>JAVHZT010000031.1:0-500000 GCA_035079005.1 Fraxinus americana
ACACCACAATAATAATAATTGTTCATAATTACTATATATAATTTCATCATCATGAAGCTAAATAGAATTTAGACTAGTATCATATATTATATTAATATATAGATACACACACTTACTTTCATTATATATATTTATTATTCAGGCACGATACATCAGATATAATCAACATGTATATAATGCTGGTCCATTTCATGCATTTCGTTCATAAAATCATCAGTCCAAACGTTATGAAAAGCGAGTAATTTTAACTCAAATGACATTTTAATTGATGAGTAAAATCGTCAAAACAAGTTATCAAAAAAAAAAATGTTTGTTTTCTTCAAATCCTTCAATCTTTTCACATTCTCATCATCGATAACCATCTCATCGTATAACAATCTGATCCGATTTGTTATAATAATTGAATCGAAAAATTATTTTTGTAGCATGTTATTTGTCACTAAAATAAATAAATGAGAAAATAAAAATAAACAAAATGCATTTGTTACTATAATTTGTATATCTTATTAAATAATTTTTAAATTGATTAAAAATTAAAAATAATATTAAAATAAGAATACTTTTTTAATAATATCTATGCCTAGATTTTGTCTAAACATGCCGGTTTAGGATTAGCGTTGCAATTTTTTCATTTTTTATGGCATGTTATTTGTCACTAAAATAAATACACGAGAAAGTAAAAAAAGCTTAGTACTAAATAAAATTTTTTAATATTATTTTTAATTTTTAATAAAAAATGTATTTTTTTATTTTAACATTATTTTTAATTTTTAATCAATCTAAAACTTATTTAATAATACATACAAATTATAGTACTAAATGTAGTTTATTTATTTTTATTTTCTCATTTATTTATTTTAGTGATAAATAACATGCCATAAAAATAATTTATCGATTCGATTATTATAACAAATCGGATCGAATTGTTATTTGATCACATAGTTATCAATGATGAGAATGTGATTTCTGTGAAAAGATTGAAGGATTGAAGAAAACAAACATTTTTTTTGGATAACTTGTTTTGATAATTTTACCTATAAATTAAGATGTCATTTGAGTTAAAATTACTGTTTGAACGTTGACTCCACGATTTTATGGGACGGAGATGCGTGAAATGGACCGATGCTGCAATTACATATAAAAGTTTGGGACTTCGACCGCAAAAATTAAAGGTTTGGGTATAATTTGTAACAAAATGAAACGTTTGGGACCACCGCTGCAATTTTTTCGAATCAAAATTACTGTTGAAACGTTGACTGGCGGTTTTATGGACGGAATTAAAGGCTTGGGACCGACGCATTACAATTATATATAAAGGTTTGGGACTTCGACCGTAAAAATAAAAGGTTTGGGTGTAATCTGCAACAAAATGAAAGGTTTGGGACCACGGCCGCAATTTTCCCATTTTCAATATAACCAATTTTGAGACAACTAATTGATCAGAACCTCTAAACTATCGATATATATATACACACATCACACACCTAACTTTTGGATTTTAAAACTTAATGTCTGGAAATTGATTTTGTGCATACTTAATATCCGAGATATGATTTTTTTCCCCGGTACATATGTCTGCCCCATAATGCCCTCAATCCTATTTTTCAATCATTTTATTAAAGCAAAATCTAAAACCTAGCATTTTCAAAGCCGTGCAAGTCGCTCACTCTGTTCTTCATCTTAGCCAGCTTCTCAGCCGCTCTCCTAGCCGATGGCGGCGTTAGTGGCTCCTCACGCTCATCGACAAACAAACCCATTTCCCTCCCAATTACCCTCCGCTGTTGGATCATCATCATCGTCTGTTTCCATTTCAGCTCAGCCAGCTCAATATCCAGCTCTCTAACATACTCGCCGGCCGACTCTGATGTGCACTGTATCATTAGTGCACGAGCTGATGACAACAGCTGCATAGCGCTTGACACCTCATTGTGCTCAATCAATCGCCGAGACTCTACAATTGCGCGCACTGTAATGAAACGATTTTTTAGCCGTTGTTCAATAATGGAGGATCTTGATCCAATGGCATTATTTCGTGGCCTGGGTACCAGCAAGGGTTTCTCCCCACCGTAGATTAGTTCCTGAGTTGCTGGGTCCTTGTAACTGCATCTAACTGAAAACATATGATAATGGTGTGAATGAGACCCAACAATTGGTACCTTCATCTCCACGAGATATTCTCTTTCCTCCTCGGCATAGAGATCGCCGACTATAATGCAGTTTGAGTTCATCACTGTAGGACGCGCATGGCAGGAGTATATGGCCGAAATTTCGGCTGGATCTGAAACATGCCTGAAGCCGATTTGAATTTTCAAGTCTTGAACAACCACGCTCAATAGCCAACTAACGCATTTGGAAAAGGCGTCCGCGGCTGGCTTGGGGTTAAACCCAGATGAACGCACAGGAATTTCGACGTGAGCGAAACGAGTGGATGAAACCTGGGGCGATTCTCGCCGCTGGTGAGTACCGGCGGCGGCGGCCGCTGTGTTTTTGGTTTGAACACTGTTATCTTGACCGTCGGATAGTAAAATAATGCTTGCAACTGGGTTCTTATGCCGCCGATCGTCAAGAACTTTTGTGGCAGCTTTCAAGGCTTCACAGGCGCTTCTACCTTGGCTACAGACAAGCCGGTCGATGATGCTCCGAGCCAATCCTTGACCTTGAGCCGTCATTCTCCTCAGTGGCATGAGCCTATTCGGACTAGCCGCGAAGGTAATTATACAGAGCCGGTCAGCCGAGCCGAGAGAGGAAATAAGCAAACCCACGGCTCGTTTCAGCATCTGAAGCTTGGCTCCGCCCATGCTCTCACTTACATCAAGAACAGTAACCAAGTCAATAGGCGCACGTCGCGCTGGGTCCAGAACGTGGGTCTGTGGTGGCGGAGGCAGTGCAGGGGCTTTAACCTTCAAAACGACAGCGTACGTCTGGTGGGTTCTGCCCGCTGAAATAACAGCAGCCTCAGGCAATAAACTCATCTCCACATTTTGGCCATCTTTGTCTTGTAGGTAAGAACTATTGCTCGAAATGGTGTTGACGAAAAATCCCTGAAATTCTTCACCAGCAGCATCTTTCTCCTCATAAACAAACTTCGTAGAAGCTCTGGCTGAGGGTGAAACCAGCGGCTCATCATCATCAAATGCCCTTGTTTCTTGTTGGGGGATTTTTGGAGATTGTAGTATTCTATTATGTTTGGTTTCATCAAACTGTGTTTGTTCTTGAAGTTTATGGATATTGGCTAGTAAAGGGACATCTTTCCAGGTAGTATTGCAAACTGGGCAAATGAGGGAGTTTTGATTTCTAATGCGTGTGGCTATGCAAGGAAAATGGAAAGTGTGGGAGCATTCAGCTGTGTATATTGCCATGCCTTGGCTTGTCTTCACACTTTGCATACACACTCCACAACTATTCTGCATATCCAAAAGCAAAAACATTAAATCAAAACCATATTGGACATAAATCATAAAATTTGAAGGTGAATAAGTATAAATTACGTAATCTTACTCTGGATAGGCGGAGGGTTTTCTTGAGGATGGAAAAGGGGGATCTTGGAGAAGATGGGGTGGAGCCAAAGCTTTTACATTTACTATAAGATTTTGGGGTTGTTTTGCATTGAAGGAGTTTTGGACTAATGAGATCATCTTTGGTTGATGGAGTTTGAGCATAAATACCAACATTTTCATCTGTATTGTTATTAATACTGGTTTTGCAACGCAACCGAGGAGTAGAGGGATTGCTGCTTCCACACGATTGAAAACCAAGCTTCGCATAGCTTCTGGAGTTGAGAGTCGGGCTCGGGCTCTGCTCTTCTAAAGGAGTAGTAATGGCTTCTCTACTGTCTCTTGGGATTGTTGTGCAAAAAGCTTTTCTCCAACCAGTTCCCATTTCTCAATATACGATCTTGTAGAAGGAAAGAATTTGCAAAAATCTCAAGGTTCTTTAACCAACTATTGTAGTGTTTTGAAGAAGGGATGAGGATGAAAGGGGGATCAGAATATTAAGAAGGTAACATGGGAGATGATAGTCCTCTCCTTTTCCTTGATATACATACATGTGTGTTGTGTTTTGTGTTTATATTCTGTTGGTGTTTCTCAAAGTTGACCAAAATTAGTTCCAGCGTCTAAAAAGGCCTAGAGATCTGCTGCCTTTTCTCTTTCTCCGCACAGTCTCCTCCTCTCTGTATATTTGTTACATAAGTAGTAACAAAAGTGAATATTTATCTATGTACTTGTATTGTAGGTTAAAAACATGGTACTACTGTCACATATAATACTTTTGGTACTATTGTCACATATAATACTTTTGGTGCTTATGGATTTTAAAAACATTTGCTCGTTTGGTGGTATTTCAAGTGTTTATGAGCATGGTTATACACATGATGTGGATAATAAGTGGATTTTACACTATACATATGGAGCTACATGGTGCAGTTGTTCTTTCTCACTAGCAATATAATGATTGTTTCCTTGAAGGACAGTTGTCGAGTATTGAGCTCCTCTGAACTGGTCGTCTTACCTTGTTATGGGTAAGGACAACAGTTTCCATAAGGGAGAGTTCAAGCTCGATCTAGGCACTTTTCTCTCCAACTCCATCATGTCTTGCTTGAATCTTTGCGATTGGTGATTGATTAAAATTTGACGTTACACCATGTCCATATTAATTCATCAAAGCATCTCTAATGGGACAGTAGATTTAAAAAAAAAAAAAGGTGTGCTACATCACCCCAAAATGCTTACATAACAAGGAGACGGTGGATAATAAAAGTGTGCTAGACATGCCTCCCGAGGCATAACTCAGTGGTGCAAAGGACATGAGTAAGGTAATCTTAGCTGAGCTGTCAGTCACAGTGTGAAAGTTCGATTTCTGCCTCTTACAAAGTATGAAATTGGACTATTTATGGGCACCAGTATATCAACCTGCGATTTACCTCCTCCGTAATACTCTAGGGACGGGACAATGGAGGGCCCTAAAGGTTGGGGTTCAATCTTTATAAAAGTGTGTTAGACATCGTCTCTTAACATTCATAAATACTACCTACTTTTCCATTTATCATTTGTCAACAGTCTATACTACTTTTTAGCTTCTAGAGTCAGTAAATTCCTTAAAAGTTAATTCTAACAGCCCTTCTTAACCTAATATCATTATCTTAATCAAAGTTAGGCAATCCAACAACACTAACTGAATAATTTACTCATTTTTGTCCTTTCAATATAAATAATTTACCCTACTTTTACTCTCTGTCAGTTTCCTGAGGATAGGAAGTAGGAACCTAAAATTAATTACAATGACACCCAAACCACCACTGACATGATGAAGCAATCGAGAAACAATTAAGGAGTTTGTAACGGTGAAGTTATCTTTTTCAAACAAATTTAATTGTTGTTTAATTATGACCAGTAGAGTAGGGATGCCTAATTGCCTATAATTAAGATTAGCTTGATTGCTAGTTCATCATCTGCTATCAATAATGAAATTCATCATCACAGTGTAACTTTTTTTTAAGGTTCCATTCAAGTTTCGATCAACCGTTCCAAGTTAAAGCCTTAGCTAGTTCTCAATGAATAGTGTGTGTGTATATATATATATATATCATGTCTTTGTTCGCGTCAGCATCTCAGCTCGCTAGTGGGGTGAGGCAAGGAAGAACGAATCGCCCCCACTTAACATCCCCGCATGAGTGAGAATTGGCACCATTTAATCATTTAATTCTCAATGTCATTTAGCTTGTTCTTAGCTAGGCACGCTAGACTATAAATCTAGATGAGCTATGGAAAGTGACTCTTTAGGATAAATGTATGAATTGTGACACTCGACAGTGTATGGATATATGCTAAGCAGCCATCATTGCGGTAAATACATCTCGTATTATTGTAGTTGAGAACAGGTAAAAGATCAATATTAATATATTTGAACTGTGCATCGAACACCTCAAAGAGTAATTTAGATTATTAACTTTAATATTTGACACTTTTTATTATAGAAAATATGTTGCATGCACGTCTCATTTCATCGAGTTTATAAATTTTATTTTTCATCGACTCTTTAAATCTGCATAAGCCCCTGTTTGGGGTAGATTAAAATCAGATTTTTGGTAGATTTTGATAAAAGTTGTGGGTCCCATGAAATGTGTGGTTAAAATTAATTGTTGACTTTAACTTGAGATTAAAATCAGATTTTAATTTGTAGCAAACAGGGGCTAAACATCACATGTAGACTTCAAAATTATTCTAGGGTATGTTGACAACCTTTCTTAAGTCTAAGGGGTTATTCAACATTTGTGGCAACCACATCTCCTAATTAAGTTGCACAAACACATCATAATTTGTGACATCGACCGATGACTATTTCTCACCTAAATACGACATGAAATAAACTATTTGAGATGTATATATCTAGTGGACCTGTACTTATTGATCATGATCATTGGTGAGACAGCGACTATTTTCTACATGAACGCGACTATATTTAGTGGAAGTAACATACCATGTGACTCTCCTAGCTAGGATCCCTAATTATCTCATCATTATTAGTAGGGCTTGGCCCATCTCTCTACGCGGGTGGTTACGATCACGATCAGTCAAACATATTGACCAGGTAACAAACAAGAAAATTGAGACAAAAAGATGACAATATATATATGTGTTTTGATGGAAGCTTCCAAACAAGATGCTTTGTATTTATATTGCATCATGCATCTATCTCTTTCTAAATTCAATTATTAGATTTTCTTAGTATAAAAAATCCCCCCCCCCCCCCCCCCCCCCCCCCCCCGGCCCACAAAAAAAAAAAAATTATGTTCTAAATAATATACAAGGAAATTTCTCGTAAATCATAACCAAGTGAAGTGCTTGTAGAAAGATACGATCACATTACCCAAAAACTATAACTCATTAGAGGAGGTGTAACTCATTAGACGCAGATACATTACCAAGTTGCCATTGGACCATACCAAGCAGCAACCATAGATATTACTCTCATTTCAAGCATGCTCCTACATTATATTTCATTCAAAGAAAATGCTTATGCTCGAATAGTGAACTCGGATGCTAGGGGAGGTGCAATATGCTTTGTATCATCGAAAATCAAGTTCGAGAAATCACTCGAATCTCGCTTCGTTTATGTTCAATTGGAAATATACTAATATATAAATTAGAAGATAACGGAACCCAATATATTCCTTTGACTAATTAGAAAATATTAGATAATATAAAAGGATTTTTTAATTAAGCTCTATAAATGCATTCCACTTAATCGCATGTAATTTGACGATAATAAACTAGAATATTATGAATGGCATCACATGTGATGTGAGTATTGGACATCCCATATGAATTAGGAGCGATCCATCAACCATATAATTGTATTTAATTTGCGAATACCAAAGTTGATATATATAATTAATGCGATTTTAGTTGCATACTAAACTATAGTATTTACACCTTCGAATTGAAGGGTAATTTTTTTTTTTTTTTCCCTAATTAATCAATTTTTTTAAGTGTTAATAAATGAAGGTTGAGGATGAGAAACCTAGTTGAATTTCTCACCTCGACAACCTATAGACTGGTAGATTGGTCGAAATATATATAATTTTTTTGACACATTTGAAGCTTACATAGTTTGGAAAACATTTATGGTTGAGACATGCCAGTCGAGATCTTGTGGCGGAATATCTTCGACCCTTTGTCTTATTTTTTAGACTACGTCTTTTGATCCTCTCGCCCTCTAAAATTGGGATTCACCTTGGCCGCGTCAATGGAGTTGTTCTGTTTACATTGCCTTGTGAGACATCTTCGATTTATACAGGGAACCTATTGGCTAGCATTTAGGGGAGCCGACGGTTCCTTATGTGATTTAGAGATGGAAAGCATCGAGGCGATGTGAGGCATTGATCATGCGAGACAACCCATTGACAGTCGAATGGGGGTTTCATAGTTAAGACTTTGGTGCTCTTGTATTCCAAGGCGAGGGGAGGGTTTTGTTTGTCGAAGCGAATCCATTGATGTATTGGTGACGTGGAGACTTTCCGATGTGTCTCCACACCTCGGATGATGACATTAATGAGTATAACCAAGTTATTTTCTTTCTTATATAAAATAAAATCGGAATAATATTAATTAAACATAACGGTCAGAATTCGATTTTTAATTAGGTGCAATTTGCAAAACGGATCTTAATTAATTTTAGTGTAAGAATTTATAAAATTGAATCATAATCCCAAATCAATTAATGCATATGGCAACGTGAGTTACAGCTTGTTCAAATCCTCCTCGTTAGTAGAAGATCCTTTCATACATAATTAAACTAATTAAATTACTGACAAATAAGTAATTATTCATTAAATAATTTTGCATTAAGCCGTCATTTGCAGAATGATTCTCTACTACAGTTGACATCAGTTACGGTTTGGCATGACCTTTAACAAGCTAAGTCCCTGTTTGGTAATCATTATTCTTACAATAAAATTTTTTTCACGTAAATTCAAAAATCCTACTTTTTAAACAAACGTTCCCCAAAAATTTACTATTCGAAAACTTATTCTTCCAAAAAATGGTTGTCAAACAGGTTACAGGGGCTAAGAGAAGTTTTTCAGATCTAAAAACTGCTTTTGGCCCCGTCTGATAAATTTTATATAGTGCTTCTTTTAGAAGAGACTAATCCAACGTGAGTTTGTCTACAAGCTCTTCCGCAAAAGAAAACTCTTTTGTAAATTAGTTTTCAATTTAAAGTTTTTAATCACACATTCCGCCACTTTTATCAGAATTTACTAAAATTCTGATTTTTGTCTAAACTAATTAGGTCCTAATTAAAGCGGCTTATTCAGAAATCTCTTCTACGGAAAATAGAAGCAAAAGTAGAAAAATACCAAACGAGTCCTTAGTAGGTAGTCTCACTCTCACATGGATTATCCTATCTCTGCCTGGACCTCTGTTAGTTAAGATGCCCCTGTTGTTGGGGCACATGTGTTTGAACTAATAACTGCTAATTAAAAGCCATTTTTAATTAATAATCAACAACCATTTTATTTTAGAATATCCATAATGATAAAATAATGTAACACATTTACTCCATAATATTCATTAATTAAAATGGTAGGGTAACAAGACCCATGTTTGAGTTTCAGTACTTTGCACCTATGCTCTGTTGACCCTCGTCACAAATTTAGAATTCTACAGAAACACACCATTGTTCTGGAAAGTGTAACCATGCACAGATAAAGAGGCACCGGCTGATTCACACATTTTCAGCTCAAACCCTCGTTAAAATAGAGCCCGAACAAGAGCCCAATGTCATGAGAGAAGTTATGAAATGATACTAGTCACTGTTTCTTAAAACTCTTTTAAATTTATACAGTTTTTTTCAAACAATAACGATGAAAAAGAAAGATTAAGCCTAAAATAAGTATCGCAAAAAAGAGATATTATGAACACATGGCCAACTTTTGCTCTGTTTGGATTGGCACGACTGTCCCCCTTTGCTGGGGAGATTCGGCCCTTGACATCGCTTGTCTCTACTTCTTCTCATGAGATTGGTTGAGGGAATCAATGTCAGATTTCGATCGAAGCGAGCAAGAGATTGAAGAATCATTGCTTATAGATGTTAATTGAGAAAGGAAGCCCGAATTCTTTTTAATTAGGCTCCCAGTGAATTGGGCAGGGCACACGAAGAAACGGAACACACTAAGCAAGTATGATAAATTTTTTACGTGAGTCCATAGTTTTTTCCATTTTTTCCACACATTCGTCAAAATATCATATTTCAAAACTTTATTACTAAAAAAATTGCATCAAACATGTCATTCAAATCTTTTGCATTTGACAGAGTGTTGTATAGCTCAATCAGAATTATTTTATTATAGTCAAAACAGTTTTAGACAAATAATGAGGGTAATTCATCATTATGCCAATAATTTCTATGATTAATTAGATAAAGTCAATTTGATTACATAAGGAGAAGGATGAGGATTAATGTTTAAGGTGGAGAAAATGTCAACAGCTAATAATCAAATTAAGGGGGAATGAAGGTTGGCTCCTCAACCTTTTATGAATTGTGATTTTGGATCACCAACCTTTAAAATTTGAGGTGTTGGATCCAAAACCTATTTAAATTGATGAATATAGGTTACAAAAGTAACAGAAATAATCAATTTAAAGATTAAAATTGTACGCGACTTTCACATAACTTATGACTAGAGGACAAAAATGTCAAATCACTTAATATTAATCTCTAATACAACTAGAATTTATGTGATTTTAACGTCAAAATTGACTATTTTGATATTGAAAGGACCCAAATTCTCATATTCAAATTGAGGGTTAATTTCACAAATGGTCATTGAAATTACAGCAAAATTTCAAAATGATCACTGAAGTTCCAAACTTGCATAAACGGTCACTCAACTTTCAGGCACTTTAAAAAATGGTTACTGAGGTAAGTTTTGAACTTTTTTGTTCTAATTGAAACCTAAATTAACAAAACACGACCTCTTCAAAATTGGAGGACCTCAACTTCAAAATTCATCAAAACCACCAAAACGGCCATTGTTTTCCTCTTCAATTATTGGCGAGCTACGACAACTCCATTTCCGGAGACTCCCAACCCAAGCCCAACATACTGGTAGAGTGCCCCCTGGCAAACCTAACCATGGTCTTCAAACATCTACTAAACTACCCAATCAACAATTGCAGCCAATCATTTAAAAAAAAAAAAAAACAATTGTAGCCACCATTTCCCACTCAGTCGACGAGAAACTTCCAACATTCCTGTTGATTGGGGCCAAATTGGAGGAAGCCCATGGCTGGGCTAGGTACGCCAGGTGAAGGCGCACCCAGCCCAGGTGGTCCGCGACCTGGGTTCGTCCGGATGGCGCCGGAATTAGCAATTGGAGGACAGCGTCGCCGGAATCAGCAATTCTGCTGGAATTAATTCTGGTTTTCTTATGCATTTTGGTTCAAATTGTTGGCATAGGTAGAGTCGTTCAGGGGTAGGGAACATGCCAGTGGGGTGTTCCGATCAGATTGGTGGCCGGACGTGAGGATTCCGACGTTTTGAAGTTTTTAGGCACCGAAATTTGACCGATTGTATCTGCCGGATTACTAGGAGTTATGGGGAGTTCTTGTGATAGAATTGAAGAGGAAGGCAAGGGCTTTCCAACAGTACCTATGTCAGGTGGTTTGGGAGGCCGTAGCTCGCCTGAATTGAAGAGGAAGAGAATGGCAGCTTTGGTGGTTTTTATGAATTTTGAAGTTGACGTCCTCTAATTTTGAAGGGGTCGTGTTTTGTTAATTTATATTTCAATTAGAACAAAAAAGTCCAAAACTTACCTCAGTGACCATTTTAGAAAGTTCCAGAAAGTTGAGTGACCGTTTATGCAAGTTTGGAACTTCAGTGACCACTTTGAAATTTTGCTGTAATTTCAGTGAACATTTGTGAAATTTCAAATTGACTGGGAATTCAAAACCTAAATTTTGAAGTTCAGGGATCCATGACCACACCATGTAAAGGTTGATTTAAGGGACCAAATCAAAGTGGTGAGTTTTATTGAATTGTCGTACAAATTGATGTCACTTAACCCCTGTTTGATCCTCATTTTTAATTTTTTTTCAAATTCATTTTCAATTACACATTTCATGAAATCTACAGCTTCTATCAAACTTTTCAATTGCACATTTTATTAGTTTTTTATGAAATTCTAGTAAAAATCTAATTTTTAGCAAAAATAAATGGAAGCTTTCAATTTCCACCTACATTTATTATAATAACAAATTTGTTCATTATAAATTCGTATCACAACCTCCCTACTGTCTCGTCTTGAAAAAATATAATGTCTCTTTAAAATATAACATGGTGTCTACTCTAAACGGACCCATCAAGTTTGGGAGCGTTTAGTCAAACTTATAAGTTTATCAAGTATCTATATTATCTACAAATTTTATAGATTTGATAAGTTTATTTTATACATTTATCTGTGCCGTTAAACTAAAGGAATTATTGTTATTTTAAATGAATTGAGGTTTAGTATTGTCTAATTTTTGTTTGGTAGGTGCATCTCGATGAAAAATGATGGAATTGAACAAAAGGAGTAGAAAATTGGCTAAAGTTGGCTTTAGCCAAAGTTCGGGGACTAAATCGCAAAGTGTTAATAGTTGATTTGGACCTAATGTCGATGATTGGAGGAGGGGTGGATTTAATTGAAAGATAGAGGACCAATAATATATATAAAAATGAGCTAAAAAGAATGAAGAACAAAATTGAGGGACCAACGTGCAACAAAAGGAAGATTTTATAACTGTGTACGCGCACAAGCTTTTTGTATCGTGTGCGCAACACCCTACTATCTATTTACCAAGAGCAAAATCAGTGAACGGCGTGCGCGCAATGAAATATATAGCACAAGGGTGGGCCTGAGCGATTTAACTTCCTAGTTTGATCCAAATTCTTATGGAAAACAAATTTAACATACTATTTAACCTACAAGGGGAGCCAGAACAAACTACGAGAGAAAAAACCCTATTTTTCACCACAAGGAAGCTAATACGAGATCCAAAGGACATTAACACGAGATTGTAGATTCAAAGTTCAGGTTGAAGATTAATAAAGAAGAATTGATTTTACTTTCCAATCATTGCTTTTCATTCGGGGTTAATGTTTTTCCAAATCTTTTTGTGTAATTTAAATAACATGCAATGCTAATTCTTTTCATGTATTGGATAAAAATGAAACTTTTTATTATTTATTTTTAAATTAAGACAAGTAGTTAGTTCAATTCTTGCTTTTTTTAATTAATCTTCAAGCGTAATTTTATTATTTGATTGCTTGATTATCAATTAAATATAAAGTTGCTTGTTGTAGTACTATAAGGTTCACAATAGGTCTAAAACACTACTTACTTAACATACGTGTAATAAATATTAGGAATAATATTTATCACATGTACAATCTTTAAATAATTGCAAAATTGAATGTTTTCTATTCATTCGAATTCGAATTAAGAATATATTCGAATCGTGATTAAAATATATTTAATTTATTTTCAAAAAAATAATTAATTATAATAGAATTATCGATTGTCAAGAATGCACAAATGATACTAGTTATGTAATTGATAGTTGAAATAGATAATAATAGATGGATTCATAATCCAATACACTCTTTCCATGTACATATAAAATTCTAATTTTACAAGCTTCTTTCTATAGATTAATTTAGAATAATTACAAACTATAAATCTTTTTTGTTCGCTTACTTTGAATTTGATTATAAACTAATACATTTGATTGAATTTTATTCATCGTGAGATGATACACGTTACTCATCACGTATTACTTGTCAACGATCATGTATGCTTACAGGTTTCCCACGAACAAAAACTCGTAGCTTTTACCCACCAACCACTTTTTATACACATATTCCTTCGGATCCAATGCTCATTAGCACTCAAAAGCAATACCAAATAAGCACTGAGAATGCAAGGTTTATATATCTTGTGTGTACGAGTCAAATGTTAATAGAAGAGGTGTGAAAGAAAGGTATTACCACAAATGAAGAAAAAGGGAAGTCATTTGGATATAAAGATGACATTATCAAAGCAGATACAGAGAGTAGAAATTTTATAACTTGTACAGATTTATTTCTCCAAATAACGTACATTTATCCATTACCCAAAAGTAAAGGTGTAAAATTTTATCGAAATACCAATCAAACACTATCAACAGAAGAGAAGCTATGGGAATCTTGCATCCATCAAAGAGTACCCAGTAGCCACTTGTTCATTCACCAAACAAATGTGCATCTCACCGACATACATCATGCAGCAACCGCAGCATCGCTCAGGTGATTTTGTTTAGCAAGAGAATTATCAACATAAAAAATGAGAATTGGAGCAGTAATTTAGGCTCCAATAGACGTTCAACAATTTGCTGCCACCTGAAAGTTCAATCAGTACACAGCTGCTGGTAAAGCCTGTTAACCATTTTCAGAATGTCCACCACACTCAGAATGCTGACTCGACAAGAGCAATTTATATGTAGTCTAAATAACATCTCAATTGCACAATGTACAAAAATAAAAGGGCTGTACAAAATTAAAAGGATTGAATGACAAGAAAAGACTTCCAGACAGTGAACAGCTTATTGCCAGAGGGTGTGTTATGCATAGCTTAGATTATTGACCTTATTCACAACCCGAGTTTTTTCATTTTTCTTCTGATTTTTTTTTAGTGGGGAGAGGGAGAATTTCAACAAGCCTAGGCTTTCTTTCTTTTTTTCTTAATTTTTTGACATTTTTAGGGGGGAAACAAGTATTTCAACAAGCATGTAAATATATAAGCGGACCTAGTGCCTTCAGCAAACATGTCATTTTCACGAATGATTTCCTCCTTTGCAAATTCTTCTAGTATAGCACGTTGACGATCAGTTACAGTCCTGAAGATAAGAGAGAAGCAGCAGGAATAAGCCAAATAGATTCTACATATTTCTTACATATTTTATTTGGGAGCAGTGTCTGTAGATATTGTGACTGGTTGCCAAAAGAAAAGGAAAACAAAGAATATATTATATATAGTAACTTATAAGCATGTTAGTCTTGTACTTTCTAATGCATGTTCTACAGGGAAAATTCTGGTTTTCTCAAGCATAAAATGTTTTAACACAAGCAGACACAAAATGAATTACGAGAAAATCTATAAATTCGCGAGCCTGTAAAACTATTCAGTTTGAAGAGATTAATAACAACTTAGAGCTAGACGTCCCACCCACTTTCCGCCAAAGCTAATCTGCCGATAGTGTTGGGAAATGGAAGCCTCTCCTGCACATTGAATAATTTTCTAGTGGGCAAAAAGCTCTTACCTTGCACACAAATTAACAGATAACCTAGCCAAGCACATAAAAGCATGCATTCATACATAAAGACGTGCATATATTCCTAGTGACATGCATTACACGCACAAAGCGCCAGATTTCTGTTGCTTCTAATCTTTAAAGGTAGAACCCAATGTTTTCCTTTCATCACTCTGGCTTAACACAAGAATCAAACATGTCTCTGACATAGACCGACTTTGACCCAGATTTCTAACGCTTTGCAAATGAGCATAAAAATACACTATGAAAATAGTAGAGTACTTAAATAGTTAAAATATGTGGGCATAAAAATTAAGAGATAGCAATGTAATGTACACTCTACTTCATTTTGATCCTTGAACATATAGACGAAGCTAGAATTTTGGTACTTCAGAACATTAAAACTCAAGGTCGAGAGAGTGAGGGAGAGTTCAAGTGAATGAAGACAGATAACTACTCGCGGATGATTACTTATTTACTTTATAATTAGTAGTGGTGTTAGTTTTCACAAATCATTGTAGTTTAACAATGACAAAGATTGGGAGAATGAGAATCTTGTGTTGTCATATGAAGCCCCTGTTTAGGCTCCATTTAAATTTGAATACATTTTTCTCTTCCTCTTTTAAACTGCACATTCTTCAATAAAATAATATTATACGTTAACTCAAAACTTTTCGCCTTTTTTTTTAACCACACATTCTCCAAAAAATTACTATTCCAAAATTCATTTTTCCTAAAACCTCGTTAAAATGGAGCCCAAACAAGGGCGAAGCTTTTGGAAATATACATGTCTCTTGTCAAGTGGTTTGGATAAGAAGCTGTAGCCTGGAGTTGCATTACCTTTTAGTTACCTAGATGCAGGACAGCCTCGATCATTAAATCAAGGGCTGAACTGCAATTGATCGGTGGTAGATTGATAAAATATAGTTTCAGAAGCAAGGTTTTTACAAATTTTGCAAGGTCAAGAGGAATAAAGGCAACGTAGAACCAAGAAAACCAAATAAAAATTGAGAATAAATTCTTCATATACAATAATTGCAAAGAAAGATGAATGACTACCCAATCCATGAGTGTTTGACAAAGCTACCATTCAAATCCAATTTGGACTAAGAAAGCTTCTTCATTCACATATAAATTGCGTATTATGGCATAGAAACCTATTAATGCATTCTAGAATTTACTAATACCTCTCCTCCATAGTTTAGAATATCATCAACTTGATAGTATAACCACATAGGACTCCGATAACAATAAACTAAATCCTAGTGAATCCATGATTAGAAACTAGTAAGTCGATATAAACTAATCAACAACCCTAACAAATGATGGAAAATCGTTTTGAACAAACATACCCTAATAAATCATTTTCTTTCAGTTTTTTCACTCCTGCATCCATATGCATAAATGTGTAGGTACACAGATTATAGGAGTCAAAGCTGATCCTCCACTTTGCTAGAGCAAGGAACTCTGACTGAAGGTGTTGATTTAAAATCATATTTCATGCAATGAAAGGGAACACTGTTGTAATCCAGATCCATCTCTTTAAGGCATTGGAAGGTAAACAAAAATAAAAATAGCATAGAGAAGAAAAAACTTACGATGGAAAGCTTATGCGGAACCTCACATACTGATCTCCGTGGTCAACCAAGAAACCGCTCTTCGGCAATCCTTTAGTACATAGACCCATAAGAATTTAGAGAAGTAACACGCTCATACGAGCACACACAGATACAGAAATGCCAAGAGAGATTGTTATAAGTAAGTCCAAGCTGAAAAATATAATGCAATGATGAAACAAATTGAATTACCTTTGCCCCTTAGCGAAATTAGTTGTCCAGGCTGAACCCCTTTGGGTATCTAAGACGATCACAAGAACACAAAGCAAAATGGGCAACAATTAATAAGGATTATTTAGAAGAACCAATCACCTATAACAATGCATTGCACAACCTTCATCATTTTTTATGCACAGAATTTAGAATTAAAAGGCGAGAGAAAGTCTAATGGATGATCATAAATTAGTAATATGCATGTACATGAAGCAGGAAAAGCCTGAAAAACAGCATGAGGAATGCAATTCAATTTATAACTACATATAAAAGTGGGGAAGGCCTCAACTATCAAACTTTGAATCCTAAAACTATCTGGTGTGGAGATCCTTACAGATATTCTTGGAAGACTTACCATAGACTACACATTTCTCTATTCTTCTGTTTTCATATCCTGTTCTGCATCACAATCCCACCCAAATTATTCTTTTAATAATGCTATCTTAAAATATCACTACCATTCTATTTGAAATCCTAAAAGCCCAAGCTTCTATGGTCAAGGACTTGTAAACTATGCCAAGAACTTTTAAATGTGCTATCCTCACTAAAATCCTTGTAATATCAAGTCCATTAAGTCGGGATAAATTTGAGAAAAAAATACGAAAAAATAATTGGAGAATACCAGTTAATATTGTGAAAATAAAATTGCTCATTCCGGAACTCCAGCGACCTATTGATCAGTAGAAGCAACCTGAAGTGCTAGAGAAAAATTGGATACTATGATTGAAGAATAGAAGTATAATTAAAATCAGGAAGCATTCGATCCTATTCAAGTTATGACATAATCTCAAATAAAAATTCGAAAAGTGATCCTATTCAAGTTATGACATAATCCATGTTCCTCTATTCCATCCTTTTATGCTCATCTCTTTATTTCAACGAATCCCACCTCCAAAAATCACTTGTTTTGGTGCTGTTATTTGTTTTTCTTTCTCAAGGACAAGGATTCATTTGGCAACTGATGGCTCTAACCAATGCCACACCCGAAAATCAAGACCTTAGTCAGTTATCGCCGAACAGAAGTTCTACCCAACTCATATTTGACAAGCCAAATGATGCAGTACATTGGGTTTTGAACGGTTTCTTGTCTCAATACCATTTTCAGCCCATTCAAAATCATCAACTCTACTCTAGGAATTTTTCAAATATAATATGTGAAAAAATATGGAAATTCAAGAATCTACTGAACTCTCCATTCAGCCAATGCAATCTCGATTTTATAACACGAAATTGGAGCATCAGACCTCAAAGTGTACAGTCTTTTTGACAAGCGGAGAAGAAAGAGTAGATGGGTTCTGTAATCGCGATTAATAGAAGCCAGTAGACATCCACAAACATTGTTCTCTTCATATTCATTCACAAGACAAAACAATGAATCAACAAAACCGTGGAAAACAATGAAATCCGGTCGAAGCCTGCAAAGAACAGGTAATTCTGTTGAAACCTGGATAAACCAGGCGAATTAGAGTACACCCACAGTAAAGTGGTCTTATGGTAAAAAAATTGTAGTTGCAGTGGACAAGTCAAGTTTTGATCCTGAGACCTTAGACATGAATATGACTATATAAGGCATCTTTCCCAGGCGCTAGGGTAAAGGTTTGCATAAAGTACTAACTAAAATCTTGTATTACCTTAAATCAACTATGAGAAAGGAAGCATAAACTAAGATTTTTGTGTAACTATAAAACATCAATTTAATATTTTCTTTCCTATTAATTAGTCAAGCATCGGATCTATAATCAATCCCAGATTCATCTATTTGAGGGAGGTCTAATTCTGCACTCTTCTAATTGCTTAGAAGGTTACCTATTTAAAACCTTGGTTTATTGAAAAAGAAAAAGAAAAAAACTAATTATATGGTTTAAAGAATTCAAGTAGTACACTTTAAAAAAAATATTATACATATTTAACTTGGATAAATGATTTAATAATTCATACATACATAGAGTTAACTACATTGTCATGTCATGGTACACAAATGATTTTAACAATATGTTTTGATAAATAATGCAAATGTGGAGAGAAAATGAATTTTACTGTTGATATTGATCGTTAATTTGGTGAATAATGTAGTAATGTACATCTAGGGTGGAAAGAGAATGAGATATTCTGAAATTATTAAGTGTTAATATGCATCAATAAATTGTTCTAATTTTCTGTTTATAAATTATCTTCATTTAGATTTGCTTCTATCAGTGAGCCACCAGGTAAACCACTGACCCAATGGCCCGGTGCTATGGCCGAGTCTGGTAATGGTAACTATGCTTATGAGTGAATGAGGCAACAACCAAAACCATTATTCTTGAGATGGTAATCACTAAATTCCTTGAGTTATGTTCGTTTAATCAATCCGTGTACATCAGAGGAATGCATTCTGATACTGTTTAACATCCCCCAAAATTTAATATGATCTAGTAGAAATTAACTTTGTATGATATACCATTCAAGGTCATTAGAGGTTCCGATGGAACATAAAACAGAAACAGCCAACCCTTATCTTGATTCCCAGGTTGGGACCAATTAATTAGAGAATTTTTAAATGTATGACATATGACATCACTAAAATGGAATGCTCTGGAGCAACATTTGGGAACCAATTAAATATCAAGAAAAAACACCCATCAAAGAGTGATATTACAAGTAACAAAAATACACATCATACCTGCACTTGCACCTTCCCAGACAGTGTAGGTACCTCAACCTTATCACCAAGAATTGCCTGTTAAAAATACACAACACTAGTTGAGTTCTGTCATGCTTTCGTCATGTTAATCAAACAAACAAAGCCATATTTGTGATTTGCCAAAGATTTTCACTCAGCATGAAAAGAGTGTCATAAAAATCTTTATAATGGTAGGAGAGTTTACTAAGGTATTAGACAATATTAAGAACTGGTATTCAGATTAGCTAAGAAATGAGGAGATGTTTATCAAAGTTATGGCAGAATAATAAATGATTTAGGATAGACCTCGACAGAGCTCCATTCCAATTTGTCGAGGTCATTCCAGTTTTGGCACTGATTAACAGTAGAAAATTACTGTTCACAAAAAAAATTGAAGCTTTTTGAGCAAATTTTGGGTGGGCACTGAAAGAAGCTGAGATTTAAAGTAAGTTTGCAAAGGCGATGACTACAATGGGTCTTTTAAGAGGCAAGAAAATATGGAAGGAGGAATAAAGTTCCTAGAATCATGCATCACACTGAGGATCTACAATCAAAGTTCAAAAGGTCTGTAATTCAAATAATCATATCTTATTATGAATTTGCAACATTACAATGCTTCCTACAGATATAAGGATCGTAATCCTAGCAGAATTCTAACTTCTAATTTGGAAAACACAAATATTTCAAAAATTACCACAAACCCCAAAAACCTCAAGGGGTAGCATAAATGTCTTTTATTCTTAGAAGGTGGCAGCAGGATAAGGAAATATAGGGGATGCATCCATCTATGCTGAAACATTAATAATTAAGAAAAGTAACTTAAAATTGAACTGAGCTTAAGTTTTTAGAAATGCTGCCTAAAGTGCATTCAGCTTGACGCTTCTGCAATTTTACAATTAGTTTTAACTTTTAATCTGCTGAGGTTTGCACCAAGAGCCAGCACACTCAAGCAGGAGAAACCAAGAATTTAGATTAAAATATATATCAAGTATTCCTCACATGCATGATTTCCAGTACTTGTAAGCAATACTGATGCATTCCAATAACCCAAAAAAAAAGGCTTCAATACTCATAAATAAAAACATGACAGAATTCATTCGTAGAAAAAATAAAATTAAGATATATATAAATAAGATTTAAAATAATCCAGCAGTTAAAAATGAACATTTTGAAAATAGAGAAGATTTCAAATGCTATCCCAAGACGGATTAAAAATCTTATTTTGTTAAATAGCAAGCCCAAAAAGAAAAGAATGGTTCTCACTTGTGTAAAGGTAATAGAATAATCCAGATATATGTCAGCACCTTCTCTAGAAAATAAAGGATCATCAGCAACCTGAATAGAAAAATGCATAGGAATTTCACGAATAGGAAAAATGACATAGCAATCTAAAATTAAAAAATCTGCTAAAGAGAAATGAGAAATAATACTAACTAATTGCGAAATGTTCAAGCAATGAAGATATTGTAAATAAAGAGCAATTTCAGTTCACCAGCACAGGTAAAGCGAGTTCATAAATCCCACAAATGTTTTCCCTTCGCTAATAAAATTTACTCAGTTAATACTGAAGTGTATTAGCTAAATACATATGGTGATGAAAAGCAGACAACACTCGCTTCCTCCCGGGAATAAAATTGATGCCAATCACATACGAAAATTACAAGCATGACTTCGGTAATAAAATTATGTTTGAGAACAAAAAAATCACTATTCAAAAAAGGATTACAAAATGAATCATCTGCAGATAATATGATAGCAAAGATTTTCTAAGAAAAATGGGTATAACCCACGAGCTTGAGTGAAACAGAATAAGGGAGAGGATAAGAATCAATAATGATGAAGGAAAAACGTTATTTTTGTTGTCCCCACATTTGTTTTCTTAAGCTAACATAAACTTCAAATACCAATAAATGTAGTGATGGACTGAAACCGCGGCCAAAAAGAATTTATGTGGCAAACCCCAAATTCATTGGGAATAAGGCATATTTTGGCATTATATTCTTCTTAGATGATCATGCTACTCGAGAACGGTTGAAGTGACAAGTACTTGCAAACATGTAGAGTATCCAAAATCTACTGTCATTTTGTTCTATGTGATGCAAAATTTTATGTGAGTTTACGAATAATGAAGATTAAAATGCTTTACTTTATGCTTGAAGGGCTTTTCCAATGATTTATAGAATGGATCCCTAGACAGTTGTACATTTTTAAGAGAAAAGACAAATTTCAATGAGCTACAGAGGGAAAAAAGAAAGAATTAATACAAAAAGTTGTGAAATGAAAGAAACATCCAATTAAATAATAATCATGATAAGTTGGCAACGGCAAAAGAATTATGATGCCTTTAGCTTTATAATTAGATTGCCTGGATGCATTCCCCGTCCACCAGTATTACCAGCATTTGGTACGCGAATAACATCGCCAGAATCCACTCCTAATCCATGGGAAATATAAAAGAACCAATTAATGAACTGCCATCACAGAATTCAGATTACATACAAATATTTAAAATATGTCAAAAAAACAAAGTTTGCAAATGGAAAAAGAGGAGGCCGGATAACAAAGACAGTAAAAACCGATAGCAGATAATTGCCCTTGCCGTAATTCTCTTAGTAATCGAAAGGCAACTTATATTCTTCAGCTAATTGTAACTATTCTATGGACAGAATCCAGGTTATGAGAATGTCTACAATGTCCGTACTATAAAAGCAAAGCATACATACTTATAAGCAACAAGTATCTGCATCTGTAAATGAGGTTTGGTGCAATGACTGTAGATCTTCATCAATGCAAATAGTTGAATACTGAAGACCTTCGGACTTGGAAAGATTCAAAATATGTTGAGGTAAGAAGAAGCGATGCAGGAAAAAGAATTCAGGGTGTGTATGATGAATATTATTTTGGAAGAATATATTTTGAAATAGTAGATTGATGGAGAATGTGTGGTTAAAAAAGAAGGAAAAATTATTGATGTAATGAAAAATATTATTTTATTGAAGAATGTGGGGTTGAAAATGAATAGAAGAATGAGAATGAAAATGAAAATTTTAATGTGTGTCAAATAGGGGCTCAATCTAAAACATAAAATATAAAAACCACATTTTTTTCTTATCGGACTTGAACATTAGTTGGCTAGGATTAAGTTTATTTAAACCCTACGGTACTTCTTTTAGGTTTCCAACAATATATAGGAATATCTTTTACCTAGTTATTTAAGGTTTTCTTGTTAGAGTAGGTTTTTGGAGTCTTAAGGTTTAGAGAGCCTATAACCTATTTGTTCCAGCAAAAGCAAAAGTTCAATAACCTCTAATTTACTATCCAAAAAAATTCCGTACGCTAAGATTTAAGCCTAAAACAGTAAACTCGTCAATTTTGCCAACGGTTCTAATTCCAAATTTGTCATGCTATGAGACAATCAAGAATTCCTAGGATGACCCAAGCTCCAGATGCAAAGGAGAATAGAGCAACTCACTAAAGATATAGAGAACTTTTGAGAATCCGGATATAATGTGGAAGTCCAAACGGAGGTATTAGAAGGCAACTGCAACCCCTTAGATCTATCAAAATGAGGTTCGAGGATGAAAACTATGCATTAGAGTGTTAACCCTTTGCATAATCCAAGTTCATGCCATTCCCGGACGTAGTAGATTAGAAGATCAGTTCGCTGCAACTCTAGACCTTAACCTCGGAAATTCAAGCCTTTGTTTGATTGATTAAAATATGATTTTAATCTCAAGACAAAGTCAACAATTGATTTTAACCAACATTTCATGGGGTCCACATTTCATCAACTTTTATCAAAATCTACTAAATATTTGATTTTAGATATATCAAAAAACAGGGGCCAAATTGAAGTTTCAGATTGCCATGGAAGAATGCATGAAAAATTTGATTGCAAAGCAAGCATAGAGAACTATTTCAAATGGAAGTCAAAGAGCAAAAGGCACTTTCTAGCTGAAACTAAAAAGAGTTGCCACACAATAGCGCAACATGAGGTATGAAAAAAGGGTTTTAGTTGAGATGTTTTCCTTTTTCCTTGTGTGACAAAAACTTTATAACATCTTTCCCTATGAATAAGAGCTCTCCCTCACTCTGTACAGCCATCAAGTTCATCTTGTTGCATTACATATACAAAAGTGTAAGAGCATTCAGCACTTGGAATTCAATAGCATGCTATCCTAAACTCGCACTCCTTGTCATGACAAAGTAATTAATATACGAACTCACAACCATTACCACAAGAAAAACCGAACAACAAAAGAAGGAAGCATGAGAAGTAACAGTCTAATCCAACTCACCAATTTAAAGAATGGTCTTAAACAATGACTTTTTCTTTATGCAAATAATCAAATTGCGGAAAACGTTAAGACCAACCTGCTGGTACTGTTACTTTAACATCTTTGACACCTTCAACCACCCCTGATCCTCCGCACGCCCCACAATAGTCCTACACAGTATCTATTAAATATTGATTGTTCAAATCTATCAAATTTTGGAATCCACGATAAACTGCAAAATCAAACCTTAATGATTTGGCCAAATCCTTTACATGTACCACAAGTAGCAGTGAATGGAGGAATTGTTACCTAATAAAGTAGTTGCACATGAAGACAACAATTTTTAGAAACATTTTCATATTATCTAATACTATAAGAAGATAAATAACCTTGAGCAGTGAAAAAATGCAATAAAGTTTAAGAACAACAACAAGCTTGGATTTTTTCCAAATAAACACGGGCCAACTACATGAATCCTTTTCCATCAACATTGTGCAAGAAAGATTGGGTAATTTATCACTTAAAAAGAACACATACTCGACCAGAGCCTTGACAAGTTGGACAAGGATTTGGTTTAGCATTAAGTGGGTGACCTCGACCATCTGCGTAAAGAGATAAATAAAAGCAAAGAACGCCAAGATTATAAGAAGGAAACTATACAATTCTATGACCATACCAATACTTAGCTAGAATAACAATATACATTCTAACTAAAGGATTTATGAAATAGAAAAATATCATAAATAGAAGTAAAAGAAAGTGATTCCAACGTCACTTCGAATTCTACTCACGGCAAGAATCACACGGGACATCTGCATCAAAAGAGAAATGCTTTGTGCATCCTTTAACAGCTTCAGAAAAGGTAAGTGTGAGCTCCACCTATTATAATTCAGCAAAACATGATGCCCACGTTTTAATTTGGAAATTCAAAAACTCAACCTCATATGAGAACTGGTGACCACTTGAAGAACTACCTGAATATCGGCAGCAAAACTTTCAGCTCCATTATTGAATATCTATGAGGCATCAAAATATGGTTATCAATATGAATCCTCAATTTCCAATATGTTGCCTATGCATAAAAGGACTAATATACCTCAGAAAAAATTTTGTGAAATGAATCAGAGAATTGAGTTCTATGAGCATATCTAAAGCTATCTGCATCTCCATAAGCATATTGTGAATCTTTTGTCCTTGAATGTTGGGTCATCTGTGACCAAAACTAATAGATTAAACCTTGGCACTTGTAAGTGATACAAAGCAGGAAGGAACCATCTAAAGAGAAGAAACATCTGAACAAGTTAAGGAAATATATTACTACCCTGTCGTACTGAGCTTTCTTTTCAGGATCTTGCAAAGTCTGAAATTCATCTTCCACCAAAAAAATGGCGCACAAAGATTATTATATTGCATGAAATGGATGTTTTCTAATTCAGATGATGATAAAACTATGTTGTGGAAACCTACAGACCTCGTATGCATCTCTTATCTCTTGAAATTTTCTTTTTGCAGAAGGATTACTCTTATTTGCATCTGGATGATACTTCTTAGCAAGCTGCAACAGGCATGTATATCAAAAGCAATAGATGCACAAGATCAGTGAAGATTTAAAAACAATCATACTTAAACCGTGGAAAGAAATAACACGTACTTATAGTAAATGCATTGGCCATTTGACCCCCATTACTCCACATTATAATGAGAGGAATAGTATTTTTTTGGACAATGCATGGTTAAAAAAGAAGGAAAAGTTTTTGAATTTACGTGTAATATTATTTTATTTGAGAATGTGTGTTTGATAAGAAGAGAAAGAAAAATGAACTTTAATTTAATGAGAAATAATGTGGGTCAAACAGGAGCTAAATATTTAGGCCCTGTTTGAGCCAAATTATTGTAGAATGAGAATGAAAAATATAGCCGTTATTGAGGCCACATAAGAGAGAGAAAATTTGCATTTAAATGTTCATGTGATAGATAACGGTCATATTTTTCATTTTAATGAGATAATAATGTAGATCAAACGGGGGCTTAATTGCAGTACAACAATTTAAATGAAATATATGTATATTAAAAAAAAAAGATGATTTAGAAACTCATATTGATCGAATTGTACTCACAGCATGAAAAGCCTTCTTGATCTCCTCTTGACTGGCATCTTTAGATATGCCAAGAATTTCATAGTAATCACGTGGTGTGGAATGACAAGCTACTGAAAAATAGTACACGGCATCATAGCATCAAAACTATTTCAAAAAATATTGCAACCATCAATTAAAAAAAAAAGAAAATAGTAGCAGTTACATCATCTTCTTATTTAAAAGAGAACCTGTAGCATGGATAAATCGCTTCGTCTGCAAAGGTCCTGAAGGGGCGAGGCCAGCATGTTCTTCTATATAAGTGTAGCTATGTCCATCTGCCAAACGTCGTATAAAAATCCTTAACGCCGTTAATTTCGTATAAAACACAATCAGTCATATCCTTCAAGTATAATATCATTACTTTCTTCTTATTCCCCTTGGTAATAATAACATTCTTTCCAATTATTTCTATATGTATTTGTGGAGTGTAGCGTTCTTACTTGGAGAATGGAATAATGCCTGTTGAAACTGGGGAACAGTCCCTCGTAGAGCTCCTTTACAAATCGATGATTTTTCAGAAATTGTCCGACGAGACTGGAGTAAGATAAAATGAAGTAAGATTATGCTTAACAAGTATTAACACTGTGTATGGAAATGAAATCAAATTACCAAAAAATTCTGCAGAGTTGATTTTGGAAAAAACGCAAGCCATCTTACTCTACCCATTTCGATTTTTCTATGAGACAATTGAAGAGAAACAGAAAATTAACAAATTAAATCGACGGTGAGGAGAGAAGAAGAGAAGAGAACGGTGGAAAAAGCAGAAGCGGGTCATTGATAAAACTCAACACGATTCAGGGTTTTAGGAAAAATTCAAGGCAAAGGAGCAATGGTGGGGAAAGTATATTGTGAAAATTGCACCATTAGTCCTCACTACATTGATCTAGTTGCGGTTTCATCCTAATTGATTGTAAATAGTACCGTTATAACTTGTTTGGGCTCCATTAAAATCAAAATTTGGAAGAAAATATATTTTGAAATAATAATTTTTCGAAGAATGTATAGTTAAAAAGAATAAAAAATTTTAAATTTAAGTGTAATATTATTTTATTAAGGAATATGTGGTTAAAAATAAGAGATAGAAAAATGCATTTTTTTAATAAAATAGAGCCCAAACAGTAGCTTATTAATCCCAATGAGATGAGCTGAAATTTCTAAGCTAGGGAGCCCTACTTTTGGCAATTATACCAATAGCTAATAACAATATTTCTTCACCCTTTCAATCTGATCCTCAACTTTTAGAAACTATAATCTAGACCTCGAAATTATAGAAAGTTCCACTATTGCCCCAAAGTCCAGCTTTTACTGTCATAGTATGTTCCCGTTCTTTTAATTGTTTTATTTTTTAAAAAAATATATATATAAGCCAAAATAAAATATAATTTATAAAAAACAATGATATCTAAAAATTTTAACATTTTAATTTGGAATAATTTATGATATGCCATCTCACACTATGAGTGATGAATCTGATACTAAATTAAAGAAGGATAGCGTATTCCCGCTTAAGATGCTACCCCAATTTCTCGCCCAAGGGAAGGGCAAAAAAGACAAAAGAAAAAAAGTAAAGAAAAGAAAGAAAAAAAACGCATGAGCTGCAGACCAAATTCAAATTCAATTCTAACATATTTCCTATCCATTCCTTTCTCGCCTCAACTCTCAATCGGCGACGACCCAAGCGGCAGACGGCGTGATCATGTCCATCTCCGGTCAGCAAGAGCTCATATTTGCAGTCGAGCCGCTTTTGAAACGAAATTCGAATCACGCTGCATTTCTCACCTCAACTCTCAAACGGCGACGATGCTCTCCTTTCCATCTCCGGTCTGCGCCTTTTGTTGAAATCGGTGAATTCTTCTCCATTTTGTACCATGTTTTTATATTTTAATTTTGTGTTCGTCCACATTTGTCCCATCGCGTACTGTGTTTGCTTTTTCTTCACATATAATTTTTATTCTCTTGAGGATGACGTCTTTTCACAACTGGAGACATGAGTGGAGGAATTGAGGCGGAGAGATATAGAGAAATTTGGCGGAAAACAAAACCAGGAGGCAGATGCGGAGGCAAAAACTCTGCACGCGGAGGCTTTCACCAACCTCCTGTGCGGAGGCTGCCTCCGCTAATGCGGAGTCTGGTGCTTTCGCACACGGGTTCTACATTTTGTCCTCCTGTTGACAGTTTGCTTGACAGCAATGGATTGCAGAGAGGATCTGAGCAATGGAAAAATGAACAATCTTTCCGTCAACCAACAATGGGTGATGGAGTTGCTTCCTTTAGTTCAGAAGGTAATATTCCATATACCCTTCGACAGATTAATGCATCTTCTTCTTTTGCAACGTATAACAAAAGTTCTGCCTCAGAAGAGGGTCCTGGAATAGAAGGCTTTCAAATTATTGGGGAAGCTAAACCAGGATGTAAACTCTTAGGCTGTGGATATCCTGTACGCGGAACTTCTCTTTGTATGTTCCAAGTATGATCAAGATTACTCGTGTAATGGCTATATATTTCAAGTTCCCTGTATTGATACAGTTCAATTTTTTGGTCACCAATTTTTCTCTACTTATTAGTGGGTTCGCCATTATCCGGATGGAACTAGACAGTATATCGAGGGTAAGTATATTAATGTCTTCTCATTAATATACTTAATCTTCAATGGCAGTACTTTATTTGCATTAAAAATCTCTCTTACCTCTATCTTTGTGCTTGTATCAGGGGCCACTAATCTAGATTATATAGTGACAGCTGATGATGTGGACAAACTTATAGCCGTTAAATGCATACCAATGAATGAACAAGGACAACAGGTATATGAACTTATATTTTGTATATTATGGGAATCATGCAGTTGAACGCTTTAACAGTTCCGAAAGTGCTATATGATCAAAATTCAATATCCAATGAGAAAGTTTTGTATGATTTATTTAATAAAATTTTCATATATATTCAGCGTTGAGTGATGCATTCGTTGTTCCAAATTACCCTTGAATTGACATGGTACTAATAGGACATATTTGGATTATTAAAAATAACACACAAATTTGCAAGAATTTAATCCTTTCATCCTTATTTTGGTAAAGGGTATGATTGCATTCGAATTTTCCATAAATGTAAAGATGGATCAAATGGAGTGACAAAGAATCCAATATAGACTCCCCCAATTAGTTTATTATTGTTGCCTATTAAGCATTATTTTCTAAAGGATACTTTGATAAAAGTAACAAGTGGACAACAATGACCATAGAGAAAAATATTAATTATATGTCTTAACTACAACTCATCCAAGGGGATGTGGATATGGGATATAGGGTTTTTTTTTTTTTTTTGGTAGAAATGTTCCATTTCCTGGAATATTTAATATTTCATTGCTTGGTAGGGTCTTTAATTAATAAATTTGTGTTTCTTATCGAAAAAAAAAATACCTCTCATCCAAGGAAACTTAAATATTTATAGGTTTAAGATCAAATTCTATATATCTGTCTCTTCTATTTTTTATTTTCAGATAGTTTTTAATTGATGCGCATTCCACTATACAGAATGCTAAACTTCTTACTTAAAACACCAAATTGTCATTTCAGGGTTATATTGCACGGCTGCACCAAGAAGAATTCTGGTATTATGTGAGATTCAGTTTAGATGTGCTTCAATTTAATATTTTTTTGTTCCTTCAATTTTTTTTTGGCATTCGGTAGGTATTTTTATTAAAAAATAAATAGAACACTGAACCCGGAGAAATAATCAACAATGGTGGGGAAAAGTAGTGGGATATTAATATTATTATTATTATTATTATTATTATTATTATTATTATTATTATTATTATTATTATGGTCTGTTTGAAGTTGTTGTGGTTAAAGTTATTACTTCTATGTTATATAACATATTCAAAGAGATAAATTACAAAATTTTGTACAGGAAAAAATTAAGTAGAAATATATTTATAAATCACGAATGTTGTAATTTCGACGTTTTTTTTAAGAATTTGTACGCGGTCTTCTAGATCCTGCAAGAGAGAAGAAGAATAAATTTAATTTTCTTTCTTCAACACAAAAAAAAATTTGTTTTCAAAGAAGTTTTTCAAAATTTGAATTAGTTATGTGGTGTATATATTTTTATTTAAAATTACACATTCACTCGCAAGTTAATTTTATGAAGTATTTTGTATCTAATTGAATTGGAAAATCAATTAGCATATGTTGCTCATATTAGAATTGTTTATCAGTTAATATAAATTTATGCATCGCACGGGTGAAAAACAAGTTGCAAATCAAAGGAATATTTAAAGCTGGTTTAGCAGTCTTTTTCAAGAAAAAATATTTGATTTTAATAATGTGTACTTAAAAAGTGTGAAAAAATTGTGGGTCAGTGATTGAAAATTATTTTGGAGAAAAATAATTTAAAAAATGTTTGAGAAATCTTAGGATATTGAGGCAACTTTAATTTTTAAAAACATTTAATAAATCATCATATTTAGCCCATGTTTAATTTGGATAAAAATTAAAATTTTAACAAAATTTAATGAAAATTGATTAAGGTACAAGAAAAATTAATATCATGGGCGTGTTCGGTAGAGATTAAAATCGGATTAAAATTGAAAGACTAGTCGTTATTGTTGACTTTTATTAGACGAGTGAGACCCAATAACAGCCATATTTTCAATTTTAATTGGAAACAAACATGCTCCATATGTCGGAACACGGTGATGAAGTCAAGCATTCTTTATTATAGAGTCAAAAATTAAGTAATAAATATTTTTTCGAACATCTTTTTCTATTAAATGCGAGTGAATTGTTTCAAAAATCACTGAACTTATACTATGGTCACGGACTGCTCATCGAACTTCATTATGTTTCACGGTACTCACTCAACTTTGTCATTTACCTCTCCATCCACCACTGTCAAAAAATCCGTTTGTTGGACACTAACATGGCGAACGAAATTCCTAGGTGGTGTCTGACGGCCATTAAAAAATGACAAATCAGCAAAAACATTGTTTCATCACTCATCCAACTTACTCTAGATCTAAGTTTACTCATCGAACTTCAAAATGCTTTCTAATGGTCACTCATCTTTGAGATATTGCACTACATCATTATGTGTCATATTTCGTTCACTTCGTTGCTAATGTTTGCATAGAAAATCCACATAATAAGTTACAAATGTTAGAAAAATCACAACTCAATGAAACTATCAATTTACTAAAATCATCATGCGTGAAACATGACTTCCACGGTCTCAAAATTTTTTTTAAAATCCAATAAAGCGTCCTCAATTATTCTTTAGAAATATCACTTTCATAATTCAAACATTTATTGTGTGAAAAATAGGTTTCAATCTAAAGCTGAAAATCGGAAACTTAACTTGATTTGTGAAAATATTTTGTCTATATTTCACCGATTTTTCTTCTAATTGTATTCAATTGATCATATGGTGATGTCCATGTGTTGATGGTCTAGTCGAGTTATAATTTTTTTGGTAATTTTAATTACATGTGAAATTTTCGGACAATAAATTAGCAACGAAGTGAACAAAATATGACGAATAATGGATGAAGTGCAATTCTTAAAGATGAGTGACCATTGGGAAGCATTTTGAAGTTCGACGAGTAAACTTAGACATAGAGTAAGTTGGATGAGACATGAAATAATGATTTTGCTGATTTGTAATTTTTTAACGGTCGTCAGACACCACCTAGAAATTCCTTCCGCCACGTCAACACCCAACAAACGGATTTTTTAACAGTGGTGGATGGAGAGGTAAATGTCAAAGTCGAGTGAGTACTGTAAAGTAGAATGAAGTTCAGTGAGCAATCCGTGACGATAGTATAAGTTCAGTGATTTTTGAAACAATTCACTCGTTAAATGGTCGATTAATCATTCAAATATAGAGATTTTGTTTTAATTTTTTATTTTTTTTTATAATTGTTTGACATGAAACTCATCAAATAAATGAATGCCAATTTACTCCAAATAATAATTCCAACCATAAGAACAAAATCAACTTAAATAGACAAATGGAAAATTTTCAATATTCCATTAGATCACAATAGAAAATAACCAATTCCACAAAATAAAAATCCAACAATGAATTTCAATATTTTATAAAATTCAAAATCACCAAATTAGGGCAAATCATTGCTCATCTTGAAAGTGAGATCAAAGAAGAACTTGAAATTGGAACAAATATCTTCAACAAAAATGCAATTACTGAAATTATATATTGATTCTATAATAATGGATAAACATATTCAAAACATACATATAGATAGAAAATTAATAGAAGACTGAATAATATTGAGAAATTATGGAAAAAGAAATTATTTTTATCGAGCAGAAGCGCGAACTCAATTTTCTATCAAATAAATTGGTTGAAATGCTCAATAATGCAAGACCCAAGCATATACCTTCCCACCTGAGTAAAATGAACCTTCCTTGCCATACTGAAACGAAAAAGAAAAGGGAAGAAACAAATATGTGGTGTCCGCTTTTTAAAATTATATTTAAATCAGGTGGGACGGCATCCATGACTATTCTGTACAACTTCTGGCACAAAATTTTTGTACATTCAGCATTGTTGGAGTAAAATTGACAAAGGTATAAGAACCCTATGTCCGTAACAAAAAATTAGTCAACCGTTGGCTTCATAAATTTTTTTTTTTTTCACAAATTCTAAAAGTAATTGGGTTGAAAAAAAAAACGATAATGATTCAAATCGTGTGGTCTTGAGGCGCATGGTGTTGAGATGGAGAAAAAACATGGTCAGTCGTTTACACCGATAGAGACAAGCTGAGTAGAAAAATGGATTATTTGGTAAAAACGATAAATCCAAATCTTGAGGAAAGAATGAGATCGAGCATGTCTGGGAGCAATTATTGAATCCAAAAAATGGATTTTTGTACCGTTAAAGAGGAAGACTAGCAGCCATTGTTGACTGGCTGTGTCACGGGTGGAGCCTAGAATTTGAAAACAACGATCATTTTTTTTTTTTTTTTTCTGAAATCTGCCCCCAGGGCATATCTCCCAGTGGCAAAGGGGAGGGCGGTTAGGGCTCAGCGCGGTAGTGTGCAGAGTTCGATTCCCCGCAAGGTGGAATTGGCTTTGTTGCAAGCGGGAGTTACCATAGGGTTAATAGCCCGACCTATCCATAAGCTCTCAACCCTGGCTCCTGGGAGGCACATCCTGCGATTTACCTCCTCCACAATGGCCCAGGGCAGGGTCGGTGGGGGCCCTCAAGGTTGGGGTTCAACTTTTTAAGAATGAGTTTGCATATCTTGCTCTTGGATGCGCTCGGATGTGATGGATGACAATATCTACATGACAATGCTTCTCAGATTCTTTCTCAGTCAGGAGGTAGTACTTATCCTTTGCCGGCAGAAGATGGTTATGTGGACTGCTATAGGAGCAGCAGTGGACAAAAACTACTGTATTCTGCATGAATCACGATGAAAGTATTCTGGGAGATATTTTCAGCCAAGCCATGCTTGATGTACACTCTTTGGTGTACATCATGCATGACATTCCTCTCACAAATATGGGAGCCCCGCAATTTAAAAAATCATGCGCCCTACACTCTTTTGTGAGAGGAGTGTCAAAGTTAATGTACACAAAAGTGTACAGATAAATTTTCCCTTTTTAGCATGTGGAAAGAATCAAGTATGGCAAAATCATGGGAAGAAGTTGAGGGACAATGCCCTCACATGGAGGGTGGGGCTCACATTTTTAAAAATTGCGGGCTCCACCCCCCATATGAGTGGTTGTCAAATTAAGTGTACACAAAGATGTACACTCAGCTTTATTCGTTCAAGAAACAATTTTGGGGATTCTAAATGATTACGCGGTCGGCTACTCTTGATCGGTTCAAATCACTCTATCATTGCACAATTTCTTCTGCCAATTCCTCCTTCCTCGTACAATTTGCTCCGGGCATCAAAATTTTGGAAAACTTACGGTGTTGTTATATGCAATTGTTCGATAGACGTGTAATAATTACATCGATAAGAATGATGTTGTCGTAAACGCATAGCAGCTATGAATATATTGTGTTAGATTTATCGTCGTTAAATGCAAAAACGCCGATAAACATATTACTTTATCCCATTTTATCATATAGGCAGGTTTAAGTCCCTTGTGCACCCATTCAACAAGGGACAAATATTTGTCTCAAGGAAAACGTCAACACATGACTTGAAACCCAATACAGGTTGGGTTCGGTTCGAGTCATTGCAAGGCATTCCCTGCCAACGTTAAGCTCAAAAGCCTTTGAGTTGATTAATAGTTGATACATGAAATTAACGAACTTCAAGGATGAGTTCATCTAGAAGTAGATTTGATTGTTTCTTCTTCTTTTTTAGAGGAAAATTAGATGACATGTCTATTCATGCATCCATATGATACATCTGAGGCTCTTCCCTTGGTGTAGCAGCTCAAATGCTTCGTTAATATCCTCAAATTTGACTTCATGAGATATAAACTTGTCCAATTGAAGCTTCTGAAGAGTAGAAACCAAATGAAAGCAAGAGATGAGCCGAGAATATACTACCAATTAGCAATAAAACTTGCTCGAAATTAATCTACCTTTTTTAAATATTTATCAGCAAGGATTGGAAGGTCGGATTTGGGTTTAAATCCTCCAAAAATGCACCCTGTTAAACTTCTCCCCTTTAGGATGTCGTACGAGTTAATGCTTAATGGCGTTCCATGCATCTCCATCCCAACCAGTATGGTCTTTCCACAACTCTACATCAAGTACGTACCCATATTAAGCTCACTCAAACATGCTCATACGGTTAACTTAAAGATAATAGCATAGAACGGGAGAGTGAGAAACTAAGAGAGACGAGATTAGACCAGACGAGAACTATTAAAGGCATCTTGCATAACAGAGGCTAATCCTACACACTCAAAGCAATAGTCAGCACCACCATCTGTCATTTCCTTTATAATCTGCACAGATATTTGGTTCATCAGAAATTTTAAACTACACAAGGATGATAGAATAGAAGATGATGAACCTGGCTGACAGACTTCTCTCCACTGGTGCTAGGATTAATAAAATCTGTTATTCCAAATTTTTTCCCTGGCATGAATGATCAATCAACAATTAATATTCTTATTCAGAATTCTTCTTCCTTGTGCATAAATTGTAATGTTAGATACCCAAACCTATTTCAAATTTAGCTGGATTAAGATCAACCCCTATAATTTTTGAAGCTCCCTGCAATCTTGCTCCTTCTGCAACCTTCAAATCGAGTTGGGGCCGAGTATAGCTTTTTTAGTTCATATACATCAAATATCTAAACTGATTGATGATGATAAGAATCTAAATCAAGCTTAAATGAAAGAACTACCGCAAGTCCTACAGCTCCGAGTCCAAAAATTGCTACGGTAGAACCCTCTTCGACCTGTGCAATCTTCTCTACTGCACCAAGACCTGTAAAAACGTACATGTTAACGCATGTCTTTTATTTGAAAAAGAATTTTCATATACAAGGATTGAAGGACGCACCGGTAGTTACCCCACAACTTAACAGGCAGGCTTTGTCAATGGGAAAGTCAGGGTCGATCTTAACGACATGTGAGATATCAACGACAGTGTATTCGGAAAAACTAGAGACACTGAAAAAATGATATATTGGCTGTCCATTTGAGTCCATAAATCTGGTGGTTCCATCCCTTGGCATTCCACTGGATAACTGAAGAGGGAACTTTGTACAAGCATTACTCTTTTGTGATTTGCAATCTCTGCATTCCCCACAGTTGCTTTGGAATACTGGTATCACTATGTCTCCAGTTTTTACTTCCTCCACCTCTTCCCCCACACTCTCCACAATACTAATTAATACATTAATTGTTACACCAATTAATTAATGAATCTTAAAGTTATAAAAAGTAGCTAGTATATAAATTTATTAGTAATTACCCAGCTGCTTCATGGCCAAATATCCTTGGAAACACTGCTCCTGGTCCCTGAGAATTAGATTTTTGGAGAAGAATCATCAGACTGTATGTAAAAGCGAGACAGAACATTAGAAATTTAATGTTTGGCACTAGGACCACAACGACTGACTTCACTAAACAAAAGGAGAGAATACAAAAGAGTACGAGGTACTCCTAAATCCCTCACAACACAAATACATAAAGGGGAATATACGAAAACGGTACAAAGCACTCAAATAGAAATCCATAAAAAACTATTTATAGTAGATGGTATTACAAAAATCGGCTCGAATAGACCTCCATTATCGCACGGATTAAGAGTGATTCAAAGTACAGAAGGGCTCTTATACATGTTGAGAATTAGAGACTTTAATTCTATACTGCTAAGAGGAATAAAATCGCAGTAAGGAAATAGACTTACAAGATTTATAAAAGATTGCCTAATGTGAAACTAAGTCCTCGTTCACCTCTTCGGTAATTCATTATGATGAAAGAAGTTTAAAGGAGAAAATTCACACGCCCTATCTTTTCTAACCTATCTCTTTTTGATGATATACAAAAACCTAATAACTCTCTATTTAACAAATTTGAGGAAAACCGAAATTAAAAGTGTGAAATTCTTAAATTATCCTTAATGAAATTTCGGTATGAGGGCGGACCTTCAAGATGGGGGTTTCTTGCCGCCCTTCCAACCCTCAGTGGCCTCATCACGGAAATCGATCCTTACGAATTCATCAAAGCGATAATAATTATGCTCCACAACTGAACAATATATAGGACAATAAAGACTTCTGACGTGGGGCTAAAGAAACAAATTTCTACTCTACATAAAACAAACAAATCCAATTGTACTTCTTGATCATAAAATTTTACAAGTTCAATTTCTGTGAGACATGGTCTTAAATCAAGAAATCCCAACATAACTATCAGTACTAATCAAGTTAAATTATGTTTACGAGTACTTACAGTGCTTACTTTCCACAAGGTAACATCAGAATGGCAAAGGGATGTGCAGATAATCTTAATCCTAACCTCCCCAGCCTTTGGTGGCGACACCTCTATCTCTTCAATAACCAGCGCCTGTCCTGCTTTTCGAGCTACTGCAGCTGCATCATGAACGACATCAACATTTGGTCATGTTAAAATCAACTGATATGAACATACTTTTAATGCAAATTAATTAATAAACCTCTGCATCTTATGGGTTTTCCAGCACTATCAGATGAACACTTGGCCTCCATCACAATTCACAAACACCTACAGATTGAGACTGTCAACGATGAGAATAACAAACCCACCTTTAAAATTACATTAACTGAGTTAAGACAAAATGTTAATGTATTTTTTAGTCGACATCTGAGGCCGGTTCGTCACCTTTCACAATCGTGTTTATATCTTTTTGTGCAGTAGTTAAAATGTATATTTCACAGTATTTTAAAAATTGGCCAACTCAAAATAGATTAAGAGCAGCTAGTGTACACACAATTTTTTACACAATGTTTTACACCCTCCTCACATGGAGGGGGGCCCACGATAATTTTATTATGTGTGGGCCCCCTCCATGTGAGGGGAGTGTAAAACATTGTGTAAAAAATTGTGTACACATAACTTTATTCATAAATTAAACGGTCACAAATAAAGTAGGTTCATTGGGTTCTGGTCGAACCAGCTGGTTCGCTAGTTCTCAAAAGATGGTCTATTGAAATGCGGGTTCTAAAGGTTAATCTATTTTTATATGGAACTGATTCCCAATTTTGATGGCGTATTATTTAGATGAACCATTCATAGCATAAAAACTCAAATGAGAGGATGGACTTCGAAAGATTCCATGCAATGTAAAACGAGTAAATAGAAAAATTGCCATACTCAAATGAGAGGATAGTTCTTGTTTGGCCCCATTATTTTCAAAAATAATGTTAGAGTTACATCAATTTTGACAGCCCTCTCACATACATTTGGTGGGATCCACGATTAAAATAATCGTGGGCCTCACCCATGGGAGAGGGCTATCAAAATTACTGTACAAATTTGACTGTTCATTAAGCATTTTTGTATTTTCAATCTCATTTTCATTTTTTGTTGCCCTACGTATTAAATTATTGTTTAAGTTTGATAACCACAATCCAAATATTTGAGTATTTTAAAGAGAGTTCCACAAATAATGTCCATCAATTTACGTTTATGCCCTCGAATTATTGTGGTAAAATTAACGTGAACTGAAGAGAGTAGACTTAGAAAAGGAAGGGTAAATGTGTCCAATCACGGTCAACGGTCAAATAAAGGGGAACTAAATTCTGACAAAACAGGTACGGATTTTGCATTTTTTATTGATTTGTCACCGTAGATTAATGAGATTTTGTTAAAAAAAAAATCTTCAAACGTGGCTGAATTATTCAGAGTTGGCGGATTTGTTGAACCTCTCTAAACAATGACAACATGTTTGACTATGCTTCAAATACTTTTTGCTTCCCAACATATTTAGGTGAAAATATTAAATTTATATTTATATTTAAATAAAAAGTTGCTAGTAATGTAAATAACTCTTATTTTATTGTCAATGATGTTGATTAAAATATAAATATATTAATGCCCCGTTCGGTACGGATTAAAATCCAATTAAAATTGAAAATATGACCGTTATTGGGTCCCACTCGTCTAATAAAAGTCAACAATAACAGCTATTTTTTCAATTTTAATCTGATTTTAATCCCTACCGAACGGGCCCTAAAACTACTAAGACATAAATAACAAAGTATTATAAATCTAAATCAACACAAAATAAGCATTTGTTAATATTTAAAGTATGCATACGTAATATATATTTCATTAAAAAATAATAATTTACTGCCAAATTCTTCAATAAATCTTAGGGGTTTTTTTTTTTTTTTTAATGCATAAAGTGTTTTAAGGTATTACTTTATTATTAAAAGAAACAAATTAAATTGCAAATATTTGTACGAAATATCTCTACTCGTCTACAAGCACATATTGATCAAATATTGTTTATGCGGGCAAATAAAAGAGATACTCCTATTCGGCATTTTTATGTCGTTTTCTTCATAGAGTGATGGTTTTGGGCAAATAAACTGGCAATATGCTCGCAATTATTATTTGGCAGAGATAATTAAATCATTGTTCATCAACATTTATCATAGGTTACCTCTTGCTCATTCAATTAAAAAAAAGTGACTCGTTGCTCACTCATTTTCCAAATGTTTACTCATCCATCACTCCTTTCAAATTCATTACCTACAATTAATGAAAATCATGACATATACAACGGAAAGTTGATTTGATATATTTTGTCCGTTAATTTGTCCACCTATCTGGAACACGCTTGCTTCCTTTGAACCCTTGAAATCAAAATCCCTAAATTGTGAACTCAAAATCGCCCAAAATTGAAATCGAAGAAGCAAATGTGGTACCATTGAGACCCAAAAGAATGTATTGGAGAGATGTGTTGCAGCAAAACCAAAGCATGGTGAAAAATGGCAAGCAATATCGAAGGTTGTAAAGAATTCTCACCAGCCAACTAAAGTCTGTTAAGAGATAAAATCTCATATCAAATAAAGATGAAAACATAGACCAATTTATAAAAGTTTTGAATACTCACCTTAATAAGGTCGACATTTTAAGAAGGAACCACTATTCTTAATGTGGTATCAAAGTCCATTAAACTCCAACGAGTAATTCGATCCGATTAAGACTCAAAAAATTGAGCACGCGAATTTCAAGATTTGTTTGCTCAAAACGAGCCACCATTTTGCATGGACATGTTAAGGAATAAAATCTCACATCGAATAAAGATAAAAACATAGACCAATTTATAAGAGTTTGGACTACTCCTCTTAATAAGGTTGACATTTTAAGATAAAATCTCAACTCTTAACAAAGTCATCTTAATGAAAGTAGTAGTTGCACTTGAAAAGGAAGGTAACGCTGCTACGAACAAGAAGAACTAGTTTAATGTAATTTCAATTTATCACTTTCCTGGTTTTAATCAACACCACTATCGATCTTCATTCTTGCCACGGTCAAATCTGTATTGACATTGTAATCAACAACTTCAAAGTTTCAAATTAAGAAAATAAGGCTTATTTTGCTATGGTTGTGGTTACTCTTGATCATAGCGTTTTCTATCTAATAATTTAAAGTTTATAACCATATATGCATACAATTTTTTAAACTCAAGTGCTGAATTATATTTGTTTGATGGACTGGAATGGCTAATTCCCTACATCGACTATCATGACAAGGGCAATGACCCTAAATTTTGAATTTTGCAGGGAAGAGCAACAGGGAAAAAGTATGGAAGTCAATTCCTCAGCAAACTGGACATTGCAGATGCAGAGTCATTTCAATGGGGTTCCCCCACAGGATTCGCTAACTTGACTGTCTCTACTTCCCCGTTGCTATTCATAAACTGCAAACCTCGAATGCTATAAAATCTTCTTCTTCTTCTTCTTCCTCATCATTGTATTCTTCTTCTTCTTCTTCTAGATTAAGGTTTATCTTTGCACAATTGGGAATTTCAATTTTGGGCGATTTCGTGTTTACAGTTTGGGGATTTTGATTTGAGTTCAAGAAAGCGAGCGTGTTCAAGACTAGTGGACAAATTAACGGACAAAATATGCCAAGTCAGTTTTCCGTTGTACATGTGGCCATTTCCATTAATTGTGGGTGAAGGATTTGAAATGAGTGATGGATGGGTAAACGATTGGAAAGATGAGTAAGCAACGAGTAATCCTTTTTAGTTGGATGAGCAAGTGGTAAACTGAGTAAATGTTGATGAGAAATGATTTAATTATCTCTTATTTGGTAAGCTGCGGCAGCTCCATTAAATAGTATTACGTGCCTCAAATAAGTGTCTCGATTACAAAATATACATACATACATCCACAAAAGAAAAATATGTGGAGTGATCTATTTTTAACAAACGAGTATAATTCTAGTCATGATTTTAATGTTTTTGATCATACAAAACATCCCCCAGAAGCTCTTCACCATGCTTCGTCTCCTCACCCATCGAGCCAGTCTACAAGCCAAGCGCCACTTCATTTGTGGCTACACTTCTTCGAAGCTGAATCCAAAGTCGAAAAGGCAATCCATCTCAATACAAAGGAAGTGTCAACTCACATTCTTAAGGCCTTGGCTCTAGAGCTCTAGGGATTCAAGACTTCTGCTATTGACTCGCTCGATGTCGCGCTCTCTCTGAGGGATGCTTTGTACAAAAGAGCTGAGTTGAAGCTTTTGATGAGTTAACACGGACAAGTAGATTTGGTTGTTGAGGACCCGTTTGAATCGGTGAGGCTTAGAAATGTTATTAGGATTAAGAGAGAAATTACCTCAATCTCTACAATTTAGGTTTCAATTTCAACAATAAGGTATTAACAAAAATTAGGTGTAGTCCATCCACCCACCCCACTCCCTTCAAAAATTAGGTGTAGTCCAGCCACCAACAACCTTCTCCCTTTCCGGCCCAACAACCCCTCCACGATCGGTGTTGCGTAATTGTTAGCCCAACCTTTGAAGTCCATCTCATCGGAACCTTCGACGACAGCGAGAACTTGATTTGGGAAAAGTAGATACGACCAACGAATCTACTTGAAGCCATTTATTTGCTTGTAGAGGAGGCAACTATGACCCCAATAGCTGAAGCCTCTGATCGTATTGGTTGCGGTACGATGGCGATTACACAGATAATGGAGTGACGAGGGTGGTGTTGTCATGTTGACACTAGTGTCGGCAGTGTATCTGTTACAGATCAATTCGATGATGGTGGTACTAGTGATGGTGATGGTGATGATTGTGTAATTGATGAGGTGATGGTGGCGGTGCGATAGTACTTGTTGTGGTGGTACATGTGAGGTAGTAGCGACGTTTGAGTATGAATTTGTGTGGGTATATTTGAGTAGTGTCAATGGTTGTGGAGTAATAGGGTGGGATTAAGAGAATTTGTGGCTAATTATTTGAATAATTGTGATCAATAAAATGGGTTATTATGACCAATAAATAATGTGTGATATGCAAATAAATTTGTAATTGTGATACACAATTGTGTCTTTGTGACTGTGGCATTTAGCATGGACTTCTTAGACGGAATTGAATCTATCAAACTGAAATCGAATCAGAATCAATAATCGAGTGTGTTCGATTCGGTTCTTGATTCCTGAACCAGAACCATGGGTATCTGAATGGAATCAATTTTTATATAATTTTTTATTTACAATTTATGGGTCAGGTAAAAAAACATATAAAACCTAAAAATCCTAATTTGGGTAGTAATTAGTCTAAAACTCTAGACTTTAACAATAAGAAATTAAGAATGGCTTCTACTTTTTTACATCTTGTCTCACATCACATTATTGCATTTCGGAGGTTAGTACATGTTAATCTTTATAATTTGGGCTTTTTATGAATCAAAAAGTTCAACGTTTATTTTTGCTTCTTGAAGATTTTTAAGTTGGACTTTCTCCCTTGCACAAATATTCTCCAATAGTAGCAAGTTAGCTATGTATGCTAAAATAGCTTATATGAAAATCTTTATTAAATATATATATATAAATATGTGGGTAGAATCGAAATCGAAACTAATGGTTCAGGTTTAGGTTTGGTTTCAGTATTTACAAGGACCGGAATGGTTCCATTTATGAAATATTCAAAATATAATGGATGGTTTCAAGTATTGATTTACCTTAACCGACCCACCTGATGCTCATGCACATGTGACATTGTGCAATTTGTTATTGTAACCATAAATTATTTGTTATCGTGACCTCGACGTGTTTAATTAATAGCTCACAAAACTTTATCAATGATCAATTGTGGAGTAATGGAGTGGGACGAAGAGAATTTGAGACCAATTATCTGAGTAATTGTGATCGATAAAATGGCAATTGTGACCAATAAATAACGTGACATAAAAAAATTTGTGATTTGCGAATAAATTTGTAATTGTTACCAGCTGTGACTGTGACATTGTGCGATTCGTTATTATAACCATAAATTATTTGTTGTTGTGATATTGACATTTTTAATTAATTAATAAGTCACAAAATTTTATCAATTATCAATTGTGGAGTGTTGGAATTGGACAAAGAGAATATGTGACCAATTATTTCAGTAATTAAGATCAATAAAATAGGTAATTGTGACCAATAAATAATGTGACATAAAAAAAGTGTAATTTGAGAATAAATTTGTAGTTGTGACACACAATTGTGTTTTTGTGATTGTGACATTGTGCAATTTGTTAATGTAAACAACAAATTATTTGTTATTTGTGATCTTGATATATTTAATTAATTAATAAGTCTCAAAATTTCATTAGGTAGTCATATTTGTGACCAAGTGAGTAACCACTTGATTTTTGAAAGGATTTCACAAGTTTCTCAAATTTGAAAGAATATTTTAGAATGATGATAATCACGTATTTTTCCCTCGAGTTAATGCCAAGGCGTTTTGTTTACTTGCAGAGTGTTACAAAAAGAGAGGGCTTAAAGAAGAGGCCAACAAAGTTTACGAGAATGGGAAAAATTCATGGATCGGATATTATTTATCATGAAATAAAAAATCAGGCCCCAAATTTTAAAATTACAAAAATCAAGCTTTCCATTAATTAATTATATTTCATAATTATTATATTAAATTAAATATTAAACTGTAATATAATATAATGAATCCACTTCACCCCAAACCACCCCCACTTTCCCTTCCCCTATTGTTCCGACAACTACTCCGGTGATTGGCGACTACTTCGACGACTATTCTCCGGTCACAGATCAAAAATTTTGTAGGTCATTGATTATTTCGAGGTCACAAATCTAAATTTTTTAGGTCACATATTTTGTATTGGTCACAGATCAAAAATTTTGTAGATCACGGATTATTTCGAGGTCACAAATCTAAAATTTTATAGGTTATCAAAAAAATTATATGTCACAGGTCACGTATTTTCAAATTTGTTGGTCACAGATTCTTTTTTTTTTTTAGTTACAAATTATCAATTTTTAAGTCACAGTTCAATAGCTAGGCCTCGGACACCAAAAAGAACAACCACCGCCGTTGACCCCACCACAACAATAACAAAAAATGACCACCACCACACGGATCACCATCACCACCACATGACCGCCAACACAGATCCACCACCTCTACAACCACACATCCCCAAATCTGCGACATTATACATCCCCAGATCTGCGACAACACAACTTCATTCCCAAACATAATCACCAACAATAACACCAACAACAACCACCACCGTCATCGCCTGCACAACACCACCAACATCGTCGCCCTTGTCACACCATCACCACAACCACCGCCATAATAATAATAAGAAAAAACAACCATCCCATTGCCGCCAACACCACCACACCAAGAAAACCACAATCACTGCCGTCAACCCCACTACAACTATCGTCAAAACAATATTAACAATACACCAAAAGGAAAAGAATCATCTATTCCAACAATAGAAGTAGCCTGGACCATGGTAAGAGAGAAATCATAAGGTCTCAAAAAATAGAATGCAAAGCACTCTCAAATTAATTTACCTTTTCACCTGCTATTTATTCCGAAGAAGCTCAGAAAAATACTGTGTTGAAAGAATCCAAGCTCCCTAGTGTTGAATCAGATGAAACTGAGGAAAGTGCTTCTTCTTCTTCTTTTGCTGCACCTTCAAAACCTGAGACAAAGATAAAATTTGACTTAAATGAAGGTTTGATAGCAGATGATGGAAAATATGGGGAGCCAGTCAACTGCATAGCTCCAGATTCGACCAATGTTCATGTGATTAACTCATTACTTTCTGCTGTAAGTTCCATGGCCAATGTCCTTCCTGCTTCCATTACAGTAGTTGCTGCAACAAATACCCACAGCAGGTCGCGACGCTGCTGTGAACGTAGCAGCGTCAAGGCGCTACTGCGAGAACGGAGGGGGGGAGGGAGAATGGGAGAATGGGTGGCGGCGACGGAGGTGGGAGAGTGGAGTGAGGAAATGTTGAAATACATTTAGGGTTTGGATTAGATTTAATTTGAGGGTGGGGGGTGAATATATAGATTAATTTAATTTAAAATGTCATTATTAATTGTGAAATTAAAACTTGATTTTTGATTAAATAAAGTGTAAACCTGATTTTTAAAAACATCAAACTAAACACCTAATTTTAGGTAATTACCACTACGAGAATGCACTGAGGATCCAACCCAACTATAATGTGGCCTAAGAGGCATTGGACCCCTAATCCCTTGGTTTCATCCTAATATACTCGAACTCAATAGGAGATATCGGTTTTCTTTAAAAAAAATTAAATATATTTTCAAATGAATGGTCAGAAAAGTTCGAGTAAAATTACAAGTTATTTCCGTGACCTAAATTGTCATTAAAGTTTAATAATATTACATACACGCTCTACTTTAGCGGTATTCACTCCAAATTCAACATCGATCTGTTAAACCTCGACATCTACTTGTTATTATTGAGTCTTGTCATGAAATTATATGTTTTAAATAATAAAATATGATTCATAGTGAAAAATATCGCTTTCAACCAAAAAGTCATAAATCATTCATCTGTCCTAATTTAGACCATGTTTAATGGAGATTAAAATTAAATTTTTAATGTACAACTGAAATAGTTGATGAAATATGTGATTAAAAAGTTGTGGAACATATAAAATATGTTACTAAAATAAATTATTGATTTTGACTTAAATTAAAATCTAATTTTTTAATCGATACTAAATAGGATTTAATATTTCCTTGTTAATTAAAAATAAAAATAAAAAATCATGGAAGCAAATCTAAAACAGGAGGTCAGGTGGAAGGAATATATTACTTTAACAGTTTGATGTGAATGTTTAATAAAAGTACCTATTTCGCAGAAATTAAAATTCAGATTTTAATTTAAATTAAAGTTAATAATTAATTTTAACTACATATTTTTTATGTGATCCAAAACTTTTTAATTACATATTTCATCAATTTTTATTAAAATTTTGATTTTAATCCCCACCAAATTGACAAAGTCAAATAACTAATTTGAATTTTTTTTAATATAGAATTTCAATATTTTGTGAAATTTACTCATTTTCTATATAAGTAAAGGTTTTTTACGGAATATCTCAAAAATAGAATAATCTTTCAAAATTTGTCAAAAACCTTTTAGACTAGTCACTGATGACTGAACCCATGCGTTTAACATGCTCTGAGGACTGAGTGCCTTTCTCTCTCCCAAGCTTCAAGCGCCATTGGTATTCTGTCAATCCCGAAGCCAGCAATGTACGCTCAAAATCAGTCATTAAACTCGCCGATACAGAGCCTATCGGCCGCCGGAAATAAAAGATTGGTCGAGAACTTGGCTAATGGTTATGATGTTCAGTCTCTTCAAGACGGCGGTGTAGGCGGCTTGGCCACCGTCGAAGTCCCAACCGACGGAAGCATTGGCGGTGAACGCCCAAACGTGACTGTTCCATGTGCCGCCGACGGTAATGATCAGGTTGCTCTCTCGTTCCGCGGCCGGGTGTTTGTGTTCGATGGTGTTACCGCTGATAAGGTTAAATTATTATTGCTAAACGATCCTCTTATTATTTTCGAGCATTTTTTTCTAGTGGTATTCGTGGTTTCCGAGGAAATGGGGGGAATCATTTATTCTGTAGTTTATCGCTTTTCTTGGCGATATTCGACGTTTCTGGAACTGCAGTAGATAATGTGCCACCCTGCATTGTCAAATTAAAGGAAAAAAAAAAGAACTATACTTGACAATCCATTGTAAACAGTAAAAGACTGACTTCCTTCTTTTCCTTGAATTAAACGTTTTAAAACCTTAAGAAATAGTAAAATTTGATCGAATAATCCCGATTGAAACTAATATTTGAGTTTGCCGGCATGACCTTTTTACTAGGAAAAAGTAGCAAATTGAAGGGGGGTAAATGCACACAATAAATCTGCACTTAGTACGGAATGTTTTAATTTCAAGTTCTTTTACTCTTCGGGCACCCACGCACAAAGTTCAGTTACTTATGAATTTTGATAATCATAAATATCACAGGTCCAAGCGGTGCTTTTACTTTTGGGTGGATGTGAATTGGATCCTGGCATTTTAGGTGTCGATACTGCAGATCAAAGACGGGGGGTATTTTGTTTATCTTTACACTGAGATTTGTTCTTCGAGCGTATTTATTACCTTAACCGCGTAATTGACTGCTGCTTATATCATATATACGCTAGGCTTCGATGGGTACCCCATGGTGCAGCGATCCAAAGAGGGCAGAGTCTTTGAATAGGTTTCGTCAAAAGAGGAAAAAGAGGTGCTTTGAGAAGAAAATTAGATATAATGTCCGGCAAGAAGTTGCATTCAGGTATTGCTCTCTTGCAATTGCCATTTATTATTATTCAAAAAATATGTCTCGGCAAAAACAAGAATAAGTCATCTAATGCTTGGACAGAGTATATTTTATATGCATGTCTATGTTTACAAAATTGAAATGGCCAAGGCTTTTTTATAGAGATAAATTTATTTTGTTATTTAAGGTGGATGTCTTACATAATGTCTGAAACTCATTGTTTGGAGTATTGCATCTGTTTGAGACTTAATTTATGCTTGGGATTTTGTAATGACAATTTCTCCTGTAGGACAGAATTCTATATGATTTATAACAAAGTACCCCTCATCCTCCATCAACTACAAAAATTTTCTGATGCAGCATGGTATTTTTGAAAGGTCTAATAGAAAAGTAAAAAATTGAAGTATAAACTTCCCGAGTTAACCTAATAAACATGGAAAGAAAATAAATCAGATCAAATTTAACAAACATTAAATTTTTCTCCTGAACCAAGTTTTCCGTTTCCGAAATTTGTCCCTTTCTGTATGATTTACTCTTTTTAAATGGTGTCTTTGCCATTTTTTTCTTTATTTTCCATCTGCATCTTTATCAGCCCTCATGTTTGCCATGTAACAGGATAGGATAATGGTTATTTGGCAACATGCAATAATTTCTTCCATGATGATTTATTAACATATTTTTTATAATCTCTTTTTAACTCATCATTGTATCACATGCGCGATTGTAGTTTATTGCCTCAAAATTTTCATTGGAATTTATCTTTTCATTGTTTTGAATTTCACGGCTGGTTGATGTTGGTCGGTTGGGTACATTGGTCATCAGCTTCTGGTTGATTTTGGTCGGGGGTTGTAGTTTCATTTTGTTGAATTTGAGTGAACTTATTTAGCCCCTGTTTGGGCTCCATTAAAATTAAATTTGGAAAAATTGTCTTTTGGAATGGTGATTTTTTTGGGAATGTATGGTTAAAAAATAAGATAAATTTTTGGGTTTACCTGTAATATTATTTTATGTGAGAATGTGAGTTTGAAAATGAGTTTTGAAAAAGTGTATTTTTGAAGAATGGATCCCAAACAGGGGCTTAATAAAAAGGCTAATTGGGAATGCTTCATTGTACATTTTAGTAATAAAAATTTAGAAAGAACATTAGCGACTTCTCTTGTGAGCTTGTTTGAGAAAGATTAAAATCAGATTAAAATTGAAAAATTAGCCGTTATTGTTGACTTTTATTAGACGAGTGGGACCCAATAACGGCTATATTTTCAATTTTAATTGGATTTTAATTCCTCCCAAACAAGCTCAATATAAATTTTGGAAGCAATCAAGAGTTCATTGTGATTGATCTACTGGTTGAATCTCTGATTGAGTGGTATAGGTCTTAAAGATTCACGTCCAGACAATTTAGCCACTTTAAGTTTTTAGGAAAGGAGTATACAGCCCAATGATGACTTCCTGTGTCCTTGTTTAGCATCAGTGATGCTTAATCATCTTATTCCTTCTTTCCATCCCATGACACATGCAATAGATCCCGCCCAATCAGATATGTAAGTAGCAGCCTAGTTAGAAGAATGGCAACTGAGGTAATCTTATCATGTCGTCCTTTCAGATACATGCGTTTGTGAAGGGTATACTTTTGCTTCTCAACAACTTTTTTTTGGCTTAAAGGATGCTTCAGACATCTTTAAGAGTGTGAGAATTGAAAGGCACAAGGTAATAGATATGAGGGAGGCTGTGACTCAGTAGGTGATGAGAGAGTTTTTTTTTTTTTTCATTCTTTTTGACGTTGCAAATATTCAAAAAAATTTGCATTTATTTTGGAGCTTAACAAAAGTTAGATTTGTTCGTATACTTTTCTCTCTTTATGTTAGCAGGCAGGAGAATTTCATTAATTTTTTCTGATGTTGAGTTTGTACACATTTTGCTGATGTGTTCCGGTATAACTTATTGGTTGTTACTGTTTTGACGTGTATATATGTTTCAGGATGCAGCGCAGGAAGGGTCAATTTACTTCAAGACATTCTGAGGAATCTATTAGTATGGATGCCACACAGGAATCTGGAAAGGAGGAAAAAGAACAAGATACTCTGTGAGTATTCTAGTTCTCGTTCTGTTTCACAGATACCCTTTGTTATTTCTATGTGGCACAATCTGTTTCACTTTTGCATACATCAAACTATTTTGCTATTCAAATGTTACTTGTTATGGATTGATGTTGATCGAGTTTAGTTTAGACTTTGCCCTTCTGTAACGTTGCTAAGCTACGAGGGGATGCTTTCCATTTTTTACCTGCCTATATGATCTTGCCTATTCATAGCTAAGTCTATTAGAAATTCTTTGGTGACCCTGCGTGTCTCCTGTGTCAGGTGCACTCACTGTGGCACCAGTTCAAGGACTACTCCAATGATGCGGCGAGGGCCGGCTGGTCCGAGAACCCTTTGCAATGCATGTGGGCTGTTTTGGGTAAACAAGGTTACTCTCTTCTCTGCCGCCTTCTTCCCTCCCACAGTTGTAGTTATGCTATCATTCTGAATCTCTGATTCCTGAGAAGGAAAAAGCTGTTTCCAAACCTTTCTTTTCTTGCTATGATGAATATTGCCATTTACTCATCCTTGTGATGAATTCACGTCAGGCACAATCAGTATCCACCGACATTAGTACAGTACTCGTTAATATGTCCTGGTAGTTTGTATATAAAATTCTTGAACCTCAACATGCTTTAGCACACACTGTACTGTTTTCTCTTTCTAATTCTTGAAGTCACATGACTCTGCAGGGGACCATGCGTGATATTTCCAAGACATTCCGACACAATTCTATGATCCCAACTGAAGAGGTATATGTTTACTCGAAGATATTTTACCAAATTCTACCTATTTAAGGGGTTCCATTTTGATTCAACAGGAAAATGGTTCTTTTCATATAACCTTTCGTTTTACCCTCTGTTGTTTAACAGGACGAAGATGATAGTGAGTCTGATTACGGAATCCCCATTTTTCAATGTGCTAATAATGCTTGAACTGTGACAGCTGCACTGTAAGATGAAGAACAACTTTATGCTGATTCCTGCTGAGTGCTGACTGATTATATGGTAGTAATTGTATAGATATCTTTTGTAAGCTTTGGAAGTATAGTCTAAATTACACAGCTGACCTAGAAATGTTGAAAGGGTAAACAGATTCTTCTCTAACTACGTTGTGGTTGGTAGTCAAGGGAGTGCTAGGAGTATCTTTTTTTTAACAGTTCTATAATTTGATGATCTTCTGGATGGTGATATAGCTCTTGCGCTGATGATTGGACGTGTTGAAAACTCGATAAATCTTTGTAATCAGATTGCTTTATATTGTCAATTATATTTGGATGAGAATGCAGCAAGTTTGTGAATGTCATTTATTTATGTATTATTAAGAGAGATTGTATAATGATTTGTGTAGAGAGCACATTTAGGGGGTGTTTGTTAGGGATTTTTGATTCTACAGTAAATCAATTCTCATTTTCAACCACACAATTTTCAATAAAATAATATTTTCCATCACATCAATAATTTTTTCTTCTTTTTCAACCACACATTTCCAATCATATCACTATTCAAAAATCAATTATTCCTCAAAAAATCCCTACCAAACAAGCTCTTAGTTGAGATGAGATCATATGATTCATATTTAACAGAAATTGGGAGAGTGTGTCAAAGCGAGGGAAGTGGTCAACGGTCAACATTTTGACTGATGCATTATTGGGTGATTAGAATAGGTGGGCTAATGTTGATTTGTACATTTATGGTAGTGTAACAAGTTTTCAAAATCATTTATGAGTTATGAATCTGAGCGTAATTCGCACTACAATAGGTATTCAATAATTGTACTTTCCGCCGTGGAAATAAAAGAATTAAGGCTCTGTTTGTTTCGGATTAAAATCAGATTTTAATTTAAGTCAAAGTCAAACAATCAATATTAACTACATCTTTTATGGGTCCCATGACTTTTCAACCATACATTTCAAAAATTTCTATCATAATCTACTAAAAATTTAATTTTAATCCTCACCAAACACTTACTAAAATTATTATGGCTTTGCATTTAGTCATTTGTAAGTCTCTATGTATAGTTTGTGAATTGCATGTATTGTTATTTAGACATTTTTTATTTCCTTAAAATGAAAGTAAAATAACATTTGAATTTGAAAAAGGAATATTACGTTTTTCTGAATCTCTCTTATCTAATACAATTTCTGAATTTAAACGAAGTTATAAACATTATTTATTTTATCTTTGCCACATCAACTTACATTGGAGATTTTTTTTTTTTTTTAATGCCATCTATTTTATTTATGTTTCACAAATTTTCAATCAATTCATGATTGGATTGGACATTACTCATATATTACTCTCATATTGCCAAATATATTACAAATGGAAGGTCGAGGAACTTAACTACATTTTGCAAAGGCTAATTTTTAACTTTTATTCATTATTAAAGTAATGTTCATAGCGATTTCATCACATTATTAAATTTTTGTGTGTGCGTGTTTAGTCATAACTTTGTATTTGTTTTTTTACTTATTTAAAATGAAAGAGACTAGTAAGTATTTACTCACTCGTAATTTTTTATTTGAGAAATGCTCTGGTTACCGTGGGGCCCCCTTGACCGGCCCCTCACTTGGGGGGGGGGGGGGGGGTTGAGTGAGGGGCCTGTCAGGGGGGTTGTCAACCCCCCGGTACAGTTAGCATTTCTCTATTTATTTTTATGTTTTAACAGAATTCATCATTGAGAATAAGACGTGTTAATTAATGAAATTTTGATTATAAGAATGAAAATAGCATAACTATAATTGCAGGTAGAAGTTATGGACATTTTATAAAATTAAAATGTGGAGTGAATATAGCAATTTGCAAATATTGAAGACTCCAGCTGTATTTCTCAAAATTAATGAATATTCGGTGACATTATTTTCGTTGCAACAACTGGAAGGCTGTATGTTGTAAAATTGGGAGAGTACTTTTATAATTTACAGACCGTAAAAATTAAAAAGGTAAGTAATGGAAAAGAAAATTATATTGTAATAGTTAAACGCGTCGTTTCAATTTAAAATTCAAGGCATTTTTTTTTTAAATACGGTAGTTTTATTTACTGTTTGATTTAGTTAAAATTAGATTTTTAGTAAATTTTGATAAAAATTATTAAAATGTGTGATTTGAAAGTTAATAAAAATTATGAATACATAAAATATGTGATTAAAATTAATGACTGATTTTGATCTAAATTTTTATTAAATCTTTTAGCTGAATTAAAACTAGAGGTTAGTTGGGTTAGAATAAATCCGATTGCATGGTACATTTAGACCCTATTTCGCGAACTTTTTTTTCTTGAAAAATGAGTTTTGGAATTGTAATTTTTTGTAGAATGTATTGTTAAAAAAAAAAAAAAAATTTAGGTTTACATACAAAATATTTTATGAGAAAACTTTATATCTAAAAGATTAAATATGACAAATTTCAAAATTAAGAAACAATGTTTAAAACTTCAAAAATCATATATAAAATAAATTTTATTTGTAAAATAATTAATTAAATATATTAAGGTCACAAATTATTGAATTAATTGGTTACTAATAAAAAAATTTATAAGTCACAAATTATTTCTCGATCATAAATTAAAATTTTTATATGTCACAATTTATTTATTGATTACTAATCACAAATTTTTTAAGTTACAACTTATTTAATAATCACAAATTATTTTTCGATCACAACTTTCACAATCTTATTTTTTAGGTCATATAATATTTATTGATCACAAATTAATCAATTTATTGTTCATAATCACCCACATCTACAACCCATTCCCACCCCACCAATGACCACTGCTACGACTACCACCACACACCTCAACAACTGCAAAAACCACCACCACAACACTGCACCTTTTGAACCCACCGTTTTCGATCTCAAATCTAATCACAGTAACCAAGGCCGTCGCAACATCGCAACAACCAAGGCCATCGCGAGTTCGCAACATTGCCTGAAAGAACAGCAAGCCATCGCGCCTTCACATCACTCAAGCATCGTCGCGATAGAAATGAGAGAGAGAACTGGAATGACAATTATGTCATGACTTCGCTACTTACTTGGCGATGATGACGACAGCTAGAAACTGGGATGACGACGGCTAGAATTTGCGGTGTGTGTGTGTGTGAGAGAGAGAGAGAGAGATGGGTATGGAGAGATATAAAAAGAGAACAGAGATGGAAAAGTAATTAGGGTTTATGATGAAATTTGGTGGTATTATTAATATTAAATATTTGAATTAATATCTGATTTTTGTGTAAACAAATTTTAAATCTAATTTTTTAAGTTGGATCTTAAAAAATATAGTTGGTTGTAATTTTTACATATTTTATTGTGAAAATGTATGGTTAAAAACGAATTTTAAAAAAAAAGTAATGTCTTAATGGTTGCCAAAGAGGGGATTACTTCATCGTTATTATAATAATGAAAATAAAATCAATTTTGGTAATCCACGTCAGGTCGGGGCTAGCTGGAGGGCTTGGTTAGGAAGAAATGACATTTTCATTCTTATGTAATTCCAAAATGACCTTTGACTGGGAAATAGAATATATAAAAAAAAAAAGGTGAAAATATAACTTTACTTGAAAAAAGTCAAAAATACCCTAACTTTATCAAAAGGAAGGCTCCCACTCACGGATTTGGGCCGGCGGTAACTGGGCCACAGTCGGCCCAGATTCGGCTCCCAGATCCAGCCGTTGACACTCGGATCTGGGCCGACTGTTATTTGGCCACAGCCGGCCCAGAGCACTAAATTTAACAGTTGGCCCATATATACTGATTTTTTAATAATTTAATATAATAAAATGGTATAATAAATAAATATTTATATAATTAAATATTTTACTCAATTTAATAAAAGTAATATAATTAAATATTTTATCCATTTCATTAAAATTAATATAATTACATAAATGATTTACGTAATTGAATAATTAAATATTTTACTTAATTTAAGAAACCGAATATGAAATAAATATTTATAGAATTAAGTATTTGACGTAATCGAAAAAACATATATATATATATATATAAATATATATATATATATATATATATATATATATATATATATATATATATATATATATATATATATATATATATATATATATATAAAATTAAATAATTAATTTAAATTTGATAATTACTAATATCATTAAATAGATCATTTTAATTATTAAAAATTATATTTTAACATATTAGCAACTTCTTCTTTTTATTCCTTTAAATTTTATTAATAATTGAATATGAAATAAATATTTATAGAATTAAGTATTTGACGTAATCAAAAAAAAAAAAAAAAAAAAAAAATATATATATATATATATATATATATATATATATATATATAATTAATCTTAATTATCAAATATTATATTTTAACATATTAGCAACTTCTTCTTTTTATTCCTTTAAATTTTATTAATAATTGAATAAATCAAATATGAAATAAATATTTATAGAATTAAATATTTGACGTAATCTAAAAATTTTTATATAATTAAATAATTAATTTTAATTTGATAATTACTAATATTATTAAATAAATCATTTTAATTATTAAATAATATATGTTAACATTTTAGCAACTTCTTTTTTTCCATTTAATTTTTATTAATAATTGAATAAATCGAATATAAAATAAATATTTATAGATTTAAATATTTTATGTAATTGAAAAAAATTTATATAATTAAATAATTAATTTTAATTTGATAATTACTAATATCATTAAATAAATCATTTTAATTATTAAACATTATCTTTTAACATATTAGAAACTTCTATTTTTTTCCTTTAAAATTTATTAATAATTTGAATAAATCAAATATGAAATAAATATTTATAGAATTAAAAATTTGACGTAATCTAAAAAAATTTATATAATTAAATAATTAATTTTAACTTGATAATTACTAATATCATTAAATAAATCATTTTAATTATTAAATAATATATGCTAACATTTTAGCAACTTCTTTTTTTTTTCCTTTAAATTTTATTAATAATTGAATAAATCGAATATGAAATAAATATTTATAAAATTAAATATTTTACGTAATCAAAAAATTTTTATATAATTAAATAATTTATTTTAATTATTAAATATTATCATTTAACATATTAGCAACTTCTTATTTTTTTCTTTAAATGTTATTAATAATTGAATAAATCGAATATGAAATAAATATTTATGCAATTAAATATTTTACGTAATCGAATCTAATCTTTCATTTTTTCAAATGTAAACTAATCTTTTGTTTTTCAAAATGTTATTGTTTACTTAATTTAAAAAATTCTGCTTTTGTTAATTTTGATTTAAAAAATGAAAAATTAGTTTGCAAATTATATTTAATTAAAGAATTTTAAATTGATTAAAATATTAAAGGGAAAAAATAAGAATTTGTTAACACGTTAAAAAATAATATTTCATTTTCGTAATTATCAATTTAAAATTATTTATTTCACTTTTTATATCAAAATTGAAACAAAAGGAATTTTTTTAAAATTAAGTAAACAATCTATATTTATTTAATTACATTTGAAAAATGAAAGATTAGTTTACAAATTATATTTAATTAAAGAATTATGAATTAATTAAAATATTGAAAGGAAAAAAATAAGAATTTGTTAACACGTTAAAAAATAATATTTCATTTTCGTAATTAGCAATTTAAAATTATTTATTTCACTTTTTATATCAAAATTGAAACAAAAGGATTTTTTTTTAAAATTGCGTAAACAATCTATATTTATTTAATTACATTTGAAAAATAAAAGATTAGTTTACAAATTATATTTAATTAAAGAATTAAAATGAATTAAAATATTGAAAGGAAAAAAAAAAGAGAATTTGCTAACACGTTAAAAAATAATATTTCATTTTCGTAATTATCAATTTAAAATTATTTATTTCATTTTTATACAAAAATTAAAACAAAAGGAAATTTTTAAATTAACTAAACAATATATATTTATTTAATTATGTTTGAAAAATGAAATATTAGTTTACAAATTATATTTAATTTAAGAATTTTATATTAATGAAAATATTAAAAGAAAAAAAAAGAATTTGTTAACACGTTAAAAAATAATATTTCATTTTTATAATTATCAATTTAAAATTATTTATTTCATTTTTTATACAAAAATTAAAATGAAAGGAAATTTTTAAATTAAGTAAACAATATATATTATTTTTTAACGTGTTAGCAAATTCTAATTTTTTTTAAATATTTTTATTAGCAAATTTATACCATACGCGTTGTCCTTCCTCACTAAAGTGACGCAAATCAGTATCATTTGCGTTTTGTTCAACTTAAACAAATAATTCACTTTAATATCAGATGTAACATTCATATCTTGAATTGAAAATGGCAAATGCTCTTTGAATTGAATTCTTAGTACCATATCTTTTTGAGACGAATCAACGTTTAGCTTGTTCTATATATCAAGGTACTCAAAAGTTGTGTCGAAACTCACAATGAAGATTCGAGAATGTTAAGGGTCAAATGGATATAACTAAAGATCAAAAGGAGTGAAAAACTAATCAATTTTCCACCGCACAAGGATGTTCAAATTTTTAGTTGGAAATTGAAATCCATTTTTGGCCTAATAAATGTTCGAATTGAAAAAGAGCTATATCTAGTAAAGTTGTAACCCTTTGAGTTATCTTTCCAAAGCATTTTAAATTGGTTTAATCGGAAACAAAAGTTATGATAAAAATACTCAAACAACCTCAGATTAACAGTCGACTTTTTCAATTGTTAACAGCCGAAAAATTAGCTGTTAACAACCGAATTTTTAGCTGTTAACAGTCGAAAAATCAGTTGTTAACAGTCGAAATTTCGGCTGTTAACAGTTGATTTTTTCGGCCGTTAACAGCCCAATTTTCAGTTGTTTGTGCTTATTATTTTTTTCGTAACAATAGTTTTATTTGTTAATTAAAAGGATAGTATTATTTTTTTAACACAAACATATTTTGCAATTGTTTTAGTCACTTAATAACGTTTTTGTCTTTTTACAGCAATTGAGTCATTTTGAAAATATTGTTAAGTAAAAAAGTCAAAATGAAATTATGGGGCTTTCACTAAGTTATTTTTATAAGAACCCCTTAGTCAGAGCTGGCGTGGGCAATAGAGAAGAGCGGTAGCATATATACCCCAGCGCAAGTTAGTAGGTTCAGCGCATTTCCTATATATATACATAGGATTTTCAATTTTACATTCTTTCCGTGTTCCCCTCCAACTTGCACTTAAAATACTCAAACTTCTTAACACTCTTCCTCTCCACCACTGACTGCTTCGGCTTTTCTGCATAAACAATAATCTCTACAGGTAGATTCTTTATCTGTTTATTCAAAGCATGTATTTGTTTATTGTTCTTCTCTCTCAGATCTCCAAATGAGTGCTCTTTTCAGTTTTAAATTAGCAAATTTTGACGATTTGAAAAAAAAAAAAAAATGATTCTGGATTTCATTGATCGTTTTATCCCGCTGAATACTTTAGTTTTTCATCAGATTTGGATTTCGGAGGTGCTGCAGTGTTGAGATATTAAGTGCGAATTCCGTTCCATCAATATTAGGTAGAATATATTGTTCATCATCGGTTAATTTCGTTTGTGTTGCAGAAATTGTACGATCAATTTGGTATTCCTGCGTGATTTTCGTGGAAAGTTTAAGTTGTTGTAAGGTTGACAGAATTGTAGAGAGAGAAAGAGGAAATCATAAAAATGTAAATTGGATAGATAGAAGGTAAGCGTACAGTTTGAGATTTCTGAAAAGTTTTTGTTTTTTGTTGTTGTAGTTGTAGAAGTTCACGGGAGGCTTGAGTTAAAATGCCGCATCGAACTACTTACATTTTTCCGAGGCAATTTCCAGACCGCAACTTTGACTCCTCAAAGTTTTTATTGGATCACGAGAAGAAAAGCGATGGAAAGTTTGAGCCATGTGGTCGTGAAGAGGTCGCTCTCAACCTCACAGGAAAAGAAATCAATCGAGATTCAGAGTCTAAACATTACTGTAAAGATAATACTAGTGATTTTTCTCACGGATTCACGGTTGACAGGATTCACAAAAAACAGTTGGCTACCTTTGTGAACTGGCTGACCGATAATAAAAAGAAAGACAAATCATTCAATCAGGTAAATCCTGTGAAGATCAGATCAGATGATGGGGACATCATTGAAGAGGAAGAACGTGAGCAATTTCTACCACCACCACCGTCTGCTGTGGTGGTTCCCGATGGGGTGGTTGACTGTGAATGCCAGGTGGGTAAAGATAGACGCTTGGAATTGGAACGAAAGGTTTCACTGCAGCAGTTGTCTAGTAACGGGAGCAATTATAGTATTGGTGCTGATCATCAAGGGAAGGAGAGAGGATTTGAGAGGCAGCAGTCACTGCAGAGATTTTCTAGTGGAGTGAGCACTAGCTATGCGGAGAGTTTGTTTTCTGGAACCACTTTGGATGGGAATTGGTCGAGTATTACTACTGGAATACTGAAGGATCCAACCACAACAAACGAAGTGGAGGAGGTGAGAGGAGTTGAAAACGTTGGCAATGGATTGGCACAAAGGTATAAAGAGGGCTATTACTTGCAACTCAGTCTTGCTAGAAGACTTACTGAGCAGGCTACACTTGTTGCTGAGCCTATGTTAATGCAGGAGTCTAGAAGTGCTGAGCATCTTGTTAGTGGACCTGCTGATGCAGAAACTGCCTCCTACCGACTCTGGGTATTATCTTCCTCCCAGAACAATTTAATTTATTGCTTCACCAGTAAATCTACTGCCATCGCTAATGGTAAATGAAATTTAATAGGGTATGAGTGATATGATGTAAGAGATTTGCCTTGAATTTACTTTATGTAGTTCTTGTCAATGTATAATTCAAGTCAGTTTCTGAATTTTTCCTGGGGAAACAAATAATTTTTTAGGTCAGTGGTTGCCTGTCTTACACTGACAAGATATCAGATGGGTTCTATAACATTTTGGGAATGAATCCATATATGTGGTTGATGAGCAATGACTTAAATGAAGGTAGAAGAATGCCACCTCTAATGGCGTTGAGAACACTTGTACCTAATGACACCTCACTGGAAGTGGTTCTTGTTGATCGTAGTGGGGATTCACAACTTAGGGAGCTTGAGGATAAAGCTCAAGAGCTATATTTTTCTGCTGAAAATACATTAGCTTTGGCAGAGAAGCTTGGCAAACTTGTCGCTGTTTGCATGGGGTAAGTATTAATTTTCTTAGTTTACTTCTTTAGGATGCCATACAGTTTTTCATAAGACATTTTGTGAGATTTAAGGGGCTCTTTTCCGGTGGAGCAAGGTGATCTTCATGCTGGATGGAAATTGGTCAGCCAGAGATTAAAGGATTTCCAAAAATGCATTGTGCTCCCAATTGGTAGCCTGTCTATGGGACTTTGCCGGCACCGTGCTATTTTGTTCAAGGTGATTCCCTACAGCCTAGTTGCTAGGACAAATAGTCCTCTCCTTGCATTTATTTTCCCGTTTGATTTTCTTAACCTACTTCTTTGAGCATACAGCTTCGGTATTTCAAGGTCATTATGTGTGGAAGTGTATATTGGGTTGCTACATTTATCATATGAATGTGTCCATTTTCAATTTTTTTTTGAGTTTCAAATTGAGCTCCTGTTTATTTGTTTGGTTCACTTATTATTAGTTCTGTGATCCTTAGTCTTCTTTACTTCTAAGCACATAATTGATGGTAACTAATTGCAGTCTGCGTTTAACAGTATATAGTCTATTATTGCAGATACATGAACCGAGCATGTCTTACTAAAGGACTTATGTTTTACATGTATAGAGAACTTGAAAATTGGTTAATACTTAGCATACCTGTATAAGTTCTAAAACTTAGTTTCTTTTGCTTGGCCTTGTTCTCGAGGACCACAAGAAAATTCTTGCACTAGGCAGTTCTGTCTTTCAACCTCTCTCTTTCGCTCTGTGAGTAACTTGAAGTCCTAAACTACATCATTCTATGAAATTTACATATCAATATGACTTTTACAATTATTTTTTTAATTATGGTTGAAGGGAACAAGCAATGTCTTTTCTCTTGTATGATAAATTCTTCATTAATTGAATTTCTGTTTTCCTTTGCCTCGGGCTGAAATTAATAATTTTTTGCGACTTTTTTCCTTCATCTCATTTCTGACTTGCTTTACTAGAAGATTCTGTGCTCTTGGCCTATGAAGCTTTAGTGCCATAATTTCTGCTTAAAACTGCTGCTTGTTTTCTCCCATTCCCTTTTCCCTTCCATTGTTGGGATTTTTCTTTTGGTGTGTGTGGGTGGTGGGAAGATTTTCATTGAATGTACTTAAGCAGGTGAATCATATGGATGCTTTCTTGACACTTTTGTTTGTTGACACTCTGCTCAAAACAGTTAATAGGACTCAGGATAGCAGTTATTAATGTGGTACTCTTTTTTATCCAGAAATTAGCAGACTATGTTGGTTTGCCATGCCGGATTGCTCGAGGTTGCAAGTATTGTGTTTCGGATCATAGATCTTCGTGTCTTGTCAAAATTGAGGATGAACAAAAGCTTCAAAGGTATGATAATCTATTATTTGTGTGACATCATTTCTCTTGTCTGTTGCCAAATTAAGTACGAGAAAGACAGACTTAACTTAAGGTTAGCCAGTATTGTTTATGGCTTGTGTATCCAAAATTGTCACACTGTGCCTCGGTATTTCCAATTCTGATATATTATTTTTGTTATGATAGCTGTTACTCAGTTCACATTTAAGAAAGTAATAAACTTGAACAGGCTGCAGACCTTTTTTTTTTTTAAAACAAACTTTACATGTTTATGTAGCTTGATGTTTGCCTTTCCGTTGCTGCTGCAATAAGAAATATGGTTTTCCATTGATATGCTATGACTTTGTGTTTTAGTCTTCTCACCTAACCCGAAGTGCTAATAGAAGCTTATTACTTGCTTAGAAATCACTTGACTTGTTATCCAATGACCTTAGGACAGGAATGTATGTAACATTGACAGGAGTAACTTGCAATCAGAAACTGCGATTGATCACTTAAATTATGTTTATGGATCTCATTGTAGATGAGTTATTCTAAAAATCATATATACATATCTTAGCAGGGAATTTGTAGTTGATCTTGTTGGGGAACCTGGAAATATCCATGGTCCGGATTCCTCAATCAATGGTGGTGTATTTTCTTCAGTGCCTTCACCATTTCAGATATCACATCTCAAAGAATATCAACAATCTGAGCTGTCTAATGAAGTAGATCTACAACTACTGAACTCAAAGTACACTTGCGGTGCTGAAAATCCTTTTTTATCAGGTTTGCTAGAATTGTCATTTAATTCGAGTGCTATGTGATGATAATTGAAGGCCAAAATGAATGACATGATTGTTGAGTTTGAATTTTTTTAGCGTCATAGAAGTGATGCCATGGAATGTTTTAGGCTCAAAATGATAGGCACTGATAGGTGCAGTACCAATAACGAATTAAATGATTCTATCAGTGGGTGTCCATCCAATTTTAAGAGACTTCATACTGATTTATCTTTCTTACACTCCCCTCCGTGCATTCTGTGAGGTTAAAATTTTTTAATCTGTCTGTAACTGAAAATTGGAATTCTTCATTCCCTATCCAATAACGAATTAAATGATCCTGTCAGTGGGTTTCCATCCAATTTTAAGACACTTCATAATGATTACGTTTCTTACACCTAACAACCCCCCCCCCCCCCGCCCCCCCACGTATTCTTAGATGTTAAAAGTATCGATCTATTTGTAACTGAAAATTGAAAATCTTCATTCACTAACAAACTGCAGTCTATAGCATATTTTCTGTCTCCAGTGCAAAATTATGATGTGCTGGGATATCATATTCATTAAACTCCTAGCTCTTTTCTCATTAAGAGTCATTTTATTTGATTACTTGTGGTTAAAAGGCAGTATATAGTAACTGAAGACATGGGAAAAAAGTAGGGAAATCTTAAAATAAGTTATCTTTTATGGTAGTAAACTTACTACAGGCTTTTGTTTTTAGGAAGGGGAAAAGAAATCTATCAGGTGAAGGATATCGACTTGCCTGGAAATTTAAGAGATGATTTGTGCAGACAAGATGTTCTTGGTGTTGCTTCCACTGGGATATCTGGAGATGGTTGTTCTAGACCTGGTGGTGACAAAATTATTGTCAAATATAATGAGGACAATGTTGCATCCTCAAATGCAATTGTCTCTCTCGCAGACAGACAACCTCCTAGAGTTACCTGCTATGAGGAACAAGATCTTATGAAGGTTAAGAATGGACTTCCAGATCATGAGAAGCATCCAGCTACAGTCATTCCAAGATACTTGAATCTCGAGCCTTCTCTTGCAATGGATTGGCTTGAGATCTCCTGGGATGAATTGCACATTAAGGAGCGTGTTGGTGCTGGTAATTATTCTTCTATTTAGTTACAGAGTACTCTTGTATTATTTAGATGCTTTACACGCTTCTATTTTTTAACTCTGGGTTGTAAGACTTTGTTCTTCCCTCGTACAGGTTCATTTGGGACAGTGCATCGAGCTGAATGGCATGGATCTGTAAGTGTCACAGCCCTTACGTTTTACTTTCTACTGTTGGATTTCCACCCCACCCCACCCCCACACAACCAAACAACGGATCTACTAAGATGTTGGGAGCAAACAAAAAGTCCCACATCGGTTGGGAGAAGAAAAGAAATCCACCATATAACCCCAGTGAGCTACTCCATCAATTGCCAATTGGTTTTGGGTTGGAACCTCACTTGGGCTTGGTGGTGTAGGCTTGGCCCGGTCAATTTGCTCATTATTTTCCATACAAGAGAGAAGCAATTTCAATGCTGAATGTTGAAGTTATAATGTCTACTGTAATGTATAGTTCTGTCGTTCTTATACCTAAAAAAATAAAGGGAAAAATGCACGATATGTATGGGTTCTTTTTTTAGTTTATTGATTTATTTTGAGGTTTTGCATCTGTGGCATGTGTTTCATCAAATGTCGTGAATGAATATTGTGAAATGAATTTATTTGCTTGTGTTAAATTTCCTGATGTGCGTTTCATTCCTTCATGAGGCGCTTCTATTATTTAGATGCACAAAATAGTTTTGCATTACACTGGTCTGTTGTTGTTTCTGAGTGATCAGGCGTTCAATATGTGTAATGGAATTAAACATTTCTTTTGTTGCAGGATGTTGCAGTTAAGGTTCTTACTATCCAGGATTTTCATGATGATCAGTTTAAAGAGTTCCTCAGGGAGGTATGAATAATAGTGGATCTGAAAGATGGAATTTCCTGAAGTATACTTCCTTCTTCCTTCTCTTTGATGACCTGGGCCTTCGCTTTACTGATATTTAGCATTTTTCAATTTTGACTAACCTTTGCTGTTATATTCTTTCAGTTTATTCTCTCAAAGTGATTTCAATCAAATATTTTAGATAATGCACTTTTAATAATTGAGAGATGCACAAACCCTGTATCAAGCACTTTTTAGTGGTTTTTTTTTTTTTTTTTTGTTTTTTCTTTTGAGGTAGTGGGGTGGGGTTGAAGTGAAATATTTTCTTGCCTTGACTACTTGGTTGCTAGAATGAGCCTAACTTTCTTGAACTGTGTTTCTTCAATATATTCATTGATTCTCTACAGTTGCTGTCAAACATTAATATCTATTTTACATTTTTAAAGGTTGCTATTATGAAACGCGTTCGACATCCAAATCTAGTTCTCTTCATGGGAGCTGTGACAAAACGTCCACATCTATCTATTGTAACAGAGTATCTGCCAAGGTAAACAGGTTTCATAGATCCTATAAAACAAATTGAACCATGTAATATGAAGTGACACAATGTGTATGTTAATCTTTGTATCTGAAATTACGTATAACAGAGGTAGTCTATACAGACTGATACACAGACCAGCTGCCGGGGAAATCTTAGATCCAAGGAGGCGGTTACGCATGGCTCTGGATGTGGTTCGTTTCAACTCATCTATCCCTCCTAACTGTATCATTTCCTCCTAATTGTTTTTGTTTTGTTTATAAATTTCCTAATAAATGATGCATTCAGGCTAAGGCTATCAATTATCTTCATCGTCTTACCCCGCCTATTGTTCACTGGGACCTCAAATCACCTAATCTGTTGGTTGATAAAAATTGGAACGTAAAGGTACAATTCTCACTGATTTCTCTACAGATGTACCTCTTTTAAGTCTTCGTCTGAATTAACTTCATTTCATTCATGGCTCAGGTCTGTGATTTTGGTTTGTCAAGGTTCAAAGCAAACACGTTCATTTCATCAAAGTCAGTTGCCGGAACGGTTAGAATTCACTCTTTAAATTATTCTTCCGCGCACATGTGTGAACTTATAAATGTAAGTTTTGTTAGATTTCTTGGCACGAAGACATAAGAAGTGAAAACCATCTTTTTTTCCCAATCCGAAACCAAAAGAAAGATAATTAAAAGGAACACACATGTGCATAGAATTTAGTTTTGTGGGCAGAAGTTATTAATCTTTTAAGACAGAAAGTAGCGAATAGAAGTCTGAAATTTTTGAGTTATCTGTCTCAAGAATTTTCTGGTCCATGCATGACCCGAGACGAATGTTTTACTAGATAAAGCTTCACTTTTGGAAGCTACAGTTGTAGTTATTTTCCACAAGTTCATGAAATGGTAGGCTTTGGGAGAACCACATTAGCATATGGGGAGTAACATTGATAAAAATATTTTTGCTGACTGACGTAGGAAAAGAGGAACTTAATAGACAATGAAACTAAGTACCATTCTGTCTTATTAACTTTGTTTTATAAACTACCTTGAAACATCCCTGGAAGGAATAAATACTTCCAAACAAGCTTAAAATGAAGAAAGAAAATCTTAGAAAAATAATGACGACATGTCATAAACTAAATGGAGGAAACGATGAATATATAAGCATTCACTACGATAACGAGAAGGCAAAAATATTTATAATTCGAATAGTTGCCAAAGGTAAACGACAAGATTTGAGATCTATATTTTGATATACTATATTAGTAAGGTAAATTGCTATAGTAGTTGAGACTTTTTGAGTTGATCTTTGAAATGTTATCGTGAATTCCGATTCCATGTACTTGCCAATTTTATACATAATTCATTGTAACCATAGTTATCATGCTTATGCAACCAGTGAAACAGTAGTTTTGTCTGATTCATGATTGCATTATAAATTGAAATAGGAGTTTCATATGTCATGGAAAGTCAGTATTTGAATCAAATGATACAAATCTCAGCTCGAACATATTCTTTTTGCAGTGTATCAATCAGCAATAACTCTTTTCCTTTTCATTTCAGCCCGAGTGGATGGCCCCTGAATTTCTTCGTGGAGAGCCCTCTAACGAGAAGTCTGATGTATACAGTTTTGGGGTGATTTTATGGGAGCTTGTGACCATGCAACAGCCTTGGAGTGGACTTAGCCCCGCACAGGTTCATTCCAATGTCATTCTGATATACTGTTTTGCCTCCTTTTTTTTTTTTTTGGATTACTGATATTTCTTGATGGTTTAAAAATTATATACTACAAAGATAATAACATGATTTTTTTCGATCTTTCAGGTGGTTGGAGCAGTTGCCTTTCAGAATAGAAGGCTTGCAATCCCTCCGAACACGTCTCCAATACTGATATCCTTGATGGAGTCTTGCTGGGCCGAGTGAGATTTCTGTTGCCATTTGGAGCCATTATTGATTATTTTTCTTTCTAAATTCTTCTACCAAAAACTCGAGTAAATTCTGTAAGGTATTAGGTCTTAGTCAACTTTAAAAAATAAAAGGAAAAAAAAAAACAGCTACTGGAATCAAAAGTTAGAATCCATTTAATTAATTGTATGCCTTTTATTTTGGTGGTCAGAAAATTCATCAATGCGCGGATGAAACCACTACGTGCTTGAATTCCTTTGATATTTCACTTGAACTTTGTTTCGAGCATTATTAAGTTGGTTAATGCGTATGTATTTATTTTCGTGGAATGATTATTACTCGATAATTTGTCTGATGATTTCTTCTTTTGTCTTCAGTGATCCAGCACGACGCCCGACTTTTGCTAGTATAATGGAGACATTGAAGAAGTTGCTCAAGTCCTCATTGCAATTAATACAAATGGGCGGACCATGAAGCACCATATCCGGTAGGCTGAGAATGGTTCTTTTATACTATTACTCTCTCCGTTTTGGAGAGTCAAATATAGAGTTGTCAAAACAACTGTATTTCGTTAACAAGCTTTTTGTTGCAAAAAATAATATAAAAATAAAATCGATATTTAATATTTGCGAATAACATCGGAGTCGCAGGTTCGAGAAAATGTCTGCAGTTTCTTTTTGGATTCCAAAAACAAATTATTGTAATCGATATGTGTTAAGAATGTTTTAAGATTTAAGATGCCATTTGCCAAGTTATCATATGGAAAATCTTGTATTCTGAACCCGTGAACCGATCACACGTGTGGTTCAAGGAAACGGTTAGATACTAACAGATATCCTATAAAGAAAATATTTTCTTTGGTTGAGGAAAACAAAAACTTACTCCCTTCAAAAAAATTATTTCCCATAAAAACATGGAAAATTAAGCACATTTTTAAAAGTTGAAAAATATTTTGCATGAAAATAATAACAATCAAACACTTCAAAATAGGAATTTGAGTGGAAAACTGATATTTTATATGGAAAATAAATGCAATCAAATATACCTTAAAAGTATTTTCAAGGGACGTTTTATTTGTAAAGATATTTGAATCATAATAAACAGCATATTTAAATTAATAAAATAATTTTTTATACAATTTTTTAGACTCTTATTTATCTCTTTATTTTTATTAAATACGATCTTGATTAAAATTAAACAAAGTAAGTTTGACATTCCAAATGTCAGGAATCAAACTCGGTTTGTATTTTAGGAAGTTAAAATAAAAAGTGAGTCGGTATCTAATTTTAAGGTTTGAAACTTGAAAATACAGAGCATCTCGCTTTTAAATGGCATGTTAAAGATGTTTTAATACATACTAAACTCTTACTCGGTGGAGATTAAAATCAAAATTTTAGTAGATTTTGATAAAAAAATGTTTAAATGTGTGATTGAAAAGTTGTAGATTTCATGAAATATGTGGTTTAAATTAATTGCTATATTTGATTTAGATTAAAATTTAGATTTTAATTCTACCAAATAGGGGCTAGATATTTGTGTGAGAGAGATTATTCGAAAAATGATTTATTTATTTATTTCAAAAATGCGTATTTAGAAAGTAAGAGACATTATGAAAAATGAGAAATTTTATTATTATTATTATTAGAAAAGGGAGTAGTGCTTGAAAATGAATGCAGGAAAAAGAGATTTTCAATAAATCACCACTACACAAACACTACTCCCATGTTTGATGGTGATTACAATTATATTTTAGTAGATTTTGATAAAAGTTGATAAAATGAATGGTTGAAAAATTGTGAATTTTATGAAATTTATAGCTAAAATTAATTATAGACTTCAATTTAAACTTTAATTTCTAGCCAACGAGGGCAAAAGATAAGGGAACAATACATTTCTAAGATATTTACTTTACACCATTTCAAAAATACAAAAACATGTTTCAAATTTCACAAATCAGGTTTTTTAATTTTTTATTTATGAAATAATGAATTATTAAATCGATTTATTATTAAATATTTAATTCTAATATAATATAATTACCCCACCCCACCTTCACCACCCCTACAGCTGCGGGGATTATTTCGACTATCGTTCCCGTCACAACTCATCTCTGGCAACCGTTCTGACAATTGCTCTGATTTCGGTGACTATTCCGACGATCGTTCCGCCACCACTTTGTTCCGATGATTGCTCCGATTTTGACAAATGTTCCAACTCCGGCAAAAAATTTTAGGTCACAATTTAAAATTTTCGTAGGTCACAATTTGTTTATCGGTCACAACTAAAAAAATTAAAAGTCACAATTTATTTATCGGTCACAAATCACAAAATTTATAAATCACAATACTTATTTATGGTCATAAATATCACATTAATTGAACATAAATTATATTTAGGTCACAATTTATCAAATTATTGGTTACATATTAATAACTTTTAGGCCACACATCATGTATTGGTCGCATTTTATCTAATTCATTGATTACATATCGTTTATTGGTCGTTAACCAACCAAATTAGTGGTCACAAACATCCAAATTATTTGTGACCACCACCAAAATTATTTGTGACCACCACTTCGCCACCGCCACTGCCACCATCTCCTCCAATGGCACCATCAACATCTCAAAACCAACACCACACCCTCCCCAACATACAGAGCCATCGTCAAACACCACCACCGCACAGAGCCACCGTCAAACACCACCCACCGCCAGCACGCACACCCACAATACCTAACCTACAACCTCACCAGCATCTCACCATCACCAATGCCTCACCGTCGCCGGATCCACAGACATCCATCACCACAGCCTGCCTCAAATCACAACCATCACCACTGCCTCGCTACTGCACATTACAACCACCACCACCCAATTACAAACACCACCAGAATTTGCTAACCACCACCAACCCGAAATCAAAATCCAAGGCCAAGAGAAATTCAGATCCAGATCTGTTGAGGAGAGAAAGAGGGAGAGAGAGAGAGAGAGAGAGAGAGAGAGAGAGAGAGAAATTCAGATTCGGCCTTTCTTATTTGCCTTCTTCTTCTCAATATAACCGACAATACATACATATGCAGTTAGCTTGATAACCCCTCAATTAGAGGGGTTATAATTGTACTCATGTTCTTCATATCGATTTTGCTGGGGCAATAATTGTACGTTTTGGTGAAAATAATTTGATTTGGTGTAGAAAACCTGGAATTTGATTCGGTGGCAATGATTTACGACACTGCCGAAGAGGATTTCAGGGTTGAGGATTACGTGAAATTGGAAGAAGGTTTAGACGGTGGGACCTACATGAAGGTGGTTGCTGAGGCGTCAACATCGGGTTGTTGTGGTGGAAATTAGAGGTGTCAATCCGGGTGGTCCGAGCCGGGTCGGCCCGCCAACATGTGAGCCCGGTAACGGCCTGCGTGAAAAAAAGCCCGCCCGCTGCGGGTTCCGGGCCCGTTACGGGTCGGCCCACAATTTTGGACTACAACCCAGGCCCGCCCGCTGACCCATCCGGGTCGAGCCCATGCGGATCGCGGTTCGTTCCAATTTTAGCCCGTTTGATTGTATAAATAAAATTATAAAAATATAGAATTTTTCATATTTATAGCAAAAAATATATTTTTTTATTAAATGTAAACTAAGAATTGAACAAAATGATAAATTCATAATTATATCAAGAAATTTTTACATAGAATTCAAATTTAATGTTACATGAATTATTTATAACTTTGCAAACTTCTACAACATTATCATCTTCTAAATTTATTGGAGAGCAACTATTATTGAAAATAGGATTTTGAGAAAAAGAATCGCGAGAATCCATAATATAGTAGGATTAAAAAATTTAGTAGTGACTAGTGAGAACCGAGAAGAAAGAAATATAATCAAGATGATGATGATATTTGCAATTGAATAATTGTAATTGTAGTAAGGTAGTAACAAGTATAAATATATAATAACTAATGAGAGAGTATTGTAAAAATAATCTCTCCCCCCCCCCTTTTTAATTTTTGTTTTATTTTTTTTATTTTTCAATTTTTTTTACGGGCCGCGGGTTAACCGCGGCCCATGGGGGTGCAACCCGCGAAGCCCGCGGGTTACACCTCCTTGGCCCGTGAACCGCCCGTGCGGGTCACGGGTCGGCCCGCGGTCCCGGTTTTCACGGGCCGATTTTTACGGGTCATGGCCGGCCCGTCCGTCTTGACACCTCTAGTGGAAATGGTGGCGGTGGCGGAAGGTGGTAGTGGTGGTGGGCGAAGCTGGTGTTGGTAGTGACGTTTTTAGTAATGTTGGGTGCTATTTTCTTCAAATGGGTCGGATGGAGACAGTGGAGAAATGGTGAGAGACGGCGAGGTGAAGAACGGTGGTGGCAGCGGGAGAAGAAGAACTGCGGTGGCGACGGGAGGAGAGAAAATTGATAGGTTGAGAACAATGAATTTTAGGTTTGATTAGGGTTATTTTAATTGTGATGAAAATAATATAACTAATATTTAATAAAATAAAATAAAAACCTGATTTTGGAAAAGTTAAACTAGTGATCTCATTTGTTAAATTAGTATTTTAAATGGGAAAAATTCATTTCTCCTACTTTATCTTTACCCTATTTCAAAAATAACAAACCAACTTTCACATTTCAAAAATCAGATATTTTAACCGATACACACACACACACACGCATATATATTATTAACCCACCGCTCCGGTGACCTCTTCGGGAACCGTTCCAATTTCGAAGACTACTCTAATTCCGGTGACCGTTCCGACGACTCGGGTCACAAGTCACAGCTCAGGTCACAAGTCACAGTTCAAGTCACAATTCAAGATTTTGTTCATAATCATAGGTTATTTTCTTTTTTTTTTTATAAGGATCACGGGTTATTTTCAAATGATCACAGTATAGGTTACAAAATATTTTTGCACATGGCTCAGATTAATACTTAGTCACAAATTATCGGATTTTAAGGTCACAGTTTATCCATTACGCGGTCACAATTAGTCCATTATGCGGTCCCAGTAGGTCACGAAACACAACAAAGATTCAAACAACACCGCCTCAGCTGCCTGCAAAACGGCACCACCTCACCGTCAAACCGCCAATAAAAACAGCCTAAAAATTCCTTATACATCGAATTGAGAATGGCTGACGGTGAAGGTCGCGACAACGCAGAGCACGTCCTCAATTTCCAGCGATATCCGGCGAAAGGTGGATGCTCTGATCTCTCACCTCTCACAACCGTACGCACAACACAGAACACAACGCCCGCACGCACAACACCCAACCACACTACTAGAGCATCCACCACCACACCCACTGTACACAGCAACCACCACCGCCACAATAGATCGAATAAAAAAAATCCCAAAAAATGAGGCAGCATTACATATTCGGTGGCAACAAAGCTCCGCTTCGAGCCGCCTCGCTGATCCGTTTGCAGCAGCGACTATCATTGCATCCAGCCTTGGAGTGGAAGCCACCGGATGTTGGGAACGATGCCAACGGTGGTCTCGCAGCGACGCTACCGTCGCAATATTCACAGATAGAGGAGATGAAGGGAGGGGATAGATGGAGGGGGAAATGAGGTTGCTGCAGGCGAAGGCGGTTGGGCGATTGGGTTGCTGTAGGCGGAGGCGACGACGTCGGTTGAGAGAATCGGGGATGAGTAGGGTTTGATAATTAAAAAAATTTTAGGGGTGGGTGTATAGAAATTATTTTTTATAATATTATTATTAATATTTAATTAAATATAAAAATTTGTATCTATCTATAAAATGTCTGATTTTTTAACATTAAAACTTAAAATTTGATTTTTTTATTTTGGATCTTGAAAAGTAGGGGTCCATGTAATTTCCATATTTTAAATACCTGCCCGAGTGTAATTTCCTCAAAAGATAATTATGTTGGGCCAATAAGCCCAATATTACAATACCTGTGCACCTATGATAATAGAAGTCTTCCAAATGTGATATAACAATAGTATGATCCGTGCACAAATTAATAAAAGGGGATAATTGTAGCATTGGTTCCAATCTTTTAAATTTGCTTGCAGGTTTTATCTAAACTTTTGATTTGTAATATTCTGCTTCTAAATCTTTTAGGATCATAATTTGACCAATTTTTCAAAATGGTAAATAACATTTTACTAATTATAAAGGACAATTTGCACAGGAGGTTCCACACTTTGTAAAAATTTTGCAATGGAGGTCCTAAATCTTTAATAAACATGTGTCAAAAGGACCTTTGACGATTTCAATCCAAAAATTTTTCAATTAGCAAAAATATTCATCTTCCTTGATCTATCCAAACACCTGCTTATTGGTAAGTGGGGGAGCCTCCACTGCCACCATCACCTTCAACTTAGATTGGTTTTGAAGAGTTTTTTTTTTTTTTTGATGTATTTCTTCCTAATGTTTTCTTTTTATTAGGAAGAAATTAATAGGTAAGGATAAGGAAAATGGGTAGACGGAAGTCAAAAAAATGAGGCAGCAATAATAGTCATTTTGAGGCTCACAAGTGAAGACATAAGAGGTTTGTAGGATAGGGGTTGATGTTGATTTGCACCCTCACGACAAAGTTAGCCATCATAGCCTCCTCATTTCCATCCGTTGACCCCAATTTCGCAATCCTCATCATCTCCATTTCCTCCTAATAAGAACATTTAAAGAATTGACAAAAAACAAACAAAAATAAATAACTTTTCTTCAAAACCAAGAGTAGTGGTGGTGGCTATCTCGTCTACAAATGGGTGAGGTGAGTGGATTAGGTGTTAGGCTTTGGGGTTAGGTGGTTGTTTGGATCCAAACCCCTGTTTGGTAGAGATTAAAATCAAATGTTTTGGAGATTTTTATAAAAGTTGATGAAATGTGTGGTTGAAAAGTTGCGGGTTCCGTAAAATATGTGGTTAAAATTAATTGTTGACTTTGACTTGAAACTTTAATTAGATTTTAATCCAAACCAAATAAGGGCTAAAAAGAATATTTTTATCAACTTACATTTTATGAAAATCGTTGAATGTCCTTTTGGTGCACATTTATTGAAGAATTTTGGTGCACATTTTCAGGAATCGAACTAAATCAAATCTCACTAGAAATTATGAAAATGGAACAATTGGTTTTAGGGGAAAAAAGGATTGGAGAATCAAACCGTATTGGTTCTAATCTGAACCGAATCTTTCATACAGAACCATTTGATCTAGGCTTCCGATCGTTATCTTTCATACATAACCTTTGATCTAGGCGGACTTTTTATGTTTCTGAATAAAATTTAAAATGTAAATTATCGTGTATTCACTTTCGATTCGTTTAGAGATTAGAAAAAAGATTCTTATAAATCAAAATTTGATTATATAGGTGGAACTGAAAATCGTATCACACTACCAAAAAAATGGCCTCCAGCGACCAATCGAATTTGGTCGCTATAAGCACTTTCAACGACCAAATATTGGTTGCTGGAAGTGTTGGTCTGTTAAAATAATATTACTTTTGGAAAGACCTTTAGCGACCATTATTTGGTCGCAGGTATTTTTATCCAGCGACCAATTTTGGCTTGGTCGCTAAAGAAATTGGCGGGATGTGTCCCGCGTAATTTTCGAGCACTTTCAGCTACCAAGTAAGTGGTCGCTGAATACCTAACCCTTCGGCAACCACAATGTGGTCGCTGAAACCCTTATCTAGCGACCAACGTTCGTGGTCGCTTGATATTTGCCTTTCAGCGACCAAGGAAGTGGTCGCTGAATACCTAAACCTTAAGCGACCACGTTTTTGGTCTTTGAAACCCATATCCAGCGACCAACTTTCGTGGTCGCTGGAAATTGAACCTTCAGCGACCAACGGTGGTTGCTAAAACACCTACACTTCCCTCCACCCCATTTTCGCATTGGCGCGCTCCCGTTTTTTTTTTCCTTTTCGCATTATTCAGCGACCAAGGAAGTGGTCGCTGAATACCGAACCATAGCTGATTCCCATAGCTGAAAACTTTGATGCTTAATTTTTCATCCTTTTTTTTTCGTGTTATTTATCGACCACTAGGCGTGGTCACTGATTATTACAAACTTCTAATGACCAAAATAAAGTGTTATATCATGTTACTTTTTAATGTAAAACAAAATATTAATTCATATTAATATTAAAAAGCTCATATGAAAAATTTATGCTTTATTTTTCATATTATGAGACAAATAATTTAATCGATTTGGGTTTGTTACAATGCAAACGGACCACAAAAATTTGAAACCAATATGATCTATCCGATGTGTCATTGTTTTTTTTTATTTCAATTACCGATTTTGAACTCGCCCAAACCAATTAACAACAAAAAATTTATAGGATAAATTTCATTTACAATAAAAGTACTAAATCTTTATTAAAAAGGAAAAAAGAGAATCAGAAATACAACATTGTGTGACGACGACGACAGTTATATGATGAAATTTGGTCCTAACAGATCGAATTTTTAATGTTTTAAAATCATCACGATCTCAATTTATAGGATATACTTGCGTCATATCCAGTTACCCTACACAATTATTTATTTTCCACGACAACAACACCTTGCATCATCGCCTCATATGCTTCAAACCAGTCCCGATTGAGACACATAAGAAACGAACAAGCTGAATCTAGATCCACTCATCGTCGGGCTTGGATTCCATGTTAGATATAATCAACACCACAGCTCCGCCATCCAGATAGTCCTCGGCAACTTTAGTCTCATCCGACTGATCTGATTGCTTCCCATAACTTACGATTGAATTACCTTTGCCCTGCAATGTATTGCAATTCCTTATGGCTTCTTTATGTGATGGTTTCATTTCTAAGGCCGCAATGACCATTGTTGGTTTGAATGGTTTCAAAGACCAGATCCGTTCTTGACACCGAAAATCAAAACAAAGCGGAATGGGAGGTTTAAAATTTATTTCAGATTTCTCTTTCATGTAGTTTATATGAAAATCTAAAAAAATAATGTGGGTGTTTAGATTTATTTTTGATTTCTCACGGCGTGATTTCTTTCTCTACTCCTTTAAGTGGATCCAACCATCAATTCTCCCCAAGTATCCTCCGAGGCGGTTATTCAGGTGTAGACTCCCCAACCATCAACCCACCTCTTTCATTTGGTAGTGTTGTTGACACTGAGCTATTGACCTTTTTTCAAGTTTGGAATCAAGTTGGTGACAATCCTGTTTACCATTAGAGAAAAGATCATTAATATACTTGTGTTATCCATCTTCATTTCGCCCTTTTGTTGTTCCAATTTAGATACTCTACATTTGTCTTTAAAAATCTCAAAAAAGCAGATTTGTACATTAGAAAAAAGTAATCATACACTCTGTTGTTTATTCTGTTTTTTACTGAAGTAGTTTTTGTAAAGATCACGGCCACTCAATAGTTACAGTATCACTCTTAAACCATTGAATAACTAGAATTGTTTTCTTTTTCTTTTTTTCTTTTTTACTTCGCAGCTGAGATGGCAAGAAGACAGGCTTTATTTCCTGGTGATTCTAAGTTCTAGCAACTGCTCCACATATTTAGGTATATTTTAATCCTTACCGTTGGATTAGTCGATGGTTATGCAGACTCTTCTTCTTTATGATTGGCGATATTATGCTTTACATCTAAGGATCGGTTTGGTGGCTGAATCAATTCTTTCCCCATTGCATTTCTTTGTACTTCGGTTGTCATGAAGTTTTGGTTGTTCTAGTTTAAGTGAATTAATGAATATAGAGCTAAGATATGGTTCTTATTTGCTTAGGTAAAACTGAGAGTTTGGTACAATATTATCAAACATAGTTTTTGTTTGTAAATTAGGAGAGTAAATATTATCGGTATGCTATGGTTGAAGTTCATATTATCATAAATGAATGTAGTCTCATCTCTAACTGCTTAAGCATTTAGATGATTTAATTTAATGTAAAAGTTTAGAGAGGCTAGTCTAGTAAAAGTAGCATATGACAGTCAGTGACAATGGCCTCTTTTCATGCTTAAGATCCTTTCTGGACCAAGTTTATAGGGTATCTTTAAAATCTGATGCTTTGGATATGTTCGTCGTAGTGAGAGATCTCATCCTTTCTGGACCAAATTTTTCCCAAGACATTTATAACCAAGTTTCAATTGAATAACGGCTTCCAATCCAATTTATTGATGTCAGTTGTTGCTTAATTTGTGAGCTTCACTTATTTCTTCTCACAAATTACTATGACTTGTTCATCATGGAACGTTGTTGGGAACCCCAACAGAGAAACAGTGGCCTGGAGTTAGTTCACTGAGGGATTGGTATGTGTATGAGTGTATCCACAATGGGAACTTCAGAACTTGGCTCGATCTGTTCCATCACTGGAACCTGATGGAGTTGACCTTCTATCAGTAAGTTCTTAAGCTCAAGCTTGTGTTCATATATCTAAGCTTGCAGTGGCTGCTCATGTTGTAACAAGTCTATATATACATTTAAAGTTTACTGTCAAGTTCCAGTTCAGATTGATAAAAGTTATATGGTATTACTTTCATTATGGCGCAAAGCATATCTATCTGTTTTATGTATAACAACGAAAAATTGAAGTAACAGTAGATGAATCATGATTATTACTGCATACATATGATTGTCTTTAGATAATTATTTTCTTCAGTATAAAAACTCCTTCAACTATCTTACTGAAGGTTTTCATATTGTTTTGATACAACTGACCATGTTCAGAATAGATAATATGTAACAAACTTCTAAATTAATTTTCATTTTATTTCTGCAGGCATTTTCTATTACTTTCTACATGATAGACTAAGCAACATCTCAAGCAAGAGTCGGGATGAGATATATTTAAAGCTTCGAACAAGTACAATACTCCAATCAATTACACATTCAAGTCTCAACACCTACTGTTCAATCTGATGTAAATAGGTCGACAACTCAATCTAGCTTGAAGTTCAATTTATTTTTGTGGTAAAATATTAGACATTTTGGGTTATGTATCGACTATTAGTATTTGTTATATGTGCAATACAATCTTATTTATGTACGACGTGTTTTTTGCTAATTTTAATTTTTTCAGATTCTCAAAATTGCTAATTTCAATTGTCGTTGTGGTTGTTGGAAATTGAAATAATAAATAAAATATGAACAAAAACGAATAATATTGGCTATTAAAATATTGATATTAATGTTCACCGACCAAATATTGGTTGCAAATGAGTGTAAAGTCATCGCGGTTGAACTTTTTAGTGACCAATTATTTGGTTGCTATAAGGTATATATATAGCGACCACAAATATTAGTTGCTGGAGGTTCCTTTTCCACATCTGAAGTAGCCTATCAGCGACCAATTTATTGGTCGCTGGAGGTCTAAGGTTTAAGCGACCACGGAATTGGTCGCTGGAGGTCTTAGATGTATTTGGTCGCTGGATGTCCTATTTTTAACCTTCATCAGCTACCACGGTTTGCACCTATTAGAGACCAATTATTGGTCGCTGAAAGTTTTATATTTAGCGACGACACATTATTGGTCGCTGAAAAGCTTCACAGACGGTGAATTAGCGACCTCCCAGCGACCACTGTTATTTGGTCGCTAGAGATCTTCAGCGACCAAATTTGCTGGTTGCTGGAACCCTTTTTTTTGTAGTGTCATAATCGTTGAGTTCTTGGTTCTAAAACTCCAAATTTCAACTAGATTTGGACCGAACTAACCTAGTTTGGATTGGATGGTTCCAAGTAAAAAATGCAGACCCCTATAATGATAATATTTCTAAAAAAAATTATTCAAAAATTTTCATTTAATACATTTTTCATTTAGTCTAATTTTTTTTCTGGTAGATCAAACAAATAATTATCTTTTAAATAAAAACTAAGAAATAATACTGTTCAGATTTAATGTTCAAGAATAGACTCGCAAGAAAATGTATCGAATTTCAAATTTCATTGTTCTTATAAATAATATGGACGATATTTTAGATTTCACGGTCATGGAACTATTTGAAACTCTAGCCAAGGTGTTAATAGTTAATACCATTAATTGGATAGTAACGTTGGTTGACTAACAAATTTAAACAAGAGTTATGCTACATGTATAAAGTTGGGTTACAAAGTTGGTTAACAAAATAACATATACACCAATCATTTTAAAAATAGATTTTTAAATCATTTGAAATCAACAGTCTGAATTTTGTTAACACACTTTGTAACCCAACCTTTGTAACTCAATTTTGTACAAATAGCTTTATTGTTTAAACAATTACTGATGGCAAAGGATGTTCCCTGTCCGTTTACAGGAAGCGGAATACTTATTTTTTCAAGTTCGTACGGATTCCATAAAAATGATTTTTCATCAAACATATTTCACATTCTTTTAATAAAATAATTTTGCATGTAGATTCGTAACTTTTCTTTATTTATTATTAACACACATTATTCAAAAATTGCTTTTCAAAAAATTTACAGCAAACATATTTTAAATGTATTTTAATTTAAAAATATGAAACTTGAAAACTAGCTAGTGTGGTCGAATATTTTGCCATATTTATTATTATTATTATTATTGAAATGGCCGTTAACAACTTCATTGTCACACATATGCTCATCGAGCTAAATTCCATGCCTCTAGAATTGCAAATCTAGATAATTGTTTCTGTGGAGATTTGAGGCTTCAATCAACAACAAACCAAGCTCAGATTAAACCACCCAATCGACACCACCAATGAACAACCAATCTCCAAAGCTACAACCACCCAAACCGGTTGCTTCAAGTTCCACAAAGGAGTGAGGTGAATGATATTTGGCAGCCCACTAGCCACTAAGGCTAAGAGAAGAAGGAAGAAAAGTTAGCACAAAGCAAGAGACCTCTCTTCTCTCTCAACTCTCGTACTCACAGCTCTAAGAATAATCAATTCACTCTAGGGCAAGACAACACAAAACCGACCCAATTATAAGCCAACCATAATGGGCTTCTAGGTCAAAGTAAAGTGGCCCAATAAGTACCAACAAATGGGCCTCCAACTATAAAAGCCGTCCAAGATATTTGAGTTGGGCCATGAGCAACACTAATTAATTAGGCTGCTTCCAATGGCCCATTTAGGTTGTCGGAGTGGTCCGTTCATTGTGGTGTCGACATTTCATTTCAATCATCGGCTGAGGCCTATGAAGTCAAATTCAAACTATAAAACCGATTTAACATCATAACCCGGATTTATTGGGTATCAAAAACCCAACAGAATGTGTGGTTGAAAATGAGAATTGATTTGAGAATCAGAAACAAACAGGGCCTTATTGAAGAATTTTGGGGCCTCATACACAAAAGGTTTTTGGACTTCGAATGCAAATTATCTTTTTTAATTAAAAAGGTTAAAGGACCATTTTACCTTTATTAAAAATGATCAAACTTTGACCTTTCAGCTAATGAATTTTTTGATGGAAATCATTGAGAGGCTCTTCTAACGCACAAGTTTGAAAGGTTTGAAATGGAGCTGTTACAAATCAAACGTTTGAATAAGATTTTCGAAAAATTGAAAAATTTGGAACCGCGACTACGGTCGTCCCTTAATAAAAGTACTGCAATGAATTTATTTTGTTATGATGTTTCGCATGGGAAAACTTAAATACTAAAATATATATTATTTTGAAAATATAGACCGACACAAATATTATTGCCGTCTAATAACATGTTATTTAAAAGTTATATCGATATTTTGTTGCGTTTAAATTACTGGATTATATTATATAAACAATTTAATATGAAAATTTAATGGATATTATTCGATTAACGGTATTATGATTGATTAGAATTGGACATCGGGTGATTTGATTTGATGAACTCAGGAATCGAACTAAATCAAATCTCACTAGAATTTACGAAAATGGAACAATTGGTTTTAGAGGAAAAAAAGGATTGGACTAGAATCAAACCGTATTGGTTCTAATCTGAACTGAATCTTTCATACAGAACCATTTGATCTAGGCTTCCGATCGTTATCTCTCATACATAACCTTTGATCTAGGCGGACTTTTTATGTTTCTAAATAAAATTTAAAATGTAAATTATCGTGTATTCACTTTCGATTTGTTTAGAGATTAGAAAAAAGATTCTTATAAATCAAAATTTGATTCTATAGGTGGAACCGAAAATCGTATCATAATCGTTGAGTTCTTGGTTCTAAAACTCCAGATTTCAACTAGATTTGGACCGAACTAACCTACTTTGGATCGGATGGTTCCAAGTAAAAAATGCAGACCCTAGAATGATAATATTTCTAAAAAATAATTATTCAAAAAAATTTCATTTAATACATTTTTCATTTAGTCTAATTTTTTTCCGGTAGATCAAACAAATAATTATCTTTTAAATAAAAACTAAGAAAGAATACTGTTCAAATTTAATGTTCAAGAATAGACTCGCAAGAAAATGTATCGAATTTCAAATTTCGTTGTTCTTATAAATAATATGGACGATATTTTAGATTTCACGATCATGGGAACTATTTGAAACTCTAGCCAAGGTGTTAATAGTTAATACCATTAATTGGATGGGTAATTATATTGCCACAACAAAATTTACTTACTACACCACATTATAATTTCACCACATTTAAAATATCATTTTAATAAATACACTACAACCAATTCTCTATTATACCCCTAATACAATAAAAAAGAAAAAAAAAAAAAGAAAAAAAAGTGGTGTACACACTACACATCCTCCATTAATCGCCTCTGAATGGTCTGTACTACTACCACCACAGGGATAAGCAAACATTACACCATCCACCACCATAACCGTCGCCGAGTTTTGGTGGCGGGTGGTTTATTACATGAGCCTCTTCAATTACATTGTAATCAAAAACTGTTGTTATTTCTCCTCAATTCTCTCAGACCGAAAAAATCCTGATGGTATCTAACAATGTTTCTTTTCCGGGAAACCGGAAAAACTTGCTGTCGTCCTCCCCCGGCGTCGCAACCTTCTTCTACGGCGGTTTGAATTTTCTGTTTCGTATTTTCTGGCATTGGGCAATGGCGAAAGCAGACGATTCGGAGCGAAAAGAATGGGATTCTCATGGACTGCCAACGAATATTGTGGCCAGTCCAACAAGCTTAGTGGATTCAAGACATATAAAGTCTCCAAAATCAACTTTTTGCATCCACAAACTAGGTCTTGTGATTCATATTATACAATCAAAATTGATTTCCCCAACTTCTTCAAGTATATGGGCTGCGTCAATGGCGGCGTCGAGGGTGCTAAACCTCAGCAATTCTTCACTCCGAAGCCTAATATACCGCCTCCTCCTCGTAGGTTCAGGACTTATGAGTGAGATGAAATAGTCATAGGATCTGTTCTTCTTGCCTTCAATTTTTCATTTTTGATTCCAGATCTGTAATGTTCTTATTTATTGGGAGAAATTAACTTTTTAAAGTGAATTAATTAAAAAAAAAAAACTTCTTCAAGTATATGGGCAAGCCTGTGTTCTTATTTCTTGCCTTCAAGTTTGAATGTCAGTAAGATGGAATAATTGGTTTGGAGAAGACTTGAATAGACAAGAACATGATTGTGGTGGTGTATCCTTAAAAAAAAAAATTTATGTTAAGAATTTATATAACATTGTGGGTAATAAAGTAATTCTACTTAAGGTGATTTAAGTAAATAAAAAATTTGATTAAAATTGTGGTGTAACAATAAAATTTTGTTGTGGTAATATAATTACCCTAATTGGATAGTAACGTTGGTTGACTAACAAATTTAAACAAGAGTTATGCTACATATCTAAAGTTGGGTTGCAAAGTTGGTTGACAAAATAACATATACACCAATCATTTTAAAAATAGATTTTTAAATCATTTGAAATCAACGGTCTGGATTTTGTCAACACACTTTGTAACCCAACTTTTGTAACTCAACTTTGTACAAATAGCTTTATTGTTTAAACAATTACTGATGGCAAAGGATGTTCCCTGTCTGTTTACAGGAAGCGGAATACTTATTTTTTCAAGCTCTTACGGATTCCATAAAAATGATTTTTCATCAAACATATTTCACATTCTTTTAATAAAATAATTTTGCATGTAGATTTGTAACTTCTCTTTATTTATTATTAACACACATTATTCAAAAATTGCTTTTCAAAAAATTTACAACAAACATATTTTTAATGTATTTTAATTTAAAAATATGAAATTTGAAAACTAGCTAGTGTGGTCGAATATTTTACCATATTTATTATTATTATTATTATTATTATTATTATTATTATTATTATTATTGACCGTTAACAACTTTATTGTCACACATATGCTCATCGAGCTAAATTCCATGCCTCTAGAATTGCAAATCTAGATAATTGTTTCGAAAGTATACTTTTTGACGTGTAGAGCAACATTTATCAAGCGAAAATCAATATTGTGTGGTACAAACAATCGAGCAAATGCAAGAAATTAATCTGGCAAGAGGAAATATTTGTACGTTTAGCATGATTGTAAAGAGACTTTAAAATAATTTTCAACACATTCTATTACACGCAACTTTTTTCTACTTTTAATCCCACAATTTTTTCAACAAAATGCTCAATAATTTTTAAAACTTAAAAAGAAAATAAGTCTACCTAGCTTTATATGCCCACGTAAGTAGTTTGCATTTACATTTCATATAGGTGTGTCTATACTCGTAAAATTTGAAGTGTGACTTCGACGCCTTGTCACACTTTACTTTAGAACCTTAAGAAAATATGTGCCAATCAAGAACAAAAGGATAGTTTTCTTTATTAATGCTATTAACAATTAATTACCCAATGAAAGCATATGTTGGCAAGCTAGAAAAATAAATGTTAAATTTGATAGCTAGGGATGACAACGATTCGGTTCGGGGTCGGTTCGGTCAAAATCATAACCGTACCATCAAATTTTTGTTCATACCATAACCGTACCATAACCACGTAAGTCGGTTCGATTCGTATCTCGACCACGAAAATAAATTATTTTTTATAAGTCCAAACTCCAAATGTCAAAGTAAAAAAAAAAAAGTATGAAGAAAAGTCAATAATAAAAAAAAAAAAACAATACTAAGTCAATTTAGCAAACAATATCCCAAATGAAATTTGAATTCAATATCCTAACTTCCAAATGCAAAATTCAAATTTCACAGACAACATTATCAACATATGTCAAGACTCTTACTAGCATAGGTCAACCTTTATTCTTCCCCACAACTCTTACTAGCATGATTAAGCGTCAATGTTCAAAGTTGATTTCTATATATAGTAAATAAGAAATGTAATTAGAATAATAATATAACCATACTAACCAATCAAGAATGATCTTAACTGGAGATTTAAACAAAAAAAGTATCTCTTCATCAATGTCCTCTTCACTAAACTTTGCACAAGCTCCGGAGTATGATGAGGAACAGAATTTTCTACACACAATACATAAAAGATTAGCAATAAAAGAAAGTACATGAATAACAAATATAAAACAATAAATCATACCATGAATATCAGTCCAAAGCCAATCCCGAGCGCACATTAAATCTTCTAAAGCCGGTAGCTCCTTTTATTAAGGCCCTATTTGGTGGGGATTCTCAAAATTCTACAGTAAATCAATTATTATTTTCAACCACACATTTTTCAATAAAATAATATTTTCCATCACATCAATAATTTTTTCTTCTTTTTCAACCACACATTTCTCATCATATCACTATTCAAAATCAATTCTTCCCCCAGAAATCCCTCCCAAACAAGCACTAAATAAATCTATATGCAATTCTCTTTTTCAACAATCAATACATTTTTATTAAATAAATCTATGATTCTATATTTTTATGAACTAAGAGAAATAATTATTAAGTAAATTAAAAACTATTGTTAGTGATACAATTATAAAATGATTGTTGTTTATCGTATACAATAGCCAGTAGCTTCTTAGAGATTAGTTACTGCAAAAAATCTAGCTAGTCAATAAATGAAGCAAGTTGTATTATAATTTATATTCTACGATTCTGATTGTATTATAGCTTATCTTGTATAGTCGATGATGGTATAAAATTAAGTTTCCTAGTACTTAGCTGACATCTCTTATATGTTCAGCCATATATATTAATTTGGTAGTCAACAATGTCAATTAAGCCTCCTATTTTACTCACGAGTTTTAAGTGTAATTTGAATTCGATATATTTAACGGAATAAAAATTGAGAGCATGCAATAGATGAAAAATGAAAAGGGAACACGGAACACCAAGATTCACATGGATGAAGAAAGACGAATTCGAGAGAGAATTAGGGGAGGGGGAGGGGGAGGGGGAGGGGGAGGGAGTTTTTACTGGAGAATACTTCACCTTCAGAATTAAACACTGATTTTGGATTCTCACTTTAACAAGACAGATTGCTTAGAAACGATAACTTACCTTAATGCAAAAATCTGTTAGCACCACCGATTTTGGATTCACACTTCTCAGAGAAACGCGATGGTCGATGGAATCAGGAATCGGCGATTCGACAGCAGGCAGTCGGCTCACAGCTGCTTTGGAGGATTTCCAATTTTAAGTTTTAACATGTGAATGATTTGATATAATGAGCTCAATTTTTAAATTGGGTTTGTCAAAAAAACTAAAATTATCCAATTAAATTTTTTTTTTTTAGTGGTAATCGGTTTGGGACGGGGCACCGTTATTAAATACCATACCCGCCCACCACGAATCAGGTCATTACAATCAAAATCATAACCACCCCATTGCACCATTGGTTCGATTTTTTTCGTCCCATTTGGTTCGGTTAACCGCGGTTTTCGATTTTCACAGTTTTAAGTGTCATCCCTATTTGATAGCAGGAAATTGGAAGTGAAATTATATGCCAGATAGCATTTTCCATAAAATCGTCGGAAGGATGAAATAATTATTTAATTTAAAATTCATAAATATTAAAATGAAATCATGGGCACGTTTTTATTAGCTTTTGCTTGGCATAATTTATTTAAAATATATTTTCATATTTACTTGATGTGTACAATTTCTGTACGACCCGACCATCCACGACCTCATGATTGAGGTCATGATAACCTTGAGCACTCTCTTAGAGCCGAATGACATCGGGCTCGTATGAATGAGCTCGAGCTCGAGCTCGGGCTTGAAGCCCTTGGTATTCTCAAGGATCATCCCCCCGAAGAGTGAGCTTGATGTATGTTCACATATGCGTCGCTGATCATCGAGGTTGAGGCTCCTTGGGGTAGTGTGCATAACCCCAAGGAGGTGATTCAGTCCATTAACGAAACCATTAATGTCGTTAATTTAGTGGGACTTTACTACTAAAGTTTTATGTTTATCTTAACACCCTATCTTATAATTCCAATCAAATTACAATTTCTAGGTATAGAAAAGACTCTCAATCACTTCACAGTTCTTTAATCAGATAAAGATGCTCAATTGATTTATCCTAATAGGAGTGCACTATTTAATCCTACTAGGAGTGTACTAGCTACCTCTATAAATATAAAGCCTCGTATTATTATTCAGGTATGCTTTTACGTAATTTTCAGTATAGTTTCACATAAATTCTCTATCTAACTAAGTCCCTGTTTGGTCTGGATTAAAATTCAATTAAAATCTCAAGTCAAAGTCAACAATTAATTTTAACCACACATTTCATAGGATCCACAATTTTTCTACCACACATTTCATCAATTTTTATTAAAATCTATTAAAAATCAGATTTCAATATCCACCAAACAGGCTAAGTATCAAATGAGCGACAATGACACACTCGACGCCTTTATTTCAAGTACTAAAAGATTCCGTTCGTGCTCATCTTCGATTAACGAGCTCGAGATTCAATAGATGCGATTTTTGATAGTATCATTACTTATTCTCAATAAAATAATTTGTACATAAATAATAAAGTTATAATTTTTTTATTTTGTAATCACATATTTGTTTTAAAAATATTTATTTATTTCAAACAATCTTAATAAGATTTATTCACGCTACATCATAATTGTCCATTCCGTGTTAGATCTGACTTCCGGCACGCTTTAAGAAAGGATTTATAATTAACCCGGATCCAGACCTAAATAATTGATGTCTCGTGTCGGGTGGGTCGGTGCTTGAGTCCGCGGGTTCATTTCTCGAATTAGAATCAACTCTAGAGGTCTATTACTCTATTTCATGGGACAAAATATTCATTCAAGACTTTTTAATTAAAATTAATCTGTGCTCTCTGGAATTCTCTGGTTTCCGCCATTAGAGAGAGCTTCAAAGAAATCTCACTCTCAGATCTTCATTTGTCCGAACCCCTAAGGTGAAACGCGGTTTTGAATTCGATCAAGCCCCTATATCCAATCAGGCTTATGCGAATTTATGTGTCATTTCATTTCATTTCTGTCTAGTTATTCATTCGCGTCAACTCTCAATCATTGACCTCCGAAGACTGAATCACTTTTCACTGATTAGTATTCGAATATATAATTCATATCTTTATGGAATTCACGCGTGTTTTTTCAAACAATTTTGATTTACATATGTTTATATGTTTTCTTAGTTTTATTTTGCATTTTTATTTATTTTGATAAATTTTCTTATTTTAATTTTGTTTGTCATATATCTTTTTCCTCAAAATAATGTACTGGAGAAGGTTTCTTTTTGGTATGCTAAGAAGTATATCCAAGTTTCATCAATAAGCTTTTTCATTCTTATTTCTTTTGCAAGTGTATCACGTTTCACTAATAATCATTTACCGAAATTCAATATCATTATTTTTATAATCTTTCTTCTCTGCTAGACGGGAAAAGGATTATCAGTTTGGAGAAAGTGATGGTGAATGGGAATCACCGCTTGTATATGCATAATTGGCTGCTGAATACGTAGTGGCCTTGCAATCTTTATGTCGTGGGGAAGGATGAACATAGTTAAGGGCGTAGCTGACCTTCTTTGGAGGACTTCAAGTGGTCAGAGTGGAGAATCTGGTTCTGGGGGATTTTCTCCACCTATGCCAATTATTCTCTTCAGGTTCTTAAAAGTTTTATTTTATACATTTTGTCTTTATCTTATGCTAATTAACTTGAATGTATTGAATCAGAATAACAATTATGTTAGAGCATTCAAGCTAAAGTGCGTCTAGAGAAGGAAAACTGAAATCTTTGGCCAAAATTGTGGTCTTGTGCACCTGATTGTTAGCGACAAAGCTCTTACATCTTGAAAAGGAAATCTATTTTTCAGTTAATTTAATGGTCTGTTAACTCTATAATTTACGGCCTGCTTGGGAGTAGTATTTTTTCACTGGTTTTGACCGGTTTTGGGTGGCATCTAAAAGAGTATTCCTCACTTTTTTCTCTCGTTCGAAACCGTGCATGAGACTTTCATTTCATAGGGGTTGGGAAAACTGGTACTTGCTAGTTTTTTTGGACACTGGTTTTGGATGGTTTAAAAATCACCCAAAATCGATGTAGTATAATTTGGAGCGGTTCTCTCAATCCACCAAATCGGCGGGTTTTAGCCGTTTCTTCTATTCTTTTCTAATTTTACTATTTATGAAATAATTATTTCCAACCAACATATTTTGTTCAAAACTAAATTGTAAATAAAAATATATTTACTAAAAAATTATATTATATTTAAAATAAATACTTAGTAAAATATTACTTGTAAGATAAGAAAAAAATTATATTATAATTAAAAATAACTTAAAAAATCACTTTCATGTAAAAAAAAAATATTGGAAAATAAAAATACTACTAATAAGAAAAAAATTCACTTATAAAATATAAAAATAGTTACTTATAAGTAAAAAAATTCACTTAAAAGGGATTTAAAAGTATAAAATTAACTTATAATTGTAAAATTTACTTATAAGTAAAAAAATATTAACTTAAAATTTTAAGTAAATATTTAAATATATTTATTTTTTAAAATTAAATATTAACTTATATGTTAAAAAAATATCTATAAGTAAAATATCACTTATGAGTAAATTTTTTTTACTAAGGGATATATTCGTAATTTTATTCTTTTACAAAACTTTTAGAATCGATGGATAATAAATTCCAAAGCATATGTTGGACAGTTTTAAAAGTCGCTATTAAAACTATGCAAAACCGATCCGCTCATAAACGCTTAAAATCAGTACTTTAAAAAACTCTCATAACCGTCACGACGAAACTCCCAAGCAGGCCCTTAGTATTAAAATGATCGTTTTGAGTTCAACAAGATGGCTGCATTAAAGTTCAAATGTATTAATGTTACCTGATATAATTGTATGTCAAGATGAGCTGTTTGTTTCGTCTCTTTGAAATCCAAAATATTGTTCAAGCCAGATCATTTACGTAGAGGAAAGGGATTGAGTTAGGACTTTTCATGCTCTATTGATGTGCCTGTCAATTCATTTATCCTCCGTTTGGTAAAAAAATATAAATGATTTAATTTATAAGTAGATGGAAATGTGCATTGGATAAGTGGATACTATTTGTGGTCCATTGAGATGTGGTTGAAATAAAGTTTGACCATTTATAAATTAGCCAAATGGAAGCTTAATAAATTTCTTCTAAAGGAAATTGGCGTGAATGAACTTTTTTGCTAGACGCAGGTCGACTCTTAGTGGATTCTTGGCCTAATGTTAATTCTTGTGTTAATCACAAGCTTCTCAGTTTTTTCCTTGGGCCACTAGAATACTTAATATATAGGTGTTTGGTCTTGAAGAACTATTCACGCAAGCTGCTTCATACATCTAATCTGGGTCATTGGACAGATGAAGTTCTTCTAAATTCTTTGATTTCAGTCCAAAACCCTCTTTGAGCTGCTAAATTATTTTTGCTATCATTCACTTCTTTGTTTCAATGTTCTACCACTGCTTTTTTGTGTGTCAACCAATTAACTTCATTATCGTTTTTACATTTGAGATAATGCCTGACACTTGATATTGTGAGGAACTCTAATATTTTGCTCGGTGATCAAGGATAGTTTTCGAATTATTCTTATGGTTTCTATAGGTCAAGAGTAACACCTAAGATGTATATGCTGACCGCCCAAATTCTGATGAATGGAATTCTGTGACCATCACCCTAGGTTACCTTGTAATTTAATCATTCTATCATACAATATCTTGATTTTATGAAGATCATGGACATATGTCAAATCTACTGATTCAGTCATATTAGTAATATACGTGGTTCTTAGTTTGTAGAAATTAGAAGTCTTTCTAGCTTTTCTTCTATATTAGTCAACGGTTTCCATGCCATATCCTCTCTTAAATTTCATAGGAATTAGGACATTCCAATCAAGTTGTTGGATTTCTTATTTTACATTGAATCTACCATTACTATTGTGAGAGGACAGCGTTCGAACTCATTGTCTATGAATCACTTATACACATAAACATGTGAAATCTTGGGCCTATGCCATATTTTAGAAACTTTGTGCTATCTTCTTTCAAAAGAAAATAAGGATTGTCAAACCTTCCACACATCCATGCCCATCTTACCTCGCCAAAGCAAACTGGTTTCTTCGAAAAATCGAATTGAATGAAGCTCCTGAAGTACACTACAACAACTATTTGCAGCATCAGAATGTAAAGTCAAGCGATTGTTACATTATAATTTTAGCAACTTATAGCCCCTGTTTGGCCCTCATTATTTGAGATTATAATTTTTGGAATAATATATATACATATTTTTTTGAAGAATATGTGGATAAAAAAGAAAAAAAAAAGTTTTGGATTTACGTTTAATATTATTTTATTGGAGAATGTGTGGTTGATTAGAGAAATTGATTATAATTTTAATGGGGGCGAAATGGGGGCATAATTTTATCCACAAGTATGCCTAAGAAAAACTAGAAAAGAAATACTGTGTGCAGGGTGGGTGGCTATGTGCATGTTTTGGAAACATTATAATTTCCTTATAATTAATAGTCGTAGTCAAACTTAACCACACATTTTATATACCCACAACTAATACTCACTTTTCTACCCGTCATTTCACACATTATAATTTCAAAGAACTTTTAGTTTTATCAAACAAGCACATGTCCATGCAAGACCAGATGCCCCCTGCAAGAATACATTTACAATTTTCTTCTTTCCTTTCGCTCATCTCTCTATATTGCATCCTTGGGCGTGTGCCATGTGGGCTGGTGATTATTTTTTTTTGATAAGTAATCAGAGAATATATTAATAAATCAAGAGATAATACATGGAAAATGTATTATCAATTTAAACAATATAGGAACGACATAAAATTAGGCAACCCTTCTATATGGTTATTAGCCAAAGTACTAAACCAACTATACAAAGTCAGATAAAATAATTCTACGAATCGCTCTATTGTTCTTGATTGGTCTTCAAAACAGCGGCTATTCCTTTCTCTCCACACGCACCAAACAATGCATCCCGGAATAAGATCCCATACAATCCTACTATCTTTATCACGAAATTTCCTCCTCCATGCCCGTATCACATCTTCAATTCGCCTAGGCATCACCCAATCCAAATTTTGAGAAACAAGGATGCTGTTCCAAAGCCACCGAACACCATCGCAATGAATGAACAGATGGTCAATCGTCTCCCCATCCTTATTGCACATGTAACACCACTCGGTAACACAAAGACCCCTTCTTCAAAGATTATCCACCGTTAACGCTTGCCCCCGCACAACCGTCCACAATAAAAAAGCCACCCGTGGAGGCAATTTACATTGCCACACCATCTTCCATGGGAATGAGCTCGGCGCAGATTCAACTAATGATCTAAAATACGAGCGAACTGAGAATATACCATTCCGTGCCAACCTCCACCTGCTACGATCGTCTACTCCAACCTGAACGTGCGCCTCATGCAAAGAGGTCAGAAACAATGCAAAATCATCTAATTCCCAATCCTGTAAACCCCTCTCAAAAATAGGATTCCAACTGTGACTTCCATTATGAATGGTGAGTACATCATTTACCATAGCAGACGGCTCCAAGGCAATGCGATGCAGAGAAGGAAAACGCACCTTAAGCGTTTGATCTCCACACCAACGATCGTCTCAAAACATGATATTATTGCCATATCCTACCTCATAGTCCACATTATCTCGAAAGTCGCTCCAACCTCGTCGAATATACCTCCACAAACTCACCCCATAAGAACCACGACCGTCAACTGAGCACCAACCCCCCTCTATAACACCATACTTCGCTCCAATGATTTCTCTCCAAAAACTCAGCCTCTCCACCCCAAATCGCCACAACCACTTGCCCAGCAATGCCTTATTAAACAGGACCAGGCTCCTCAACCCAAGCTCCCCCACCCTTACAGGAGAACAAACTACACTCCACTTGACCAAATGGAATTTCCTCTCTTCTCCCATCCCTGCCCAAATAAACTCCCTTTGGATCTTCTCTAATCTACGTGCTACTGTAACAGGAATAGGAAACAACGACAAAAAATAAGTAGGGAGGTTGGAGAGAGTGGATTTGATGAGCGTAAGGCGTCCACCCTTCGAAATGTACATACGCTTCCAGCCCGCTAACCTCTTTTCCATCCTTTCAATGATTCCATTCCAAATATGTTGACATTTAAATCGTGCCCCCAAAGGGAGTCCAAGGTATGATATAGGCATATGCGCAACCCTACATCCCAAAATACCAGCCAACTCATCCACGTTAGCAACTTCCCCCACTGGGATAGCCTCAGATTTTCCCAGATTAATTCTCAAGCCCGACACCGCTTCAAAGCATAGAAGTAGCCGACGTAAATTCCTCAATTGCTCATCATTAGCATTACATAAAATCAGTGTATCATCTGCAAATAGCAAATGCGAGATCTGTGCATGTCCAACCGTAAAACCCCTTATCAAACCTTCCTCCACAGCTTTCTCTAGCATCCTACTGAACGCCTCCATAACAATAACAAACAACAATGGAGACAGGGGGTCCCCTTGCCTCAATCTTCTGCTGCTTCGAAAATAGCCTTCCGGAGTGCCGTTAACCATAACCGAGAAAGAAACAGTTGAGATACAAAATTGAATCCACTTACACCACTTTTCCCCAAATTCACATCGACGGAGCATATACAAAAGGAACTTCCAATTAATATGATCGTATGCCTTCTGAATATCGAGCTTACATAGCATCCCTGGCACTCCTAAACGCAATCTTGAGTCAACGCATTCATTTGCTATAAGTACAGAATCCAAAATCTGTCTTCCTTTCACAAAGGCATTCTGAAACTTAGACACCACTTTCCTCAGCACCTCCTTCAATCGATTCGCCAATAACTTCGCAATAATCTTATACACCCCACTAACTAGGCTAATAGGGCGAAAATCCTTAATGTCCACCGCCCCTGGTTTCTTGGGAATCAGCACAATGAATGTAGCATTTGAGCTTCTCAAAAACCTGCCATACTCAGAAAAATAGTTAAGAGCATTCAACATATCCGCTTGCACCACCTCCCAACAAGCCTTATAAAATGCGAACGAGAAACAGTCTGGTCCTGGTGCCTTATCATCATTCATACTGAAAACCACCTCCCTAATTTCCTCTACCTCGAACGATCTCTCCAACCATCTAGCATCCTCCTCCGTAATAGTAGAAAAGTCCAGTCCCTCCAACTCAGGCCTCCACCCAAACTGTTCCCGATAGAGATTTTGATAGAAACTCACCATTTTGTTTCCAATAACCTGTGGGTCCTCATAAGTAATCCCATCTACCTCCAGCAGCGAGATAGAATTATTACGCACTGTTCGACTCGCAATCCTATGAAAGAACTTGGTACATTTGTCCCCTTCTTTCAGCCATGTAACCCTAGATTTTTGGCGCCACGCAATCTCCTTCATCTCTACCAACCTCTCCAACTCTCCCCTTAATATTCCACGTCTCTCCCTCTCCTCCCCAATCAACCCACAACTCTCCTCCCGCTTATCTAACTCCTCTATATCTGAGAGACATTGACTTTGACGCCAATTAACATCTCCAACCACCTCCTCATTCCACCTCTTTAAATCTCCTTTCAAAGCCTTTAATTTCTGATCCAACACAAAACTGGGAGACCCCCTAAAGTCATAAGAGGCCCACCAAGTCCGTACACGCTCCCCAAAACCTTCGACTTTTAACCACATCTTCTCAAACCTAAAAGGCTTTTTTCCACTACCTCTCATATCCCCAGATAATGATATAGGGAAATGATCGGAGTACACCCTCTCTAATCTCCTTTGTGTCACATCTGAGTACTTAACCTCCCACTCCCCACTCACCAAAAATCGATCTAAACGGGAATGAACCGGTTGGTCCCGATTAGATGACCAAGTAAAATCTCCCCCAATCATCGGTAGATCCACCAACACTGGTGATTATACCTCACTGATGATCACTACTGCTGCTCCAGAAAACTCTACTTTATGACCTTGAACCTCTTCCCTAAGATACAAGTAATACTTTATTGTGCTTGATGGTTGGTCATGTTCCAGGTATAGCAACTGCCCATTTGAGTGTTAATTCTTTGTTAAGCTTTGAATTGTACCCTTTGACTCGTGTGGTCATGCACTTGTTATCTCTGACGCTAATATATTTCTCACTATCAATGAAGCCTTGAACACTAGCTCTAGTTTTTGGAAGGAAGCCTTACAGCTGCAAAATCTACGAGTTTAGATATTAATGCCTGCAAAGTTTATGAGTTCGCATTTTAATGCACATGGTATTTATTGAGAGCCTGTATGAAGGCAGTAGCTTCACTGGTATGTTAGGAACGGTCTTATTTACTTTCTTACTGACGGTAATGACAAAAGTTGGTTGAAAAATGTGGCATTTGCTTACGTATAAGCCTTTTACAATAAAGGTTCAATTTAAAAAATAAAAAGATTTGTCTCAATAGATTGATGTTTCCAATTTTAACTTCTGTAGTGAGGTTGGTGATGAGGCGATTTTGAATACTCTATGGGGAAGATACGAACATGCAGCCAATAAGGTATATATCAGAGATTTTTATTTTTTTAACTGTGTATTCTCTTAGTTGTCATCTTGTAGATTGTTTTAGATTAGAAAAACTTAATGCAGTTGGTTGTGACTTTATTGTATATCCAATTCTGAAATATTGACTTCAAATTGCCTTTATTTTTAAATCTCCTGACTATCAATTTTCTGCACAACCGCTCTTCCCTCTTAATCATGTTATTCGATGGCTAACTAGATTCATCGAAATTGCGAGCTGCCTGCGCACATATGAAACCATGAATATAGTACATTCCTGGCGCAATTTGGAGTAACCTTGTTTCGGAAATTTCTGGCTGTGCACTGCACAAAAATACACCAAGAAATCCTTATTATAGCACACAGCTGCAAATCTTGACTACCAACTTAAATTGAAACCTCATTACTTGATGATGAACATCTTTTGCATGTTGAAAGGAACAAGTTCGTTGCATAGGATTGTAAGCAATCTATTTTATATTTCTGATGCACTACAGCTTACAAGATAAGGTGATCATGGAAGATCATGTTGTGTTGAATGCAGATACTGCGCGTGTGGTGAGAGATGCCATAGCTCGTACAATTAAAAAGAGCAGCCAACCTCTTAAGTACCGTAGAAAATAAAGCTTTCACCCCCATCCCCACCCCCACCTACTTGCTCTAACGAAATTTCATCATTCTTATGAATTGGAGCCTCTTAATGTTGGCATATAGCATGTCTCAAACCCATTGAAGCAGTCATCTCTTAGTCCTTGTTTGATTTTGATTCTTTCATAATCTCTTTTATCCAATATTCATTTTCAACCATACAACCTCTTCAACACCCCCCCCCCCCCAAAAAAAAAACAAAAAAAGAAAAAAATAATTTCATGTTTCTTGTAAGAACTTAACATTCATGAAAAAAAAAAAAACCAATTATCAAAGAATCTCTATAAAAAATAATTATGAAACAAGCACTTAATTTATTCTCAATTGATGACATCTCCACTTGTTAGTTTATAATCTCATTGCTTATCTTATGCATTATAGTATGATCTCGCATCCATCTTAGTATCCTATTTCCACTACATTCCTTGCAAAATGTTCCTGACCTTTAACAACTTAACACTCTATCATAAAGCATAGCTGATTTAATCACTCCTCCATACAACTAGCCTTTTAGCATTAGTGAAATCGTTGTATCACATATCCATTTTATCCAACCCACTTTAATGCGATGCATTACATCATCTTCAATCCCTTATTTGTTGTTAATAATAAAACTTAGATACCTGAAACGATCACCTTTTAGAACGTCATCCTCTCTAGTAACCACATTATTATCCTCACTCATAATACTATTAGATGAGAATTTCATGTATTCTGTTCTAGTTTTACTTAACCTAAGACCTTTAGATTTTAATTTACTCAGCGATGCAACTTAGTGATGCCAATGTGAACCTCCAAACACGAGCATCACCATGCCCTGCCCTGCCATGACAATGGCAGTTTCTGGGGCAGGATTTCTCTGAGGTTCCCCATTCCGATTATTAGTTATTTAAGAAGTTCATATTTTGTTTAACACTTTAGTCCAACTTTCTTTTGTCCAAATCCAAACCAATTACCTAAGTCTATTAGCCCGATTCCCAAATACTTGAGGATTTACATAAAAAATAAAAAATGTAAAAATGATAGTAAATGGGACTGGAGATTGCCCCGTTCCCCCTGCCCTACCCCGCCTTAAGCGTGAATTGGAGCGAGGATGGGGCATCCTGACCCGTTGTCATCCTTATGCAGCATGTCCTATGTCATTCAAACTTGTGACAGACCTCCTTTTTTGTCTTTTCGGCGGAATTTTTGCACCAATGAATAATATACATCGAAGACATCTTGAATATATCTAGTAAGCTTTTCCATGACTAGTGCAAAAAGTTAAGGTTTTGAGGCACGACCTTGATAATCTGTACTACTACCACAAGTAGATCTCACATTTATGATTTCTCTATTTTACATGGTCTTGATAATATTGATGTGTCTAATATAAATTCTCTCTAGCACACATCATAGTACTAACCAAGGCACCCTCTTATAGTTTTTTTCTAGATCAATAAAAATGGCATGCATGTTTCACACAATGCTCTCCTTCCTTCCCTTGCATGAAAGAGCCATAAGCCAAAATGATGTGGATATCTTGTTTGATGGGAAAGAAAGTTATTGATTATAAGACAATGGTACATGAGTTGAAAACCAGACTTCGCAATTGCAAAAGTAAAAGAAATGTAAAATCAATATGACGAATAATCTCATGGCTAGGGGATTCGAACAAAAATATTCCATCCAGGACTCTTTTTCTTCACCAGACTTTTTACATTATGCATTGGCGATGCCACAACTTGAACATCTAAAGCTTCACAATTGAAGTAACTAGGGTTAGCAATCTGACCAGGAGTATCTGAGCCTGCGTTGCCCTGCCTGGACGGGACCGTGTTTGGCTACCCCGCCTTTTTATCTTATTATTTGTAAAAGAAATTCAAAATTACTTTAGCTAAAAAATTTTATGCCTAAACACGAACCAATCACCCAAGCCTGTTAGCCAGATCCCCATATTGCCCTAGAATTTATAGAAAAAAAATTAAAAAAATATATAAAAGGGGCAGTAGAGGATTTCCCCGTGCCCTGCACTGCCCACCTTAAGCAGGGATTGGGGCAGGCCACCCCCACCCTGTCCCGTTCCCCATTGCCATCCCTAGAAGAACTAGCTTTCTTCGCTCATAATGAAGAGAGAAAACCTATCTATCTCACATGCATAGGGGAGTAGATTGACAATCTTGACTGATTCTGGTGCTCTTTTCAATCTAAGTGGACCTAGTAACAGCCATCAGACCACACTACACCGAACAAACCGCTGAATAACATCGTTATCATCTTGAAACATGGGCATGATTCTATACAATAGATGATGCCACTAGAAATAGTAAAATAACGAAACATGAGCATTTTGGAGACACGTCAAGAATGATAGAGAGACTAAGAAACATGGACAGCGTCTTCACAATGGGTAGAAATTGATTATTAAAAAATTTGAGCGTGAATGTGTGCTTTACTTTAATCTGTTTTACACTTTCAGTTGCTTTCGCGTTCATCTTCCACCAAATATAACAGCCTTTGCACAGTTGGCAGTAAGCCTGGTTAGCTAGTTAACTACATGATGCAATAGATGAAATGTCTTTGTGATTTGCTTCTTGTTTTTGTGTATTTTTTACTATGTAGGATTTCTTATATTTTCTGCTCATTTTCTCCTTCATGTCCAGGCAGAAAAGAGGAAGTTACTCAATATATTTCTCAAGCATTTTTTGATAATATACCGGAATTGGGTACCGGTTAATCTAGGCCAATCTCCTGAAGATGCTTCCCACATTTCCCCTGTGAAGTATTCACAACATGTTGATAAGGTGATCGGATGCTATTTTGGTCACCCTTCTGAAATTATATTGGTCTTGATAGAAGGAGTTTCACAAATAACAGCATTGATTTCTGACAGTAAGTTGGAACTACCAGTTGATAGTATTGAGTTATAGAGTTGCATACTGTTACTCCTCTCTTGTTTACAATACTTTTCTCTAGCGTCTTTTACTTCATCAACGTTCCAATCTTTTGGTTGCTTTGGCTGTTGAAGCTAGGGATGGCAAAATGGCTGAGTAGCTCGTCAAAGCTCGGCCCATGGATGGCTTGGGCTTGGTTCGGTCCGAGCCGAGGGTTCGCTTGCTCAGCTCGGCTCGTAAAAAATGAAGAAAAGAGTTAAAAAAATTTAAAAATTAAATTAAAAAAAAAAACTTGTGGGCTCATGGTCTCAGCTCGGCTCATGAGGTTACGAGCTCGTGGGCCAAGCTCGTTCGAGCTTGAGCTCGGCTCGTGCTCAAACGATCATGTGTAGACTCGGTCATTGCCACCAGTAGTTGAAGCCTAGACCTAATGAATATTTCACAGATAATGTGCAATCATAACTGTCGTTGGGCTTACATCTAGGGCATCCAAAGGTGGAACTGGGTCATCAATTTTGTAAATACCCTCTGTTCAATGACTTTAATTTGTCGTCTTCAGACTGGTTTCCATGGGATTGGAACTCCACACCCTTAATGACCAGTCCCCATTTATTTGTTCGATTATCCACTGTATCCTATGTTTGGTGTACGCTTAATATTACCCCAATTACTGTATCTGGTATTTAGCCTGACAATTACTTATTTTGAATAGTCTAGAAATTCACCAGAAAATTTATGCTAGGAAGCTCGAAGATTCCTATGGTGTCATGTCCATGTCCAATACGGTCACTGACACTCCTTGAACACACTGGGATGTGTCCTATAGCCATTGTAAATTTGGAATACAAAATCAGAAAAGAAAATAATAATGAAATTATTTGTGCAAAAGAATTAACTACTGTTAGTCATTAGTTGAATTTCATGTTTAATCTGCATATTCTGAATGTATGCATTTTCCGTTACATTAACATTTTCACCATTGGTCAGTAAAAATAAATCTTCACTCCTATCGAAATAATTTCACCTCCAAAATAAAAGTATAAAAAGAATTGATTTTATTGAATAAAAAATATAACATTTATAAGTGTATAATTTTAATACATGTCTAATGTGTCTGTGTAAAAAGTTATGTGTTAGCGTGTCCGTGTTTTAGGTCCTTATCCGGAGATGCCGCCTAACAATACAATTTGACAATATAATCTCATGCTATTAATCTCCCTTCTGATAAGATGACTTTGTCATAGGGACACCCCAAGTTAAGTCAATAAAGCCAGGTAAACTTCTAAAGTCCACGTTTTGTTTTACATATACATCTTTAATCTAATTCCCATTACTAAAGCACATACTGTACTCAAATGAGGCGCAGAGGTATTCTAATAGGAATTTTAAATTACTTATCAAAGAGACAATAATGTTAAGGCACATACCGTTGATTTGCTTTCGCAATATTTCACCTTCCTTAACATATTTTCATGTGATCCTTCATCATCTTGCTAATTTTGTTTAATTGGCTGTATAAGTGCCTTTTTGAGATAAGTCAAATAAAGATATGGTTCCTGTGATATTAGACTCATGTAGGCTTTGAAAATTTATCCCTATTTTGTCTTTAGCTGGTCTTAGAATCTTGGAAGACCAGCATTTTTGTTTTGCTTAATCTAGTTGTCTCTAAATTGTTTTTATTGGGGATGAGTTTCATGGTCGCGTTTGATATATTTTCTCTGTAATTTCCCTGTTATTGGCTATTACTTTTCCTAGGAATTTTTATTTTTATGCAATCATACTGCAACTTAACTGCAGACCAAGTGGGTATTTCAACAAGTTTGAGCACGGCGAGCGAATCATGGCTCATCTTGGATGCTTTAGCTGTTGTGACTCGGTCCATGCACAACTGCAGAGTATTCAGCTACCACGGAGGCATTCAAAAGCTTACAGCGTTGCTGAAAGGTGCAAATACTGCGTTCTAATTCTGTCAGCCTTTTTTTGCTTTATTTTTGTAACTAATGTTGCTTCAGCGTTCTCTCTTAAAGGTGGAGTTCCTGACACTACCATCTGTGGACTATGATCTTTTTGCCTTAAATGTTCATTTCATAAACTTCATTTTCCTCTTAGTTTTTGTTTGTTTGGTATCACTATTGCCACAAGAGTACGTGTGTGCGCTGTCTTGTGTTATAGTAATTCTGCAATTTTTAAAAAAAATTCTTTTATTTTTTTTTTCAAAATTTAAATAGTCTTTTATGTCATGGGAGTTCACAGAAATTTAATGTTGGGCTTCCTGCAAGCTAACTGGTGTTCGGTGTTAGTTAATTTCATTCATACTTTCTCCTTTCTCTAATACATGACTGACCCAGTGTTCTCTGCAGCTTCCATGCAAACCATATATTTTTGAGTGTTTCAAAATTTTCATTCATATATGTTCAGATAGTATGTTGGATTTGTTAAACATCTGGACGTGTCTGCTATGCTATTTTTCTCACCATATTATTCTTATTCTTTAACTGAGGTTCATCATGGCTTTCTTTCACACATTTTGAGTTTATGATTTTGTTTCTAGAATGCTTAATAGATTTTGGATGCTGCACCATCAGTCGAGTCCATTGTTTTATCCTCACATTTGATGCATGTAATGATCACGTTATGTAGATGTCTGATTCCCTTCAGGTGACATCATTGTTCATATTTAGGTTTGACATGAAAAATGTTTTTTGGTTATGATTCCCAAGTTATGTAGCTATGTTTGATTATGGTTCACATTGAATTTCACCGAGAGATGTTAAAAATAACTAACTGGTTTAAAGTTAAAATTTTCATTGTACTGTCATTTTCTTTCTTATTTCCTATGTATGTTGCTATGATGTGTTTGTTCCTTTTCGAGAGAGAGCATTTTGTCCTGGAATTATTACCTGCTCAATGCATGACTCACCATATGCTTTTTTTCAGCTGCTGTTGTCCAACTAAAGACCATTATCAGTGCTCTTTCAGCTGATGAAAGTTTGTCAAAGACCATGGTGGAGAAAACTGGAATTTTGCAAAAGGTTCTTGTTTATGTGGTGTCTGTCATATGTAACTTTATTGATTTGCACTCATGCCCGGAAGAAAAGATTCCCTTGAATAGCAGCAATATGGAATTGTTTGTAACTAATAGTGAAGCAACAAGTGAAACTTCGACTACCATGGAATCTCCAGTTTCTGAAACAATGTTATTGTGGCATCAGAAATCAGTTATTTCAGTTATGGAAGCTGGTGGTCTTAATTGGTTAGTAGGTAAGGTATGCAGTTTTTGCTTTTGTTTGTGTCTTAATCTGTCCACTCAAACTAAAATTAATACAAGCTGGCGCTGAACTTTAAAGATATATGATAACATTGAGAGATGTGTGATTACTGCAGTACCTGATGATAGGACTCTTGTTCTGAGTTTTGAAGTGCTTTGTAGCATGTCACTGTGTGATGTAAGCAATTCCTATTCTCCGAATTTCGGAGATATTCACCCCTCAAGGACTAATGGGTACTTGAGTTCATTATAGTTGTCTTGTTTATTCATTTTTTTGGGATTATTACATAAAAATGTAACCACCTAGATGCCATCCTACAGTCTATAACTCACTTTTAAAAATGAGTAAAATTATCTGAATGTATTTCAGATGCTAGATATTTAATGCTTTTAAATTGTTGAGATTGAACTTCCCTATCTCCAACGGATTCTTGTTTACGCATTCTTCACATTCTTGCTACCGGTGCTTGTTGGATAGCACGTTTTGTTAATATCATCTAAAGTTGATTATGCATTTCAAGATTTATAAAGTAATCACCTTTCAAAAAAAAAAAAAAAAGGATTTATAAAGTAATAACTTCTATTAATAAGGAAAATGTTATTCTCCTAATTCGAGCTTATGTGGTTTTTATGTTATTAAACCATCTAGGCTTTTTGGTCATTTTTTATCCTTGATGTAGTAATTCTATCTTCAGTTAGTTTTATCATGGGGTTTAGTTCATCTTTGGAAGTCCTACACTCCCTTTCTTCCTCCTGAAATGGAAGGCATCGAAATCGAGGATGGAGGCTTTTAATTCTTTGCATTTTTATAGCTTTCATTAGTTTTCTTTTAAAGCATAAATTTATATGTTTATATATGCTATATAATATTACTTGGTATGAAAGACCAATTTCGTGGGCAATTTGAAATCCATGCTAGCCTTGAATACCTTCTTTTGGTGACGCTGACAATTGTTTAAATAAATGTAAAAATGTTAGAGAACTGTACTTAATTAGAAGTTCTGACACAATATGGCACGTGATATTTTACCTCTGCTGACGCTGTGCCAAGGGCCCCGAAAGTTTTAAATTAGTTAATATGTCTCGGTATAGGTAATGTTACTTATTAGGGTGTGAAACTATTATCAAAGTGCAGAAAATTGCACGAAATATTCTTGAAGCAAAACTACTTTTATGCCAAAAGCTTCTTTCGCTCCGCATTAAGTTTTCATACTATTCGCAGAATAAAAATGATAATAATTTTATTTCAGAGCTACTGCGTGCGATGAGGAGGTTGAATACGAAAGAACAGTGGACAGATATGTCTCTTCAATATTTGACTCTGAGAGCTCTTCGATCAGCTTTGGCCGATAATCCTCGTGGACAAAATCATTTTCGAAGTATTGGGGGTTTGGAAGTAATGTTGGATGGATTGGGATTTCCATCAATCTATAATTTGAGATCCAAGGACTCTTCAAGCTTTGATGCAGAAAGGTAAACATTATGAATTCTTTGGGTTCTTTTTATGATTATTATCGAACCTAGAACTTATTCAACAAACATGAACCCACAATAACTGATGCAAGAGACAAACCTCAGACCTCATCCAGAGCCATCAGGCTCAGAGATTAGTCATTGAAGTAAAGAAAATACTATGCACAGTTCAACTAACAACCTTATTAATGCTGAATGTTCCCCATTTTATCATTTCATTGCTTGATGGTTGTCCAGATACTTCCAAATTTGATACCGTCTTGGTTTTATGCAATACATGCACAATTGCACATTTTAGTCTATCCATTCTCAATGTATCTGTTCTCATGGTATTAAAACATATTTTATTCATTAGATGGATTATTATCTTTTGGGGGTGGGTGGAAAGGTAGGTCATATTTTTATATGATAAACCAGCACAGTGGCAGTTACTTCATTGAGAGAAAATGAAGGGTACAACCTTAGAGAGGGGCAAACAATGACCTCCACAAAAGACAAACTTTGATGAACTACAAGGTACTACCTATGTCCTCACAAACACATTAAGTCTCCTCTTCCTTACGTTATTAATCATAATTGAGGCAAATCAAACTCGAATACAAGGAACCCGCAAGCTATGAGTACGCACTAGACCAATTACAGTACCATGTAATTCTCAAGGGAGAAAAGCTTGACGGTATTTAAAGGAGTGGCCCAAATATGCTATGAAGTCAGCCACTTAGTTGCCCTTACAGAAGTATGGAATTTTCTGATCCCCAGTGAGAAAATGCAGAATTAGTGTGAAAGAGACGGGCTTATCATCCAGCGAGAATTGTGTTACAGTTGTACGGGCCTGAATTGTAGATTTCTGAGGCTGTTATGAAGGAGAAATCAGAAAACGAGATGAAAAGGGGGATGTAGTGGAGAAGGGGAGAGAGGAAAAAGAGAGGTAAATTAGGTAAAACATCTAGATTATCAAAGAGAGGAGACATTATTTCAATAATACTGCCTTACACTGCATCAAACAAGCTCCAGATCACATTTTTAAAGTGTGACAAAACATGGGATCCATTAATCTTTGTTTCTAAGTAACTTGCAAGAATTCTGCTTTCCTTGCATTTGATCCTAAACCTGCCTAGATTGTAGTCTAAATGATAGATTACAGAAATACCCTACCTAAGATATTTAGAATGATAGGCAGTCCTAATACTTATCTGATAATTAAACTGTAGTACAGTTTTTCCAAGGACTGAATAGAAATCGGAAATTGGCTGTCCATGAAACGAAGCAACTTCTGGAAGTCGATTTTTCTGAGGCTAACGAACTGTGTAATTTTAACTTTTTCTGTTGTGTACGTTTGTTTCTTAAGTTGCCCCTGATTAATGCCTTTTTTTTCTATTACAGGAACAAAAATCCTTTAAAGGGTATTTTTCATCTCCATGTTCTCTCGTTGGAGGTTCTCAGGGAGGCTGTGTATCCTTTTAGCAGCTATTTTTGCATATTTGGCCAAAGAAAGCACCACAACTCAAAGTTCATTCATGCATGATTATGTATAAATATTAGGCCACGAAATGAATTCGTCTATTTTACCAACAAAACCACCCAAATATATCATTCGGCTAGTCGACCTACAGCTTTTGACTTGGTCTGCTGGTAAGATTTGAGTGTTCTAAAACTAGAAATTTCTACAGTTTCAAATTGGATGCCTTGATTTCCTTTTCAAGACATCCCAATGGCAATCTCTCTCCTAAAATTAGTTAAAACTCGATTTTCTCCCTAAATTATTGTTATCATGAGAAATCCTATTTTTGTAATTTTTACAGTCAAAGTTAGAATGCATGTCATTATGAAGTTAAATCTCAACAGTTCTCTGCAAATTTCTTTATCATATAAATCCTACCTTGGTCATTTTTGCATGATTAAATTTAGAACACGGATCATTTTTGTAACGCATTAACGGACAAAATAGCTAAAATTTAATTAAACAGTTTTCAACCTCTACCTAAATAATTGTGAAAATTAAATCCCAACATAAATATTCAGATTTGGGGAATACTATTTCTTATGCTGTGTGTGTATAACCTGAAAATGATTTGTTATACCCTTAACTAGTTTACAGATTTGGAAATTTGAGCAACTTGCAGTTTCTCTCTGAGAATGGAAGGGTACATAAATTTGCAAATAGCTTTTGTTCGCTTGCTTTCATGCTTCAAGAGTATGAGCATCTAAGAAATGACTTACCTGTGGAAGATGATGTGAACGATTGTGACATAAAAGGAATTAGTGCTTCTGAAGTTTTTGAGACTGGGCGCTCCCCTCCAATTCCAGCCAATTCATCTTATTTACAACTTTGGAATGATTATGTTGCCAAGTTAAGTTCTGCCTTTTGTCATTTCCTCCTTTCACCATATGAAACCAGATTGCTCTTACAACCAACAGCTTCCAGAAGTACAATGTTGGTTTCAGCAGTTTATACAGAGCTTTCTGTAAAGTGGTTCACGAGGGCACTCCTGACAGTATTTCCATGCATCAAGGCTTGTTCGAACCAGAGCGAGATGCCTAGCCACTTAAGGTGGACAAGTATATTCACTTCTCACTTTCCTCTTTCCCATCTTTTTTCAAGTATAAGATGATTGCTTTTCTTTTCTCCGGTAGTACTTTTAGTTTATTTTTTCATTCTCTCTTTTTGTTCCTCTATTTCAGTTTATAACCAGTCCATGCAACTTTTGCAGGATGCTTGCCTACACGCTGCAGCATTATGTTATATTCACATTTAGGAAAGTTCTTGATTCATCTCCATTATTACTAGATGTCTTCCGTGCAGAGGGTATGGGACTTCATATTCTCGGAGAGTTTTTTCTATTTTGGTCCAGCTCCTTCAGAGCTTTCTGGAGAGAATTCCCCAAGTGATGAGGTTCATGTAGTGAGTAATAAAATATACCGCAGTTCAAGTTCACGGTCAAGTGTTGATCAAGTAGATACAAATGAATTTGAAGTTTTCCAACTTGAAGTGATCTCATTTATGGAATTTGCAGCAACTTTAAATGGAAGTTCCCATAACTTGGTTGGTCCTTCCTTCTCCTTTCACGTTTCTTGTGTAGACATATTTTCTCCGTTGCTAAACTTTCTTTAATATTTACTAAAGATTTCATAAACTCACATGTCTGAACCATCAACGTTATAGGCCTGTGTATCATGTGATTTTGATGTTGATAAAATTCATTGAACCACCAATGTGGCGTTCCTTGTTCATCTGAGCGATGTCTAGTCTTATTTGAGGTGTTTGTTGGTTGATTAAAATTTTTTGGTGATAGCATTGTTAGGTGGCCTTGTTTGATAGTATCATCATCTGATCTACATCGACCATTTTCTTCTAGAATTTTCCCTTTGTCAAGTATTTTAAGTTTCATTGTAAGTGTATAATGGATATGTTTTGGTGCTATTTGTTGTATAATATGAATAACTTAAGATACTGTATATTAATGTTGGTACACCTGATAGAAGGGTTGCCGAATTTCTTATCGTTTCTATCTTGTTTAACATGATAATGCACTCCTTGTGTATTATCTTTTATTTTTGATTTATAAAATTTACGTGATTACCTATCAAAAAAAAAAAAAATGTTGGTACACCTCATTTTCTTCTAGACATGACAATTTGCACGAGTGACTGTGGATATGCTTTTGTATTGAAGTATCAAGGTTAAATGGTCTTAGGGATGCTGGATTAAAGTTTTAATTGTAAAATCTGCCACTTTATTCTTGTTGGATGGCCTCATCGTTTTTTTGGTGTTTGACTTGCCTTGATTAGTTACATGCAAGAAGCAATTCTTTACTTAATCTAGGTTTTTTGTAATCATTTTTTGATTATTCACATGTTTATCAGTTGGTAGAACTTCCCCTCCCCCCTCCTTATACAGAAAAATAAAAAAGGGACTTCTACATTGTAAATTTCAGGGATTCTGTTTCTGCTGTGATTGCTATTGGTTGCTCCTCTGTTGCTTCTTCATGTGCTTGATTTTAGCCTTTGTAGCTTCTTCTTTGCCTTTTTCCTGGTTGCTTACTCGATATAATTATGTCATGGCAGCCTGAATGTACTGTGTTGTTGGAAGCCCTCGAACATTCTGCCTGTAACGCTGATATTGCCTGTCTTCTAGTGAAAAGTCTTCTTCGAATAATGCAGCTTTCACCAGAGAAAACGGTTTCTTCGTTCAAGACACTTGGTGCAATTCCTCGGATGCTCAAAGTTGCCTGTATTCAGATACAAGAATCTAAAAGGCCTGAAAGTGCAAGCCCACACGGGGAAACGGTTAACAGTGAAATGGTTTTTTGTCAAAGCCTCGAAATGCCTTGTTCTCCTGAGGCGACTCAGAATTGGTCCAAATGCATGGGAACATTAATGGATCTTTTTGCAGAATACTTCTACATCTCAGATGATGCAAAAGTTTCTATATTGCATAGTCCCACCAGCATCGATTGTATGTTTGACTTGTTCTGGGAAGAAGGTCTAAGAAATCACATGCTTAAATATATTCTTGATCTTATGAAGGTATGCTGTTGATATGTTTGAATTTTATTTTATTTTTTATTATTATATTCTTACTATATTATCATTCTTCACACAAGCACCATTGTCTCTGTTACAAGTTTAAATCTTTACTGCCTTTTTTGGCAGATTGCTCCATTTTCTGAGGAGGACCAGAAAGCAAAGTTATATTTATGCTCCAAATACTTGGAGACTTTCACTCATTTGAAGGAAAGAGTTAAGAATTTCACAGATTTATCAATTGATTTATTGGTTGGGATGAGAGAGTTGCTCTTAACAGATCAATTGGTATTTCAATAAGCCTTTCAATTTTTTTTTTTTGCACGTTGATGTGAATTGCTTTATAACATATGTCCTGTTAATGCACTTTGACCTGTATAATTGCTACTTGATGCCAGCATTATCAAGCTTTATTCCGAGAGGGTGAATGCTTTTTGCATGTCGTGTCTCTATTGAATGGGAACCTTGACGCAGAAAATGGAGAGAAGTTGGTCCTAAATGTCATTCAAACACTAACTTACCTGCTTTCAAGGAACGATGTCTCAAAGGTAACCTCTTTATGCTTCTTGTGACGATGGCATTTTTTAAACTTGAAATTCTACTTGATGCAAATAAAGGTTTTGAAGCATATGACATGAATATTGCTAATCTAATGTTCTCCTTTTCTGTCCTCCTGATGTTGGAGCACCACAAACCATGATTCAGCAACATCTCTTTCATGAATTATTCTAGAAATTTATCTCAGATCATTTCCCTTCCCCATTCCCCAATATGAGTGCAGGTTTGGCTTTTTATTTACATGTATATGATTTCAGTGTACTGGTAATCTTCGTGACACGTGAGATGATTATAGATCTTTTGTGAAGAACATTGTCCAAGTCAAATTAGATTCTCTACTAAAACATTTATTAGCTCATCACTAACGTTTTATAGCATCAAGTTTACCACATTTTGAAAATTGAAGTAGCTAAGCTAGTAAGCTCATTTTTATGGTTTGTTTGTACCTATTGAGAGTCATCTCATTCTTGTGCTGATTGAATCTTTCTGAACAGTAAGATATGAGATAGATGACAAAAGAATGTTTGCAAAGTGCCTAATTTTAACCTTTTGTTCTTGCTAGTCCTTAGTTATTTTGGTCAATTCTGGATGGAATGAGCAGTAATTCTGTCCTGCCTCTGAAAGGTTATTGTAGAATAGATAAACATAGCATGGTTCTAAATCTTAGGTGAGGCTAATAAGCATAAATGATAAATTTTCAATGTTTTGCTGCTGACCTTTAAAAGGAAAATCCCTCCATGCTATTCTCATAATTCTTGGTGATAATGATATTTGTGGTTGAGTTTCACTTTCAAAGTAAAAAGATTTCGTGCATGAACAGACACAAATTCGTTTGTTCACTTGTGTGGAAAAATTACAGTCTTAATAGGATACAGGTCACAAAGAATAGGACACACAGGTTACATGGAAAGATCCTGCGAAATATTTTACCCTACTCGTTAGGAAACATATATTGATAAGAAAAGGAAATTGCAAAGGATGGGAACCTGTCAAATACTTCTATGCAATCTCAGAATTAAATCAACCATAATTTAAGGGATCTGTCACCAACTAACGAACCTGTAACCAAATTCAAAGGATCAGCCACTCAAGCTCGCGAGTGATTTATCCACTCACTGTGTAGCCTATTTCTTGAATTGGATTGGTAAACAAATATCTAAATAACGATTTCTCTTCATCTACTGTTGTATCATTTGCATATCAACAACTTGCATTCAAGCATCCTTGTTCCTTGTGCCAATATTAATGATTCGTGTCTGGTGCATTGGTGATGTGTAATGCTTGTGTTTGTGTGATGTCAAGAGGCATAGTAGAATTACAGTCTCCTCTTTTTCAATGCAAGCAACTCTCCAGATATGCCTAGGTTTCTATTGCATGTTGACTTTGGCAGGAGAGGTCCTAGATTTTTTATGAATCATTTTATAAAAAGGACTTCCAGTTTTTAGTACTTTCGTGCATTCCATTATGATCATTTTTTCTTCGTTTGAGGACACCTTTTCCTCTCAAATCATATAAATGTGCACATGCATAAATGTCATTGCATATTCTTGAACAAAGGTGGGATTTTTGTACCCCTCACAATTCTTGCACCATTAATTTGTCTCATTGAATTCTATAGGTTGCTTTTAGAGCTCTTGTTGGCAAGGGTTATCAAACTTTGCAGAGTCTGTTATTGGATTTCTGTCAGTGGCAACCAAGTGAATCGCTTTTGAATGTACTGCTTGATATGCTGGTTGATGGAAAATTTGATCCGAAAGCGGGCTCTGTTGTAAAGGTGAGTTTCTAGCATGGGGTATCTTTAAACTGAACATTGACTAGTCAAATGTTTTTGCCCTGAAAATGCTCCAAAACCTTCTTTCATAGTCTGCCCTCGGATCCTCTTTAACCAAAAGGGATACCAACAGGGGAAATTTGCAATCAGATGTGCATTTCATCTTTGATTTGGTTTTCAATGTCTCGGTAAATTTGCGTAGATATGCTTCTTACATAGTTTTGGTTCTTTTCCATTCAGAATGAAGACGTGATCTTGCTGTATCTCAGTGTTCTGCAAAAGGTTGGTTTCTTTTGGTCCTTGATCAGTTAAAACGTGATTCTTTTCTGTCTTCTCAAGATAATGTCTAAATTCACTCTGAATAATTAACCTTGTCATTTGGTAATTGGGCAGAGCAGTGACTCATTGCGGCATCATGGGCTAAATGTTTTTCTTCAGCTACTAAAAGATTCTCTATCAAATCGGGCGTCATGTGTTAGAGCAGGAATGCTTAACTTTCTGCTTGATTGGTTTTCACTAGAAAATAATGAAAGTATGGTCTTGAAAATTGCCCAGTTAATTCAGGTAATTGGTGGACATAGTGTATCTGGGAAGGATATTCGCAAAATATTTGCTCTACTTCGCAGTGAGAAATTGGGGTCTCAGCAGCAGCATTTCTCACTACTGTTAACCAGCATGTTAGCAATGCTAAACGAGAAAGGACCAACGGCTTTCTTTGATCTCAATGGGATAGATTCTGTAAGTTCAATGATGTTCCTCATAAAAATGACAACTGAATGTTTGCTAACCCCCTTTCCACTCTCTCCTTCTCAAACTTCTTATAAATCCCGAGACTTGCTCTATCAGGTGTAATTCTTAGATAGGAGTTGACCTAAAGTTTCTACAGTGAGGAGAAACTTGACCACAGCAATGTATCACATTGATAACTATGTAAGAATACTGTAGGGCTGATCCATAATAATTGCAGAAGTATACAAGAATCCATTTTTTTTTTCCTTTTCAAAATGAAAATTGTGCCCACACGGAACCCTCCCATAAAGCCTTCTTTATCAACAATTGAAGTTGCATTACTAATGGCTTTATTCTTTTAATTTATCAACTTTTAAGTTTCAAAAATTCTTAAAACTTTATTACTTATATAAGTTGATAAAGCATCTATACTCATCTTTGTGCTCCGTTGATGCAGCTAAATTTTATTCACTGTGGGCATTTGTAATATTTCCTTCGGCTTCTGATTACCTGAAGCATACAACCTAATGAAAACTACAGATACAGATCTTCTAACTTAGACCCAGCTGTATTCACTTTGTAACTGAAGTCCATTTATTTATGTTGAACTACCTAGTTAGCCAATTTAGTCCATTTGGTTTTCACAATGTTAAATCTATTTTGCTATCTTCCCACATATCTAAATGTATGAACAAAGCTCTCCTAAGATGCAGTCTCCTATTAGGGCATGTAATACGATTAACTTGAAACTATCGTAAATTTTTTACCCTTCATTGGATCTTACCACCCGACCTATCATTTTTGTAAAGAAACACCCCAGACTCCATTATGATTAAACTTCTATGTTCTGGTATGGGGCTTTGGTGATTTTCATGAAAGTCCAGTTGTAATATTCAAAAAATAGAGATATTAGTTTATTTGGAATATGTTATCATTATAGAGATTAGTCCTCCAAATTTCACTAGAAAATTTAAAATCTCGAGACTTTGCATCCTTCATACACAACAACTTCTCAACCTTCATTACTGTAATTTTACCCTTGAAGTAGAATCCAAAGTACTAGTGTTTCATTAGATGATTTCCGCGATGAAATAGTTTACCAGTTTATTTCCCTCGTTGTTAATACTTTCATTTTAGTTTCATATAGAAACAGAATATAACGTTTTTTGAAAATTATTTTATTTTATTTTGCAAATCTCAAAAATGGAAGAGGATTAATTTTGTAGAATGTGTTTTCGCAATTGGCCTACACCGTTTGTTTTTTATAATAGGCTTTTATTGGGCACTAAATGTCTCAGATATCTGTGTTATTGAATGAAGAAGTTATTATCTTTTAGTAAATTGATTTTCTGAAGTTTATAGATTTCATATGATTTTTATTGTCCTACAAGTTTCTGTATAATATGCATTCCCAAAATTACCCTCCATTTGTTGTATTATTTCTGTAAATGCCATCCGGAAAAAAAAAAGATCTCGAGTGAATAAATTTTTGGAGTCATAGAGAAAAAAATCTTTTAACTCCCAAGACAATTCATAAAAGAGGTTTGCCAATGTTTTGGAGGTTTCTTTTGCATCTGCATGGCATAATTATGGATTACCTATTTCGTACCTATACAAGAATTTTACTATGTGAAGTTGATTTTTTCCCCAAAAAGTGAAATTTTGGTGATTGATTTATCCTGCTTTTGTATTCGATTCTCAATTTCCTGTACTTGCAGGGCATTGTAATCAGAAAGCCAATCCAGTGGCCCCTAAACAAGGGTTTTTCATTTACTTGTTGGCTCAGAATAGAAAGTTTTCCAATAAATGGAGCAATGGGGCTCTTCAGTTTCCTTACAGAAAATGGACGAGGGTGCTATGCTTTCCTTTTGAAGGACAAGTTAATCTATGAGGTAAGATTAGGTTCTACAATGTTTCTTTTACCATTTATTGTACATCTACTCGTGGATGTCAGTTTCCTGACAACGTCTATCTGAATAAATTCAGCAGAGTTTGATTTTTTACATCGTAAAATCCACGTGTCATTCATGTGAATGAGCTCATGATATGTGCTGACGTTTTCATTCAATTGATGGACCTGTTTGTCTGATTTGCAGTCATTTAATCAGAAGCGTCAATGTGTATCGCTCAATGTCAACCTTGTCAGAAAGAAATGGCATTTCTTGTGTTTAACCCATTCCATTGGTAGAGCATTTTCAGGGGGAAGCCAACTGAGATGTTATTTGGATGGTGTTCTTGTATCCTCAGAGAAGTGCAGGTAATATGTCAATTTATGAGATGTTGGAATGGGAAAAATTCGTAATTGCTCTTCTTTGTACTAACATATCTTCCGTAATTGATAATTTGACTTCAGATATGCGAAAGTTAATGATCCTTTCACTAATTGTATGATTGGCACAAAGATCAATTTGCCTCTGTACGAGGAAGATAATGTTATGCATCCTGTCAAAGATTCTTCTCCATTTTTCGGTCAGATTGGCCCCATTTACTTGTTCAATGAGCCCATCACTTCCGAAGTAGTGCAGGGCATCTATGCGTTAGGCCCAAGCTATATGTATTCCTTCCTTGATAATGAAATTGCAGTTCATTTGGATAGTGCTTTGTCTGGTAGAGTTCTTGATGCTACAGATGGCCTCGCTCTGAAAATTATCTTTGGACTTAATGCACAGGTTATCTCTTTCTTTTAATAAACATTTCAGTTTACCGGATAACTTCTGTTTTATGTGACAAATGAACATAAGTATTCATTTTTTGACCAGGCAAGTAATGGTAGTATATTATTTAATGTGTCACCGCTGCTGGATCATGCGCTGGATAAGAATGTATTTGAAGCAACTGTATTAGTTGGTACACAGCTATGTTCTCGAGGGCTTCTGCAACAAATTATATACTGTGTTGGGGGTGTATCTGTGTTTTTTCCTCTTTTCACTCATTCTAATATGGGAGGAAATGATGAAAGTGATCAAATTGGACAGACATTGCTCACGCCTATTACTAAGGAGCATTTAACTGCTGAAATTATTGAGCTTATAGCTTCTGTTCTAGATGAGAATTTTGCCAATCAACAGCAGATGCTTCTGCTTTCAGGGTTTTCAATACTGGGATTTTTGCTTCAATCATTTCCACCCAAGCAACTAAATTTGGAAACTGTTTCAGCTCTAAAACATTTGTTTAATGTTGTCGCAAGTTGTGGTATGCTAAGCCTTGTCCTAATTATATAGTTTTTGTTAAGTTTTTGTTTATCTTTATGTGAGTCTAATTTCTTTTATTTACCTCCAGGCTTGTCTGAGATGCTGGTGAAAGATGCTATTTCTAATATATTTCTCAACCCTCTTATCTGGGTCAACACAGTTTATCGAGTGCAACGTGAACTGTATATGTTTCTTATCCAGCAATTTGACAATGATCCGAGGTTGCTAAAAGATCTGTGTAGGCTTCCTCGTGTTCTTGATATTATTCGACAGTTTTACTGGGACACTGCTAAATCCTATCCAGCTTTCCGAAGCAAACCAAATCAGCAGGCTACAATAAACCAAAATACTGGGGAAAGGCTTAACGATGATGAAATGCATAAAATTCATCTACTTTTACTTAGTCTTGGTGAAATGAGTCTCAGGTAAAATATGTGCAAACCTTATTGTTTATTTTCTGTGGCTTTTTCTTGAATGAGAAAGTAAATTGTAGGAATAATTCTCATTAAATCATAACATAGGTACAAGGCTGCATTTATAGATTATAACGGAAGAAAAAAAGGAAATAATAAAGTAGGAAAGAATAAATTTAATGCTAACTTCTAAGGAAACTAAATCTCCTAGAATATTTACACGTTTACGGCTATTATCTCTTAGAATATGGTGAGAATTGACTAGTCAAACTTGGAAACTTTCCAACACTCCCCCTCAAGCTGGTGTAAAGATGCCTTCCATGGCCAGCTTGCTGATTAAGTTTTCAAACTGTTTCTTTGGTAGACCCTTTGTAAGTATGTCTACTACTTGCTTGGCTGTAGAAATATAGGGCATACAAATTACCCCACTATCTATTTTTTCCTTGATAAAATGTTTGTCCACCTCCACATGTTTTGTTCTGTCATGATGGACTGGATTGTGAGCAATGGCTATTGCAGCTTTATTATCACAATGAAGTTTCATTGGTAATGAATTAGTAACTTTCAACTCTTCCAACAATCTTTTAATCCATAGTGCTTCACAAAGTCTATGAGCAACAACCCTAAACTCGGCCTCTGCACTACTCCTTGCCACCACGCTTTGTTTCCTGCTGCGCCATGTTACTAAATTTCCTCCAACAAACGTCTGATAACCAAGTTGATCTTCTATCACTGACACTTCCAGCCCAATCTGCATCGGTGTATTTTTCAACTTGTAAATTCCCATGACCTCCGAACAATAAGCCTTTACTTAGAGTCCCCTTTAGGTACCTTAGGATTTTGCAAACAGCATCAAAATGTTTAGGTCTTGGGGAGTGCATAAATTGGCTTACCACACTTGTTGCAAAGGCTATGTCAGGCCGTGTGTGAGAGAGATATAGGAGTTTCCCTACCAATCTTTAGTATTGTTCTCTATTGATTACTTCTTCAGGTTTAGCTGGTTGGAGTATTAGATTCGGGTCTATGGGTGTCTCTGCAGCTTTGCACCCTAATAAACCCGTTTCTCCAAGTAAATCAAGAACATATTTTCGTTGAGAAACAAATATACCTTTCTTTGACCTTGCAAACTCCATACCAAGAAAGTATTTCAAGTTACCTAAGTCTTTGATCTCAAGCTCCTTAGCAAGAATCTTCTTTAATCTCTCAATTTCATTTCTATCATCTCCTGTCAAAATAATATCATGAACATGGACAATAAGTATAGCTACTTTGCTTCCACTAGTGTGTTTATAGAACATAGTGTGGTCAGCTTGACTTTGACCGTAGCCGTGACTCTTTATCACCTTCCCAATGCGTTCAAACCAAGCTCTAGGAGATTGCTTGAGTCCATACAAAGACTTCCTCAATCTGCACACCTTTTCCTTACCTCCTTTGTCTTCAAATCTTGGTGGTAGATCCATAAAAACTTCCTCTTCTAGGTCTTATCTTCACATCTAATTGATACAAAGGCCAGTTGAAATGGACTGCTAAGGAGAGTAACACACAGACTGAATTTATCTTGGCTACAGGAGCCAAAGTTTCCTGTAGTCAATTCCATATCTTTGACTGAACCCCTTTGTTACAAGTCTTGCTTTGTACCTCTCTACACTACCATCAGCCTTGAATTTGACTGTAAACACCCATTTACAGCCTACAGTCTTTTTCCCTTATGGTAGATCACCAATTTCCCGAGTGCCATTAGCAATTAGTGCATTCATCTCTTCTTGAACTGCCAATCTCCACTCTGGGTGATCCAGGGCTTCCTGAATGGTTCTTGGAATAAACAATTGAGAAATATTGGATGTGAAGGCCTTATAAGTATTAGAGAGTCTATGATAGGATAGATATTTGGCAATAGGATGTGTGGTACAAGTTCTAACTCCTTTCCTAAGAGCTATAGGTAAATCTAGATCAGTAGAATTGTCAACAAAAGGAGCAGGAGTGGAATAGTTACCTGGTGTATTGGAAGGACCAACTTGTAGAGGTGATGAGTGGCTTTGCTCCGGATTGGAAAGAAGATTTCTATTATTTTGATGATCTCTTCTTCTAGTATAAACACGAAGTTCAGATGAGGTAGTATCTGGTAGTATTTCTTCCCCTGGTTGTGAATCACTTATGTCTTGTATAGGTGGACTCGAATTCCCATCATTTTCACTAGATAAATTATGTTTTTCCTGTCCCTTTGAAGGAGTATCAGGTCAATGTCAGGGAAAACGTTAGGAAGAAGATTAAGATTAGATGTTTGTTGGAATTCATCTTCACTTTTCTCTTTCTCCCCCTGAAGATAGTTATGGCTAAAGTAAGGTTGTTTTTCAAGGAAAAAACATCCATGCTGATGTGAATTTTCTTTGTAATAGGGTTAAGACATTTGTACCCTCTCTTATTAGGAGCATATCCAAGGAAAACACATTTTTCTGCCCTAAGGTCAAGCTTGGACTGAAGTTGGGTTGGTATATGAACAATAACAGTACACCAAAAAACCTTTAGTTGTAAATCTGATGCTATTTGACAAGTAGGGACAATCTCTTTTAGGCAGGCTAACGGAGTGATGTATTTTAAAACACGGGAGGCATTCTATTAATAAGATAACAGCCAGTCAAAATAGCATCACCCCATAAGTATTTAGGAACATGCATAGAAAACATTAGTGCACGTGCAACCTCTAACAAATGACGATTTTTTTTTCTCGGCAATACCATTTTGTTGTGGAGTGTCACGACAAGTAGATTGATGTTGAATACCTATTGCTGATAAAAAAGTTCCCAAACATTTGTTAAATTATTCAGAACCATTATCAGTTCGAAGGATACTGATTTGTGTTTGAAATTGATTTTCAACCATGTGATTTTTCAACTTCAGATTTATCACTCATCAAATACACCCAACACAACCGTGTATGATCATCAATAAATGTCACAAACCATTTTTTTTCGGATGCAGTAGTGATTTTTGAAGGACCCCAAACATCACTATGAATTAAATAGAAATGTTTTGAAGTATGATAATCTTTTGAATGATAAGTGTTCCTATTGACTCTTGGATAAATGACGAGTATCACAATGAAGAGAGTTGCAATCAACAGTTTTAAATAAGTTAGGAAACAAATGTTTTAAATAAAGAAAACTAGGATGTCCTAGTCTAAGATGCCAAATCATAATTTGTTCTCGTACAGGTATTGAACTAGTACCACTACTGCACATACCTTGAACTTGTTTATTGTTGAATAAGTTCTTATCAAAATAATAGAGTCCATCAATCATCTTAGCACTGCCAATCATCCTCCCCGAGAGTTGGTCCTGAAATTCACAATGGGAATCACAGAATATGACACGACAATTAGAATCTCGTGAGAGTTTACTAGCAGACATCAAATTACAAGCAAGTTTAGGAACATGAAGGACAGATTTTAGTTCAATTTTCTCAGAGATTTGGACAGAATCTGTTCTTGCAATGGATGAGAAACTTCCATCTGCAATTCTAACCTTTTTATTACCAGGACAAGGGTAATAAGATTGAAAAAATTGTGAAGTACTAGTCATATGATCGGACGCACCAGAGTCAATAATTCATGGTGCAAGAGTCAAACCACAAGAGTAGGTACTAGGGCGATCACTGTTTGTGCCAAAGAACCAGTAGGAGGACCTGATGTAGGAGTGAATTTCAGCAATTTAAGAAGGTGATCCACTTGCTCAGCACTTAGGAAATTAGCCTTTGCTTCATTGGCTTTAGGGGCTGTATAGTTGCTGCCAGGGGTTCCAGATTTGTGGCGTGGTTTATTGCAATAATCATATCATACCTGAGTCTTACCTTCAAACCTCCTTTGGTTAGAATAGGACCGCTATGCAAAAATATTGGCAGTGGACAGATCTGTGCTAGTAGCACAATAAGGAGCAGGGTTGGCAGCCACTATAGCGGGGTTCACAGTTTCATCCTCCCTTTTTTCAACATGACATTCCGACGGCAATCTTCTCTTAACACCTCAGAAAATACCTCTCCAAGTGGAGGTAATGGCTGTCTTCCTAAATTCCTTCCTCTAACTTCATCAAACTTATCATTAAGTCCAGAAACAGAAGTATCAGCCATGATAAAAGGCTTGACAGCTACAGAAGAGGGGCCGAGATGAATAAGGAAGAAAACCCAAGAGATTAGGGGCTGATTTGAGCAACCAGAGGAATTAGTTTTTCAGAAGAATTGGGAAAACCGACCTGGCTCTGATACCATCTTGAATGAGAAAGTAAATTGTAGGAATAATTCTCATTAAATCATAACATAGGTACAAGGCTGCATTTATAGATTACGACGGAAGAAAAAAAAGGAAATAATAAAGTAGGAAAGAATAAATTTAATGCTAACTTCTAAAGAAACTAAATCTCCTAGAATATTTACACGTTTACAGCTATTATCTCTTAGAATATGGTAAGAATTGACTAGTCAGACTTGGAAACTTTCCAACACTTTTCTACTCTGCTGTTTAGTTCTATAGTGACTATCAAGCTTTATGTTGAGTAATTTTTGGAAAAATGAGGAACTTTTAAGTGTTAATTCTAATTATAATGCGGCCTTCCAGTTTCTTCAAGATGAGAATTGCTTGAATGAGAATAAATGGCCACTCACATCTGCATATTCTAAACGTATACAATTACCTAAATGCCGCAAAATAAAGTAAAATCAAATAAAATCTTTGCCTTCTTCCTCTCTCCCACTTCAATATCCAACCACCACCCACCTTACATTCACTGCAACTGCTAGCAGAAGCCATTTATCCTCATCCTCTGGCATCTCCAGCCTTCACTGACATTCCGTTAGCCTCTGATTTCCCACTCATTCTCCTTGTCATCCCCAAATGGCAGCCAACTGTTGCATGCACATCCATGGCTAGATCTATAACCGGAAACAACATCTCATTACATTTCCTGTTGCTCACAAAATGGAAGCCTCTATTATTACACACTTGTATCCAATGGTTGTAACCAAGTCAACCAACGCCATTATCCATAGTATGGGCCTTTTGACCTCCCATGACGACTTCGGGCTATTGTACAGATTGACATATATGGACTTTCTAATATTATAGGATGTTAGTTTGCTTCTCACTTGCTTTCTTTGTAGGAAGTACTTCCCATTTATTACATTTTTCATATGTTGCGTTGTTTTGTTTCTGGGAGATCAGTTTTATGCTCCCCTTCCTCTTGTTCTTTGAGTTTGATTTTATATACGGTCGGGGAATCCAAACTCCCACAGCTTTCCTTGTTGGAGCCTTAAAACCCACTGAGGTCGTGTTGGTGTTTTGCTTAAAAAAATGTCAATCTTTGAACTTGAAATGGAGGTGACTCTCAGCTCCTCTGCTTCTACACACTCTTGATTATGCGAATTAGATATGTTCAACCACTTAATCTAAAAGCTTTACTAACAATTGGAGACGGCCACATGTATATCATTTGAAATTTGTCTTCAACACACTCCTTCACCGTATTTGGGGTGCTTTTTTTCCTTTTAATGTTGACGTGCAATATTTTATTAATTGTGTAGCGGCGAGACTTGAACCCAGGATATTTTTCTGTTATGCTATCATGTTGAGCCATTTGATTTAAAAGCTTTTTAAGGTGATGGAGGGCGCCACATGTATATCATTTAAATGTTGAAGAATCTTGTCTTCAACAGTTTAAGGCATAAGGGATAGCTGTTCACTACCGAATTTTTTGTACTTTAACCAATTTCAACACTGGCACGGAACCAATGTATGCCTTGTAATTCATTTTATGAGCTAGGCATAAAGTTTTTTCCTGTAGAAAAAAGTTTTTGGGGTTTGTTTTCAATTTGGGATACAATAATATCTTTCCAATGCCCCTGACAATGATTCCAGACACCATTATCAACTTGGACGGGTTTCAACTACGGCCATCTCTTTCAATCTGCCTTTTAAATTTCGTGACGAGAAACGTGAACCCCAATTCTATATTTTTCTTATTTTTTTTTAACATTGAGGGGTTGCTCAATTGGTCAAGCATTGGATTTGCTCCCCAATAGTCACCGGTTTGAGTCCCCTCGTGGCCACTGAGGTGAGTACCCGGCCGTAAACTTCAGGGTTTCGTGAGATTAGTCGAGATGCACGCAAGCTGACCCGAATATCGACGATTATAAAAAAAAAAAAAATTTCTTATTTTTTCATGTTTAAGGGAGTTGGTATTCTTAATGCATTCACACACGCTGGGTCAATGATGGCTACTATCCACATATGCATCCGGGTGTGCTTTACATGTCGTCACTTAAGAGTCATTGCTTGATTGTAGAAATTTAACAATTAAATCTAGATTGCTTGGTTGTATAATATTTAAAGGTCGCTCCTTATCTGTATGAAATCTTAAAGTTACAGATTTTTTCCAAAATTTACCCTTTTTATACGTGACATCTTTTTGTTGGTATATTCTTTATGTGCAGGGAGCATATTCTGGTGTCAGATGTAAGAGCACTCGTTGCTTTTTTCGAAACCAGCTTGGATATGGCATGCATTGAAGATATCTTGCACATGATCATTCGTACTGTTTCTCAGAAACAAGTTCTAGCTTCTTTTCTTGAACAAGTCAATTCAATTGGTGGCTGTCACATATTTGTCAATCTTCTTCAGAGGTATTTTTATTCCAAAGTCACAAGAAAGGGTTTGAATTATCGTGTCATATTTTTCCTCACTGTATCAAGATGATAAACACCAGCAAGCTTCTTGTGTAGAATAACGTACTTCTCACAAGAAATCGCCCTCAAGACCAATCTTGGTTGTTCTATCATTTTTATTTTTTATTTTTTTAACGTTTGACGAGCCTTGTTTTGAACCTATTTATGCAACTCCTGGCAATAAGAGGCACACTGCAAAAAAATAACAAATATGGCAAATCGAGACCTCTGTTTTGCAAGTGAAATTGCTGAATCTATGATAAATTCAGTAGAGATATGTCTGTTAGCAATCTTTGTTGAGTTGTAAAATTCAAAGTGGGGGATTGCGATATTACCATCAAATCTTCCCGCCGTTTCTTTTTCTGTTTTAACAATTCTCACCGCAATCATTTCTCCTATATGGTTCATCGGCCAAGTCATTTATTCATGTATATCTTGAACTTTTTTCTGAGTTTTGATCTTGTTCGAAGTGTGTGAAGTAGAATCTAAAACTAGCAAATGTACCATAGCTGAGTCTTTGAGAGCTCTTTAAACCCCAAAAGCTAATATTATAAATTTTCTGGTGTACATGGATATGTTAGCTGGTTTATTATTATTTTATGTTGGTTTTATTTCTTTATTTTGCGTTAGGATTTCGGGATAAGTCATACCTAGGTAAACAGCATACAGATATGTAACTATGAGAAACGAACTGCTTTTGTAAAAACTATATTCAAAGCCAACAATGTATTCTAATTACAAAATCAAGTAAACATATCATAGCTCATAGTTATGTCGCTTACCTGTTGGAAGCACAATGTCTTCTAACTCCACACAAGGAAAATTCAATTATTAATATTACTGGGAACACATGTAATGGTGGAATTTGTGATATCTTCTATATTGACAGGCATATTTCAATATTTTAGAGCTTCTTAGAGTACTAAATAAGATTCTTTAGGAACTCAGGACACTAATAAGTTTGTGTAAAATTGAATGCACATTATTCAGAGATTGTGTCCTCTGATATATATGTGTGTGTGTGCGGAGATTGATCTGTAATTTGTAATTCATGTTTCTTGTTTTCCACTTCTATCCTTGCAGGGACTTTGAGCCTGTCAGATTACTTGCCTTACAGTTCATTGGAAGACTTTTAGTTGGTCTTCCATCAGAGAAGAAAGGATCCAAGTTTTTTAATATTTCTGTTGGAAGGTTCAAGTCTCTTCCTGAAGGACATAAGAAAATCAGCTTGCACATGCAATCAATTTTCTCTGTAATTTCAGACCGGCTGTTCAAATATCCTCTGACAGATCTTCTGTGTGCAACATTATTTGACGTGCTTCTTGGCGGTGCTAGTCCAAAACAGGTGATGCACCATAATGTTATCCATTTCATCGCATCATTTACGCACCATTTTAAACTTATGTATGTGTTTATATGATTTTACATTCTGCATAATTTTTAGTTGAATTAACAATTTTAAATTCGTCTGCAGGTTTTACAGAAGCATAACCAGTCTGATAGTCAAAGAAGCAGCAAATATAACTCTCAGTTCTTTCTTCCTCAAATGTTGTGTCTCATTTTCAGATTCTTGTCAGGTTGTATGGATGCAACTGCAAGAATAAAGATCATTGGAGATCTAGTTGATCTTCTAGAATCAAATTCTTCAAATATTGAAGCTCTAATGGTAAGGAAAATGTGGCTTGTTATGATATTGTGCATAAGTTTGTTCTTCTGATCAGATAAACTTTTTCTGTAGGAAAATGGATGGAATACTTGGTTGGAAGCATCTGTGAAGCTTGATGTGTTGAAAAATTACAAAGCAAAGTCAAGAATTCAGAAAGACACTGAGATTGATGAGCAATATTTCATAAGGAACTTGTACAGTCTTGTTCTTTGCCATTATGTGCATTCAGTGAAAGGTGGCTGGCAACATTTAGAGGAGACAGTAAATTTTCTACTCACTCAATGTGACCAAGTATGCCTATGTCTTACGTGATAGATTAATCATTTGCATCATGTGAACATTATCCAAGAGCGCATATTTAACAAATTCTCGTTTCTGCAGGGCGGCATCTCGTATCAGTCCTTTCTTCGTGATATATACGAGGACTTGATTCATAGACTAATAGAGTTGTCTACTGAAGAAAACATATTTGTCTCTCAGCCATGTCGAGACAACACGTTATATCTTCTGAAACTAGTTGATGAAATGCTCATTTCTGAGATTGATCATAAGCTTCCGGTATATTACTTAAAACTTCTGCCTGCTTCTTTGTTTAGCTTTATGGACCTTTTCTGGCTTCAAATTTGATTAGATCTTACCTTCTTTATATTTATCACTGGAATCAGTTGTTTTACGTAATTTCTGAATTCCTGTCATTACTTTTTTATATTTTCGTTACTCCAAAATATAACTCTTTCTTAAGTTACTGAATATAGTGTTCAGCTCAAATTGTATTTTGAACTTCAAGAGAACATCAAGAAATTTCCATCCCAGACTCCTTGTTGATATTATTATCCCTTTGGATTAGTGTCGAGATCACTTTGAGTTTAGGATTGATGGCCTTATTTGATTTTTTGGAATAAAACGTTATTGACTATGAATCTCCCTACATCTATTATAAAGAAAATGAAGGAAAAACTAAGTGACAAAAAGAGAGATGAATTCGATATCATGAAATCCTGCTCTAGGTGAGACTCTGGTTATTTTTGTGCAAGTCCATAAATTTTGCTCGTATAAAATATTTATAAAGGGACTTCTGGTTCCATATGTTATCTCTAGCTGCTGATTATTTACCTCGTGTTGGCTTGTTACTGAGGTGCAACGTATTTTGTCAGTTAGATGATCAAAGCTAGTTGGAAATATTTGGCTTATAATTGATAGCAGTATAATCTAGTCTCCCTTTCCAGTAAAGAGCTTATTTACTTATTTAATTTTGATTAGATCATTCTAATTTTGGCTGGCCTATCTGTATGTTTGAAACAGGTTTGCTATGCAATTAGCTTTGATTTCGGTCAACATAGTAAAATGCTCTAATATATATTGGTTCAATGTTCCATAAGAAAAAAGAAAGCATCGTTTATCTTGAGTTTATATGTGCAAGTTTTCTATCCATTCATGTGGATGAACTGGAAGTTGTGTTCAAAGTTAAAATTGGTTGACACTTGCATGAGAACGGAGCTAAAACATCATCATATTTTGTAATCCTCGCAATACTATTACGCCATTCTTTTGTTGATCTAAGTAATTCTTGTCCTCTGCTAACAGTTTCCTGCAAGCAGCTCTGAGTTACCTCCCGAGTTCCTGGAATCGGAAAATTACAAAGATTTCAATTCTTCTTTATTTGAGCTCCTGCAAGGGGACCCTGCTGATTACATATCTGGGTACTCCGAACTTTATTTTAAATATTAACAGTTTGCTGATATAACTGATTCTGTCTACTCTTGTTATTCATATTAACATCACCCTATTTCTTTCTAAAGTAGTTCACAGGCATCTAAGCAGCCTGACCTCAATGATGTTGGAAAAGTTGGTGATGAGTGGTGGAATATATATGACAAGTTATGGATCATTGTTAGTGAGATGAATGACAAGGGACCTAGGAAGATGTTACCCAGATCTTTATCGACAGTGGTACCGTCTTTAAGCCAAAGAGCTCGTGGATTGGTAGAATCGCTAAACATCCCTGCTGCAGAGATGGCTGCAGTTGTTGTGTCAGGAGGAATTATTAGCAATGCACTGGTTGGAAAGTCAAATAAAACTGTTGATAAGGCAATGCTGTTAAGAGGGGAGAAATGCCCAAGAATCGTTTGCAGACTAATGGTTCTCTATCTCTGTAAATCATCTCTTGAAAGAGCATCTCAATGTGTACAGCAGGTTATCCCTCTTCTGCCTTTCCTTCTCATTGCTGATGATGACCAAAGCAAGAGCAGACTGCAGCTTTTCATCTGGTACTATCAGTTTATAACTGTCAAGCAGAATTTTTCTTTTATATCTTCTAAACTCATTTTGTGAATTATTATTATGTTTTGTTTTATTTTTTTATCAACCCGACCAATTTAGAAGAGATATTCTGTTGATTTTCTGTAGGGCCTTGCTTTCTGTTAGGTCCCAATATGGGATGCTTGATGATGGTGCCCGAATTCATGTTATTTCTCATTTGATTAGAGAAACAATTAACTGTGGGAAGTCAATGCTAGCCACAAGTATCATGGATAGAGATGGTCTGTCTGATTCAAGCTGCAACTCAAAAGAAGGAGCTTCTATTCAAAATCTAATCCAAAAGGATCGACTTCTTAGTGCGGTGAGTACTAAAATTATTCTATCCCATTTTCTAAATAATATTGGTTGTGCTTCAAATGGAAATATGTTTTTTATCAGTTGCATGTGATAGAAACATACAACAAGATGGTAGGTAACTAATCCTTGGCAGTAAGTGAAGAATGACTTAAAAGAACAAAAAGGAAATTTTGATAGGGCTCCCTTTCACCTATGATTTTCTTGTCTGTCAAAAAGAAATTTCTTATTACTATTTATAATACCATTTACCTTTTCTCTTAAAGAAACTAAGGTTTAATATTACTCTCTAATCTGATTCTTTTTTATACTGTCTTGTGGTTTTCTGTTATATGGGCATTGAATTTTTTGCATTACGCCTTCCAGATTGCGGATGAAATTAAGTATATGAAGGGTACAACAACAGACCGAACCCGGCAATTACATGAACTACGAATTAGAATGGATGAAAATATCAGCATTGAGTCTATCCAAAAGAAAGCTTTTGAAGATGAGATACAAAGTAGTTTAAATGTTATTCTTGCTTCAGATGATAGAAGAAGATCATTATTCCAGCTTTCTCAGGATGAGGAGCAGCAAATTGTTGCAGTAAGTAAATTGATACGTTGTTTCCTGGTTTGATTTGTTATATTCTGTTTCTGATGACAGCTCTCAATATTCACATTCAAATGTTCAAATTTTTCCTTCAATAGGAAAAGTGGATCCATACCTTACGCTCTCTGATGGATGAAAGGGGTCCATGGTCTGCCAATCCTTTCCCCAATAGCATAATTGCACATTGGAAGCTTGATAAATCAGAAGATGGATGGCGTCGCAGACAGAAATTAAGACGAAATTATCATTTTGATGAAAAACTTTGTAACCCTTCTTCCACAATGCCTAGCAACGAGGCTCTTCCTTCCACAAATGATAGCAAATCTGGTTTTGGGGCAAATATTCCAGAACAAATGAAACGATTCTTACTAAAAGGAATTCAAAAAATTACAGAAGAGGGGTCTTCAGAGCCTATTGAAAGTAAGACTGATTCTGGTGGGCCGAAGGTATTGGACTTTGATGATTCTTCAGACCAACAGTATCCAGATAAGCAAAAAGATAGTAGTGTGCAGGAAAATGTGCAAGATAGAAGAGAGTATCCATCATCAACAGAATCAGAAAACAGTGAGGTAAGAAATGAATTTATGAAGCAGGAGTAAAGCTTAGATTTGCTGCTCTAATATTTGAATTGATTTTCAGGTTATCATCTCTATCCCCTGTGTTCTTGTAACACCAAAGAGGAAATTAGCTGGACGTTTGGCAATCATGAGAAAATTCTTGCATTTCTTCGGTGAATTTTTGGTGGAAGGTACAGGTGGTTCATCTGTATTTACAAATCTCAACTCTTCAGGTAATGTTGATCCAAGCAAGCCTGAACAGTTAGGAGGATTGCAGAAGCAGGATTTTCTTAATTTGGATTCTGAAAGACAAAATGTCAGTGATAGCATAAATTCAGTTCATGGAGGTCTTCAAAAGCATCTTAAAAATATTAAGCGCCATCGGAGGTGGGACATTTGTAAGGTACTGTACTTTTAAATAATTACCCTTTTCTGTACCTGAAATTTAGCTCGGCTTATAATCTCAATTACTGCGATTGTATTTGTTTCTGATTGTAGATTAAGGCTGTCCACTGGACTCGATATTTGCTCAGATATACAGCAATTGAGATATTTTTTAAAGACTCTGTTGCTCCAGTTTTTTTGAACTTTGAATCCCAAAACAAAGCAAAGCATGTTGGGAGTTTAATAGTAGCAACCAGAAATGTAACTATGTTTCCAAAAGGACACAGGGACAAGACAGGAATTATTTCATTTGTTGATAGACGAGTGGCACAAGAAATGGCTGAAACTGCTAGAGAAGGCTGGAGGAGAAGGGAAATAACCAATTTTGAATATCTGATGATCTTGAACACCCTTGCAGGAAGGTCTTACAATGATTTAACCCAATATCCTGTGTTTCCTTGGGTGTTGGCTGACTATGGCTCTGAGATTCTCGATTTCAACAAATCTTCAACTTTTAGAGATCTATCAAAACCCGTTGGGGCTCTTGATCCCAAACGCTTTGAGGTTGGTCAATGACTTGAATGTTTTTGCAAAAGCACATAGTTCAGTATCATAGTGTAGAATCTTCTTTTAATTACTTTTCTGTGACCTATGCAGGTTTTTGAAGATAGGTATCGTAATTTCTGTGATCCTGATATTCCCAGGTAATTGAAATTCTACTGCATGATGTTTTGTTACTTTAAGCCTGCCTCAAACTTTGGTTAGTCTTATTCTTCCTAATAATTTGGGTGCTGTAAACAGTTTCTACTATGGTTCTCATTACTCAAGCATGGGAATTGTGCTCTTTTATCTTCTTAGATTAGAGCCATTTACAGCACTCCATCGTAATTTGCAGGTATGTTGTCATTGCTTCTATTGGTTTATGATTATTTCACATTTATGCTTATATTGGATAGTTGTCAATACAGGCAGTTGTATCTCTAGTCAGCATTTTAAGATATTTTGCTTAAATCATTTAGTTAGATATACAAAGTTAAGTTCTAACCCAGCTTATTTTGTTTGAGTCTTGATTCATTGTCCTATTCAAATTTTTAATTGGTTTTCTTACATCATCTTTGATCAGGGTGGTAAATTCGACCATGCAGACAGGCTTTTCCAAAGCATTGAGGGAACGTATAAAAATTGCCTTTCTAACACAAGTGATGTGAAGGAGTTGATTCCTGAATTCTTTTACATGCCAGAATTTCTCATTAATTCGAACTCCTATCATTTTGGAGTGAAACAAGATGGGGAACCACTAGGCGATGTTTGCCTCCCACCTTGGGCCAAGGTATTTGGATAAATATTAGTAGTGGACATTGAGTAGTACCAATTGCGTTTTATCTTGCTTAATGTTTTTCTGGGGATCAGGCGGGCCATGGTAGTGTTGGAGGGGGGGGGGGGGGGGGGTGGGTTTGGGTAGGCTTGTGGAAAACTTGTAATTCATTTCTGGAGAGAGTTAGTGGATGATGGGAATGGCAGTGATAATATGAAGGTCAAATGACAATGTAGTGTTTTGTTTGTTTGGTTCTTTTGTCTATCTCTTTTTGGCGACCTGTTGAGGTGAGGGACCATGGTGCTAATGATGGTTTTATGACTGGATACTTGTGGGAGCTCACGATCACAGGTGTTGCATGGTGATTTGTTTAAAAGTTGATACATAATTACAGTTGCCTCCGTGAAGAAAGTCATAAAGTTACACTGTGTATTATTGTGTTAGAGAAACAACCAGTGTTTCACATTTTTGCTTATTCCACTTCTGTGCCATTGAAATTCAGTCAATTCTAATTTGAAAATTATTATATCAAACATTTAGTTGACAGTAGATTTGACCATTCAAGGTTAAACATCTAATGATCTTACCTTATAATTTGTTTTCCAGGGTTCACCGGAAGAATTCATAAATAAAAACAGAGAGGCCCTTGAAAGTGAATATGTTAGCTCGAACCTTCACCACTGGATTGATTTGGTGTTTGGTTATAAACAGCGTGGAAAATCAGCTGTAGAGGTACGTGGATAAGAAGGGTTTATTTATAACTTTAATGTGAACCAAACTCTTCTAATTTTAATGTGGGCTCTGGTTATGTCATAAGTTTCGCTGATCTTCAACATATTGATGTTACAGGCTGCAAATATTTTTTATTATTTGACTTATGAAGGTGCTGTTGACCTGGATACTATGGAAGATGAATTGCAAAAGTCAGCTATAGAAGATCAGATAGCCAATTTTGGTCAGACACCGATTCAACTTTTCCGTAGAAAACATCCTAGAAGAGGTCCTCCCATTCCAATTGCACACCCCCTGCGTTTTGCTCCCGATTCTATCAATTTATCTTCTGTTGTCACAAGCACAAGTAATTCTCCGTCAGCTGTTCTGTATGTTAATATGTTAGACTCCAATATTATACTTGTAAACCAAGGCCTCGCAATGTCAGTTAAGATTTGGTTGACAACCCAGCTTCAATCTGGTGGTAACTTCACATTCTCTGGTTCGCAGGTACTGTTTATAATATATGTGACTAATATGCTTTGTTACATTTCCCGATATGTTTGGTTGACCAATTATTTTGCCTGTAGGATCCTTTCTTCGGAATTGGTACAGATGTACTTTCTCCTTGTAAAATTGGAAGTCCTCTGGCTGAAAATATTGATCTTGGATCACAATGCTTTGCAACATTACAAACATCAACTGAAAACTTTCTTATATCGTGTGGCAACTGGGAAAATAGTTTTCAGATTTTATCCCTCAGTGATGGAAGAATGGTGCAGAGTATCAGACAACATAAAGATGTTGTCAGTTGTGTTTCAGGTAAATTTTGGATAGACATGTAATAGATCCTAGCATGCTAGTATTTTTCTCTTATAGCTGTCTACATGATATTATTGTAATAAAAGATCAGAGTATCAAAAACCTGATGATACTTGAACGGTTGAACCAATTGAGGACCTAAAATTCTACTTAGCAGAACTGAATTATTATTTCAGTGGAAAATGTGACCTTGTAGTTCTCTTTGCACAAGTTTTTACTTCTACAAGTAATATAGTTGTGATCCTTGGATTGTCTGTCAGCAGTTCTCATGGATACATTTTGCGGCTGAAATTGATGATGCTTCGTCTCCAAGATTTTCCTTATCCTATACCCTTGAACGTCTTTGGGCACCTGACTAGCACTTGAGTTTTGTAGTCTCTGTCTGGAAGGATTCACTAGCAGTGATTTATGCACTTTTGAAACATATTTGCCTTGGATGTTTTTAAATGTGTTTAGTTGAAATGATTACTCAACAAAACTTTACATTTGGTCTCAATAGATTACTAAAGTTCTTCTCTCACTTATCGTACCTAATTCTGCGAGAAGTTAAGTCATTGCATCTCTTTATTAGCTTCCTCACTCTTAACATTTGTGCTAGGACTTTCATTCAGAAAGTTCACACAATGGCATCAATAATCTTCGTAACATCCTCCCGTCTTACCAAAAGTTTTGATTTTTTGCTCTTGATGTGCTTGACACTTGAGAGGTCTCTAGTTTTCTTTTGTATACCTGAAACTTGATATATACTTTCGGTTTAACCACTTTGACAGCCTTCTTTTCTTCTACATGTAATAATTTTTATGTTGATGTCACATTTTTCAGTATTTTTATGTCCTTGTTTTAGAGACTGATAGAAGCATGCTGGACTATAATGTATTTTCTTCTATATGCAATAATTTCTACATATTTTCGTTGATATATATTTCAGCGTTTCTTGGCCTTTTTGTAGTTACCACTGATGGAAGCATGCTAGTTACTGGAAGCTATGACACGACCGTTATGGTGTGGGAAATTCTTCGTGTCAAAGCACCTGAAAAAAAATCTCGAAGTACACTGACAGAGAAAGATTATGTTGTTGCTGAAACTCCATCCCACATTCTTTGCGGACATGATGACATCATTACATGCTTATATGCAAGTTCAGAGCTTGATTTAGTAATAAGTGGCTCGAAAGATGGAACCTGTGTTTTTCATACCCTGCGGGAGGGTAGATATGTAAGATCTCTTCGGCATCCATCTGGCTGTCCATTGTCCAAGCTTGTTGCATCTCGTCATGGTTGGGTTGTCCTTTATGCAGATGATGATCTTGGTTTGCATCTCTATTCTATTAATGGGAAACACATTTCCACTTCTGAATCCACTGGCCGCCTCAGTTGCCTTGAACTGAGTAGCTGTGGCCAGTTCTTAGTATGTGCAGGAGACCAAGGGCATATTGTTGTACGCTCTATGAACTCACTGGAAATAATAAGAAGATTCAGCGGAATTGGGAAATTAATAAGTTCACTTACTGTGACCCCTGAAGAATGCTTCATAGCTGGGACAAAAGATGGAAGTCTTCTGGTGTATTCCATTGAAAATCCTCAGCTTCACAAAACTAATCTTCCACGGAACTTAAAATCCAAAGCCTCTGCAATGTGATAGATTTAACTTGACATTAATGTGGGGTTAAATACTCTCATCACTGAATCTGTCAGAATTTCAGGTATGCTGATAGCCTTTGTATTTCTCATTTTACTATCTTGTTCAAGAACTATTGTTATGCTTTTCCATATTTTCACTGCCACATTTATCTTCTTCCAATGTTTACTTGGATCCCTTCTAGTGATTTACCTCCTTGTTATGTATGAATGGTTATGGACCTTTTCGTTGTATAAATTGTTGTGGTGTTTATTCAATGGGAAGACAATTGATTATCAGAAGGTGATCGCTGAAACAAGTGGATCTTAACATGCATGATGAATTTTATATATTTGACAGGAAATAGTGGGATACTGAAAGAGGAAAGTTCATGATACCAATTTAAGTGTGTTTGAAATAAAACCTTAAAAATACTGTTCTACTCATAAATGAGCTTGATTTCTCAAAGTTTTATCAATGATATGATATTTTTACCAACAAAATTAGGTTTTAAATTTCATTTAACGTTGTCCTTGAAGAATTAAAAGGTTTGATAGTGCAAGATACTTCTTCGCTGAGGTACTCTACTCCATTTGTTGTATAACTTACAGGTTGATTTCACACTTGTCAGAAATAACTTGGGAGTTAGCCTTTGTTACATTTTGTCTCTTCTGGTGAACTTGATGCAATAGAACTCTTTGTTGATTCTCTCTTTTTTAATTTAACATTGGTCATGCTACTTAACAGTACCTATTTTCTTCTTGATGTGAAGAAATGAAATATAACTGGAATATGATGCTGAAACAAGTGAATATTAACATGCCAGCACAGTATGCTGATCCACGATAACTACAATTGCGACTTCATGTTCCTGAATTTCAGATAACAATCCGAACTGAAGAAATCTTTCTGTCGATCCCCTTACAGCCTTGCGTGATGATGAATGTTAGAGGTGGAATCAATAGGAATAGTGGGATACTGAAAGGGGAGTAATTTGATCACAGTCGAACTGTATTGAAAACAAAATCATGAATTGTCCTATTCTGGGCATAAAATAGACGTTTGCTCACGATTTTATTAATAACGTGGCTTCCAGTCTTGTTGAACTTATCTCATCTTTAATGCTTCACAATTTGATGAATAAGAGAAGGTTTGATAGTGCTAGTTTCTTCTCTTCTTATTTTAGTGAGGTACTCTATTTCGTAGGCTATCTGCAAGGTAGAACTGGCATTGATTTCACACTTCTCAGAAATGACTTTTGGGGTCAGCCTGTAAGGTCTAAACATCTTTCGTAGTGGAATAATTACTGCCATTATAATCAAAGTACAACTCTGCATGCTGGAAGTAGCCATTTCCATTTCAGAACATAATCTTGCTATTCCTACATATGGATAGGAAATTCTCTTATTCTTTTAGTTTTTAAATTTTTAATTTTCAGTTCTCTATAGATTTTCCATATTATTTTGGCAGTTATACCAACAGTGAACACAATTATCTTACTCCTTTTTCCAGGTCTTGGAGTTCACTCAAAGTTCAGAATGTTGAGCCACACTTGCAATTAGCTTATTCTTCATCTGATCCCTGTCTGGGAATCACCTCATCTATTTGCCACATGTTCAGGAAGAAAATAGAGTTTCTTCAGCTGCAATTTGGCAAAGAAATGTTCTATAGAATCCTGATTAAGCTACACCATCAAATACTACAATTTATCAGTTCACATATCACCATATGATGATCATGAGTGGGAGGAGACTGTTCAATCGTTTAGTTTATCTAATACAGCTGTTTGGCCTTGTAAGTGAAAGATGGAAGCCCATCAGCACAATGTGAATATTTTGTTTAATATAGGTTACCTCAGAATGTATTGTGCACTGAGAATTTTTGTGACTCACTACGAGTATAGGTGATGCACCAACTTAATGGATAAGTATTATTTGCGAATGTTAAGTCCGTCAAATTATTCTGTACGACCTCATTATTAAAATTAAAAAAAGGAAAAAAAGAAATACACAGTGAAATAGAGTGTTTTTGCTCGTATAGGTGCATTTTCTGTTTACATTGGAGTATTCAACTACGTGTAAAATCAACTTGGGATTAAATTCTGAATACATCTTTATTTTAAGAAAGGTGAAAATGGGCTGTGAATAATAGCGCAGAGGCAGTGACTGATATGGTGTGGACCGTGTGGTGGTTTCTTTCTCCATGTGTTTTAGTTATTTATTCATCAGGACAACTTTTGAGTTGACATCTCCTTGTCTCTACCAAGTAATTACTGACAGAATTGACGTACCGGTTGTTACTCTCACTGGAATCTCTAAACAGTCGACTCACTAGTTTTGCGTTGTCCCTCAGTGTTTGCCCTTCTTCGCTTACCACTGCCAACCTCACTGACTCGGCCACCGAGTCTCTGGTGAAGGACCCATCTTTCTCATTCCTTGGTATCTCCAGTCCCACGTTGTTATCATGTAGAAGTCTTGCATTCAGCCCTTGATCATTCATAACTGGGAGTAGAATCAGAACTCGACCGAAGCACAGCCCCTCTATCACCGAGTTCCAACCGCAGTGAGTTAGAAATCCCTCCACTGCTGGATGAGACAGTATCTTAACCTGTGGTGCCCATTTTATGCAAACCATTCCCCTTTCTTTCACCCTGTCTTGGTATCCATCAGGAAGCATCTCGAAGTCAGATGTTGGGGGTTTTCTTAGTACCCAAAAGAAAGGCAATCCACATTGCTCTAAGCCAAAGGCTAACTCATGAACTTCTTCTTTACTCAATGTGGCTTCAGTTCCTAGTGCAACATAGACCAGTGACTTCTGTTTGTCTAACCAATCTTTTATATTGAGCCATTCTTCAGTACTTTCAAATTCATCATCTTCATCTTCAAGTGATGGTGGCAAAAAGCCCACCGGCATAACTGGTTTCTGATAAAGTTGACAGACTAGATTGAACCAATCTGGTTCAAATTCAACACATGTTCTGAACAGTGCGATGTCGCTTCCATCAATAGCAATGCCAAAGCGAATCACATCAGATGTACCGGATTCGTTGCCTGGTATACTGTCCATGTTCCTGTTTATTTCATAAACTCGATAAACGATGTTAGATTGAAATGGTATCCACATGGGCAGGATTGCCCAGTCCTCAGCCGTTGATCTACCATCTTCTCCACTCATCAACACGGATGGAGGTCCAAGAAAGGCCATGAAAGCGGCAGTAAAGAGACTAAAGTATGCCCTTGAAATGCCATATTGAGCTGCAAGTTGAGGTAGCCAATGAGAGGCATAGTCATAGACAATCCAATCTGGTTTAGGCCTTGAATTTTCAAGAAAAGTAGCTATTTGTGATTTGAGTAGATCAAAGGCTATCTTTAAGAATTGTTCTTTGATATGGGGTATGTCCATCGAAGACTCTACATGGTCTGGTAAGTTGTCAACTTTAGGCAACTGAAGGCTTATTAAAGTGATTTTCGAGGCCAAATTTGAAGGTATTTTGGGAAGTCTTTGAAGGTTTCTAGGAGTAGAAATAAAGGAGATTAGATGGCCTTTTCGGGCTAAGCTTTTCGACAGCTGAAAGAATGGTCTGATATGGCCTATGGCTAGCCATGGAAACATCACCACATGAAGAACACCATTATTGCGGTCTTTCGTGTCCATGGCAAAGCAGAATATGAAACTTTGGCCAATATGGTGTCCAAGAGAAGGATAAGAGAAGGATGACTTTTTAATAAAAATGAGGAGTCATCATGATTGAGATTGACAATAATTCAATATCAAGAGAACATTGTCAAATAAACAAATTGTTTATGACATTATATATTTAGGAAAATTGCGGCCGTGGTCCCAAACCTTTCATTTTGTTGCAGGTTACACCCAAATCTTTTATTTTTGAGGTCGAAGTCCCAAACCTTTATATGTAGTTGCAGCGTTGGTCCCAAGCCTTTAATTCCATCTATAAAATCGTCAGTCAACGTTTCAACAGTAATTTTGACTCGAAAAAATTGCAGTGCTAGTCCCAAACCTTTTATTTTGTTGCAGATTACACCCAAACCTTTAATTTTTGCGGTCGAAGTCCCAAACCTTTATATATAATTACAGCGTTGGTCCATTTCAAGCATTCCGTCCATAAAATCGTCAGTCAACGTTCAAATAGCAATTTTAACTCAAATGACATCTTAATTGATAGGTAAAATTGTCAAAATAAGTTGTCCAAAAAAAATGTTGGTTTTCTTTAAATCTTTCAATTTTCACAGACATCACATTCTCATCATTGATAACTATCTGATCAGATAACAATTCGATCCGATTTGTTATAATAATTGAATTGATAAATTATTTTTATGGCATGTTATTTGTCACTAAAATAAATAAATGCGAAAATAAAAATAAACAAACTGCATTTGGTACTATAATTTGTATGTATTATTAAATAATTTTTAAATTGATTAAAAATTAAAAATAATATTAAAAGAAGAAAATACTTTTTTAATAATATATATGTCTAGGCTTTGTCTAAACATGTCGATTTGAGATTAGCGTTGCAATTTTTTCATTTTTTATGGCATGTCATTTGTCACTAAAATAAATATATGAGAAAATAAAAAAGTTTAGTACTAAATAAAATTTTTTAATATTATTTTTAATTTTTAATCAATCTAAAAATTATTTAATAATACATACAAATTATAGTACCAAATGTAGTTTATTTATTTTTATTTTCTCATTTATTTATTTTAGTGACAAATAACATGTCATTAAAATAATTTTTCGATTCGATTATTATAACAAATCGGATCGAATTGTTATTTGATCAGATAGTTATCGATGATGAGAATATGATGTCTGTGAAAAAATTGAAAGATTTAAAGAAAACAAACATTTTTTTGGACAACTTATTTTGACAATTTTACCTATCAATTAAGATGTCATTTGAGTTAAAATTACTATTTGAACGTTGACTGACGATTTTATGGACGAAATGCTTGAAATGGACCAATGCTGTAATTATATATAAAGGTTTGGGACTTCGGCCGCAAAATTAAAGGTTTGGGTGTAATTTGTAACAAAATGAAAGGTTTGGGACCAGCGTTGCAATTTTTTCGAGTCAAAATTACTGTTGAAACGTTGACTGACGATTTTATGGACGGAATTAAAGTCTTGGGACCGACACTGCAACTACATATAAAGGTTTGGGACTTCGACCGTAAAAATAAAAATTTTGGGTGTAATCTGCAACAAAATGAAAGGTTTGGGACCACGGCCGCAATTTTCCCAATGAAATCTATTTCATTTGTCAAAGATAAAAGTAGACAAATGTCCATTTTTATGTCTTTTTGTTGTTGTTTTTTATTGCAATGTTGAGATCTCACGTTTAAGTACCAAAGGTATGCAACCTTTAATCTATGATGCACCGACACACACAATACGTGTCGGATACGTCGACACGCGATTTTCAAAAAAAAGTACAGACACGACACGTTGATTAAATTTTTAAAAATTCTTCATTTATATAGTATAGATTTAGTTTATATTTGCTATTAATTTTTCTTGTTGAAATCTTTTAAAAATGAATACCTATTTGTTACTTCCTAATAATTTTGAATTAATAATATATAATATTTCTAATATAAAAAGAAAAATGATTACGGTAGAGTGTTCGAGAAGCGTTTGTATCGACTCGTGTCCAACTACCCCAATTGAAATTTTTGTGCTACAGAGCCTTCTATCAATTTTGAGAAAAAAAAAAAAAACCTACACGACAACAATAAATAAAGATTATTCTCAATAACATTGAGTCAACGTAATTCTTCTTTTGTCACTTTAGTCGATTCATCAATAAATTCACTAAAGCAATCAGATAAGATGTTTTATAACCACAATCTACTTTTGGATTATATCCTTCTAAACCTATTAGGATTTAGGATCATAGTTAGATATTAGTGTAATTTAAGTTACTTTGTTATTAACGTTTTATAAATTTGGTTATGGTATATTCCTCCCATCCCATAAAAATAGTCATATTTTCCTTTGTGGTCTATCTCAAATTATAGTATTATTTCTTATTTGAGAGTGTAGTTACCATATTAGTTTTCTAATATACGCCTATTTAATGTCCTTTGTTATTATAAATATAAATCACTTCATTAGTCAATTGTAGTTAAAACAATAAATAAAAAAAATCATTTCCAATGCCATTTATTCATTTGTATTTTTATTAGATGACTTTCGAATGATAATTATCTTGATTCTTGCATTAAACAATGACTAGTATCAATAATAGTTTAATTACCATGAATATTATATGCATAATTTAATTACCTTAAATATTGATTACATTATTGAAGTGGTATATTAGGAAAAATGATAATGAAATTTATTACTTCAACTATATTAATTAAATTTTCTTAATCTGTATGGAAAAAAAAATAAGACTATTTCTATGAGATAGAGGGAATATCTTTTTATAGTTTAATAAATATGAAAAAATGGGACAAGGTGTAACTCTACGTAGGACCACACAAAACTCCTGAATCGAACGATTTTTCTTAAATTAAATACCCAAACGGGTATCTGAATCAAGAATTGACATGTTTGGTTCGATTCTCGGTTCTAGGCAAAAGACCGAAGAACTGAATCTCCCCAATTTTTTAAATTTTTTATCTTAAATAAGTCAAATTATTTTATTTTTTTAAAATAAATTTGCTAACTAATTAATTTAGTTCAAACATAAAATATATTTTACTATTTCTAATTTCCAGTCGAGCCCAACTTAATCAAATTGACCTAAATTTTATTATTCTATTGTAGTGTCGTTTTTGGCGTTCTATTATTGTAATCATCATCTTCTTTTGATTTTAACAATCAAATTTATGAAGAACTCAATGAATAAATGTGCAAAAAATATCATGAGATTGAATTACGTTATTTTGTAAGAGTTAAGATTGAGCATGTCATAGTCGAATTAATGTAGCGTTATTGTAATATAAAAAAATTAATTATTGTACGGAACTCGGGAATCGAAACTGAATCGAATCCGAACAGTTCCATAATTAAATTTGGATCCGACAGTTCCATTTACTAAATACCCGAAAATTCGACTTCGGTTCGATACTATGCCCAACTCTAATTCTACAAAACAGTGTAAATTATACCCAAAAACATGAAACAAACTTTTGTCATTTGTGGGGGTGTTTGTTTGGGAGGGATTATTTGAAATGAAAAATATTTTTTTTAAAAGAATTTTATATAATTTAAAAGAGTTATGGATTCACGTTTTTAAAAAATAATTTTCAAATAAGTCCGCCAAAATTGACATTTTTTGGTGAGATAAAGATTGATAATGCACCAAATGTTAAAATGTGTACCTTTGCTTCGAAGGTTAGTACAAGTAGGTACGCTACCAAATTTGGGCCATAAGATCAACACATCTCGTAATATAACCGTAACCCCAACATTGAATTTGATTCACTCAAAAAGACATTTTTATCCTCGTAACAGGTCAAAAGAAAAAAGAAATATGTCGCATAACGTTGAATTTGAATCCCTAATTAAGAATTCAGAAACCCAAGAACCACCGCAACAAGGAAGAGCTCCTCCGTCCGAAACCCCATCCTCTGCCGTTTCCAGCACCACCACAATGGTCGATACTGAACATGAAGAATCCCATTCGAACAATTCTGATCCGCCAAAGTATCCCAATGTTTCGTTCAGCATTTGGCCACCGAGGGAGCGCACTCGGGACGCCGTGAGGAACCGTCTTATCGAGACCCTTTCCACACCCTCCATTTTGTCCAAGCGCTACGGCACCATGTCGGCCGAGGAAGCCGTGGAGGCAGCCAAGATCATTGAGGAGGAGGCGTTCCAAGCAGCGGGGGCGACAACCACCACTGAGGGTGATGGGATCGAGATTCTGCAGATCTACTCTAGGGAAATCAGCAAGAGAATGCTGGACACTATGAAGGCTAAATCCGGTGAACCGAAGCCAGAAGCTGAAGACAAGGATCAGCCCAAGGAGGAAGATGCGGAGTCCACGGCTCCACAACAGAGTGAGAAAATTGAGGCTTCTGTTGATAATGAATAAGCTTGCATCACATGTGAGATTTTTTTTTTTTTCTCTTAGTGGAATCTATGCTGCCATGTTTATTATGCTGAGATCTATCTTGTAGTTTTTATGAATCCTTAGATGCTAATAAAATGTAGTGGTTCTTTTCAGTATACATTAACTTCTTTTTGTTCAGTTTCAACAATGTACTTTAATTAATCCTTTTTCGGCTTATTTTGGTTTGTTTTGGATTTATGTGCTGGTGAATTTTCGGGCTTACTATATTGTGATTGCAGTAACATGTGCTGATATTCCTTCGTTTCAAGCCAATTAATATACATGAAAAAAAATTGAGAAATGAAATATAAATTAAAAGTTGTAGAAATAAGATTTTTTTATGGTATTATTAGTACTTTCCAACCATTTTGTGGGAGGTTCGGTTCTTTGTCTTGAGTCTAGAACTGTGAACCGAACCCATTGGTTCTCAGTTCCGATACCCATTACTCGATTTAACTTAGGAACGGAATGCGCAGTTTGGTTCGGTCAGGGACTTTTGTCCACCCCTAGATAAACACTTTGGTACCTAATTAAGCCTATTTAAACACTGTGCACATGCTAGTTGATTGTTTTACACTATGCTGTTACAAGCGTGTGGAGAGTGTGAATGCTATGGCTGAAAGAAGATGCTTTATTCTGATAAGTAATCATTATCATTAAAGAAATCAAAAAGGTTGGACCAAATTCTTCTTTAGGGATGATCATTTACTTTTAATCTCATTGTTGGCAGAATCCATATTAGATGGGGGCAACACAATGATTACACATTATACATGTGAAACACATGTACTACTTATTACTGAGTGTCTTTTTTCATTTTGATAAATGAGATAATTCAATTCCATCGTTTAGGATTTAGTTTCTTGATTTGCAACTGCTGTGCAGTCTACTGTTTAAATTAGTGTTTATATGAAACACTTCCCCACGAATTACCTACATCTACAGCAGCCATGGTTACATCCCTGTTGCCATTTTTAGTTAAATCTAATCCTGAATTATTGCTTTCGAACTGTGGGATGAAGTATTTTTGGACACAACATTTGTATATGAGTGATGTTATGGAAGAGTATGGTTTAGAACAATTTCTCTCTTTTTTTTTTCTTTGCTGCAAACCACTAGTTATGTAGATGAGGAGTTAAATGACTTCTTGTTTGAGATATTAAATTGTTTTACATTTTACAGCCAGAAATTTTTCCTGCCTGTGCTACCGGTATGAATTGATACGAGGACACTATGGAGAATGTGGTCAGAAGTTTGTTTTACTTGGGATGACTTTTTTAATTAATGGAATTTTTGTGGTTGTCCTGTGAATAGGCGTCTGTAATTCTTGAAATCTTTTAGTTTTCAGCAACATAATTGATTATGATTTTGGATGGTGGATAGATGTGATTTATTTTGAAAATTAAGAAATCCATTTGGAAGTTCTTTCAGCAAAATCTTGTTTTGTGTTCATGATACAAGAAAATTTGGTACCATTGTTTGATTATAAGAACTGGAGACGAAGACTATAATGGAATTTTTGGTATTCATAGTGGATATTGACACACTATAAATGGGGAGGACCTACCCCGCCTTGCCTTAAGCGAGGACAGGGAGTGGGGTGCCCCACCCCGACCATTTTTGTTTGCTATAAACAAGTTAAGTTTGTTTCACATGCTCCTACTACATTGACAAGCTTGCAAAATAGTTTTGATTATTTCAATAGTGTATACAATTTGCAGCTAGTCTCTGTCTTGGAGGAAATTATTGATGCTGATTGCCCTAGTGGTGTGGTCAATAGAAGGCGGCCTACTATGCAATATTTCATTTATTTAGGAGGAAATTTGATTGTGTGGAGTTCAATGAGACATAAGGTAGGTATTAGCTAGATCAAGTACTATGGATATCGTGCTCTTTCAAGCTGCAACAGAGTTGGCTACAAAAGTTCTGCTTTGTCCAATCCTATATTATGATAATATTGACCATGTCTTGTGAGCTTCAAAATTCAAACCTAGCTATTTCTTCGTACAAGAATTTAACTTGTTGAGCTAGAAGTCATTTTGTTTGAGAGAACTAGATCAGATGTTCGATATTCCCAACTAAAAATCAAGTAGTTAATATCTTAGCTAAACCATTAACTATTTGTAGTGTTGTGCTGCTTTGTAACTAGATCACTTTAGGCCAAGCTGTGTTTCGTTTGATGAGTTACAGACTGTATATTAAGCAAGATAAGTTGTCTGCTTGTAACCTTTGTTATACCACTCCTTCTCTCTTCAAAGGTACTTCAAAATGTTCTTTCTCCTCTGTTAATTAACCCGTTGGTCATGCAACGATCTCATCATGTGGTTTGAGCTGTGTCTGGCTGTGGAGCCTGTGTTTGACGGTGGTGCACAGCTCAAGTTGGCATGCTTGGTGAGGAACGTAGCCCCTTTGATAATTCTAGTTAATAGTTTGGATTGTCCTTGACGTTGAGTTGAAGATGGTGCATACCAAGAGTAGTCTTTATCATGCTCGTCGCCGTTGTCGTCGTTAAATTCAGGTGCTTTGATAAACTTTTACCAAACCTGAAGAGCATAATTTGTATTCCAGTTATATGCGAGACGATGCAGACTGCAGTGCAGAAGTACTTATATTTAATTGATTATAACTTATAAGCTTATTGGAATTTCTAATTAATCTAAGTAGCCATTACCAAATAAACGAAATATGTTTTTTAATAGAAAAAGTATAATAAGTACACACACTGCTAAAAATTGCACTAAAACGCTTATATCAAGAGCGCTCATTTTCTCACTTCACAGCATAAATTGAAGAACTAAGAGTTTTTACGTCTATCCATAAATTCGAAAATTTTGAAAAATCGTAAATCGTGTAGGTTGTTGTACTAATTTAATGTCCAGCTCCAGGGCTCGGACCAGATTTCTTGATATCCAGTTAAAGCATTAGAAGATTGATGTCCTTCTTCTCCACCGTGACTTGGCCCTCCAGTCTTTATTGCCTTAGCGTATAATTTCTCAATTGGACTTTCAACAGAATAATGGTGTTTTGTTGTGCCCAAAGGACTAGATTTCTTGATGTCCCCTAGAGTTAAAGCATTAGGAAATCGACGTCCTTCTCCATTGTGACTTGGTCTTCCAATCTTTGACGCTTCGACATATAATTTCTCAACTGGACTGTCAACGGAATGTTGTTGTTTTCCCGTGATCAAAGAATTAGATTTCTTGATGTCCCTTATAGTTAAAGCATTAGGAGATCGATGTCCTTCTTCACCGTGACTTGACCTTTCCGTACTTATCTCTTCAGGGTATAATTTTTCGATTGGACTTTCAATAGAATGGTGTTGCTTTCCCGTGCTTAAAGGACGTGCTTCATTCATGAAGGAAAATGAGCCTAAGAGAAGAAGACACGAGACAAGTTGTAGAGATTTTAGTATTGTGGCCATTTGATAGTATTGCAAGTAATAAAATGTTGGGAGTAGTTCTTGAATTAGAATTGCTAAGAGGCGATTTTGTGAGAGAGCGTAGATTGTTACTCCATATATATATAGTGTGCAATGTGCATGGCATGGAAATGAAGTTGCTACGTAAAAGACATTTGATTGACTGTTCAATTTCGATTTCAATTTCAATTTCTATTTCGGGGTTGTTTTATGGAGCCGCCACTTTAGATGCAGCAAATCGGTTTTGGTAAAATGGCCAACGTTGAATGTTGTCAACTATGCAAGTCTGAACACAGTGTGTGTATATATTTTTAATGTGGAAGAATTTTCAGTGCCTTTTTCTTATTATTTTAGCCTTTCCCACCCAAACATACCCCTACGTAACTGCCAACGTAATGCATTTTTTTTTACTCACTTTCCTAATTAGTTTATGTTTCGATTTGAAAATTTCGATTTTACATGAAATAATTGAACACTTACATTGGTATTAGAATATGGTTAAGGATTTCATAATTTTCCTTAATTTAAAGATTCCTACGGCCCTGTTTGATTGCAAATTTTTCATGGAAAATGTCACATCTAAGAAAAACGAATTCCATTTTGACCGTTTGATTGCAACGTGGAAATGGATACCTAATTTCAAGGTACAACTATTTTAAACTGTATTTTCTTTGTGTTTATGGAAAATGAATTCCTATGGGTTTGGTGAGTTTTATTTTTCAACTAATATGAAATTGTAATTTCTTTTCACCTTTACCTATCAAACAGACCCTAAAATGTTTATTGAGAAAATAAATTACAGTCTCCGCTTTTCATATTCTGTGAAATATATGCAATAATATGAAAGTTTTGTTGCGACTGATGAACTCATAATAATCGCAGCAATTTCATTTTTTACAGTTAATGTCACGAATTTGTTGGATTGGATTTACAGTTTTGTTGTCTAGTGTATATGTTAATGGTGGGTCCTATTTGATTTTCAATGATGATTTATAAATAAATAAATAAAAATCAATATTGATAAGGGAATAATATTGTGGATTCATTTGAACGTGTGAGGTTTGACAATTTATAGATATTTTATAATTTTTTTTCGAATGAAGACTAATATCATGGTACTTGTATTGTTTTGACGAGCTTGAGTTATTGAACATTACTAGATTTTATTATCAATGTCGTCATTCCATCAGTAAAATCGAGAAGCGGTCCAAAATGTCCCCGTGTCAATAACCCATTCGCAAAAAATCCGCCTTAAAAATTATCGAACCGGCAGATGATCCGGTTGCAGTTTTTCCCGTTGAACGGAAAATTGTATTAAGGTGCATAATTAGCATTGCAGCTATATTAACTGATTATAAGCTTGAGATATTGCTACTTAATATAAATAATCTCGGTTAAAAGAAAATTTGTTTATTAATGGAAAAGTTGCACCAAAAAGTGTGATACTGCAATAAATAAAAATTCTACTAACACTGTAACAAGCTCTGTCATTTCCTCACACACTCACATCATAGATTAAAGAGCAAAGAATGATACTTTCTTTTCCCAACTTTAGAAAATCATAAGAACATCAAATGTTGTAGGGTTTAATGTCCCTCTCCGGGGCTTGGTCTGGATTTCTTGGTATCCTCTAGAGTTAAATCGTTGGTAGATCGATGTCCTTCTCCACCGTGACTCGGCCCTCCAGACTTCATCGCTTCGGCGTATAATTTTTCGACTGAACTTTCAACATAATCATGTTTTTCTGACATGCTCGAAGGACGTGCTTTGTTGATGAAGAAAAAGGAACTGAAGAGAAGAACGCAGATGACGACTACGAGAGATTTTAACATTGTGGCCGTTTGGAGTTTTTGAATTAGATTTGTTGAGATTGAAGAAGGAGACTTTGTGGGAAAGCATAGATTGTTACTCCTAATATATATAGAGAGAGTGCAATATGCATGGAGTGGAGATGAAGTTGCTACGTAAAGAGTGACATTTGATTGACTGTTCAATTTCACACTGAGGTCAAATGAATTTTGGTAGAGGCATTGGAATAAACGTCAACTCTTAGATCATGCAAAGTCTACAAATATTCAATGCCCTTTTTCTTATTATTTTAACCCTTTCCCACCCAACATGCTCTGGCCTGCGTAACTGCCCACGTAATGTTCATTTTCACTGCAAAATAATATAGTGGGCCAGACAGGAATGGTAATGGGATTAGAGTAAAGCCACTTTACTTGAAATAGTTCACTACTCGACTACTTGGTTGATCGATCCTCACATTACGCATGGGTCCTGCGTGAATAAAATAATGTCCGACTCTTGAGGTGTGTGTGTGTGTGTGTTCGATCATTCCATATATCATCTCCTATGTTCGTGTAGCATAGTTCATGGGATTAAAGCTCCATTTGAGAAATTTATAAATAAAAATCGAGTATTAGTTATAAATATTTTATCGAAATTAATGTTTGATCTTGATTGAATCTATAAATTGTATCCAAACGGAGAATTAAACATTGATATTTATTTTAGAATAAATATTTAAATTTAAAAATGAAATAAAAAGATTCAAAGCAAGTACCATTTTGTAGTTCCGATTCCATTCTAAAAGGGGGACGAGACAAGGCAGGTATATTGCCATCCCTAGCTGGTCGCAAACCCGTTAAGGTATAAATTATCCGTTTATCGCAATAAAATATGCTTCAATGTATAATTTTTCGACTAGACTATCAACTAAATCGCTCAACCGACGCGCTTCATTGACGAAAAAGGAGCCAAAGATGAGAAGAAGACAGACGAAGACTGGGAGAGTTGTGGCCGTTTTGTTTGTTTGAGATTTAAGGAGGCGATGCTGTGGGGAGCAAAGGATCTTATTCCAAGTATATGTGCTGCGTAAAGAGCGACATTTGATTTTCTGTTTAATTTCGAGGGTTGTGTGGAGCCACCACGTCAAATAAAACCAAAGAATTTTTGTCGAATGTCAATTCTTAGCTTTAAATTTTAATACATTTTCAGTGTTTTCTTTTAACTATTCTTATAAGTGTTCACACTTCCCTGCGTAATTGGTTGTCACTATAATTTTTGTTTTTCTCAACAATGCCCTTATTCAATCTCATAATTTACGGTAATTCGTATATTAAGCCCCTGTTTGGTTTAGTTAAATTTTTGATTAAAATTAATTTTCAACCATATATTCAATTAATTTTATCTATATCCAACAGGGGCTAAGTTAGTATTATTTATTTTCGTATACTCACTAAGTTATTATGATTATGTCATTTGTACACTCATTTATTACACTATTGATAACATTTGTTGTGTTGTAAATAAATAATTAGTTGAAAAAACTATTTTTTAAAACTGTTCAATTGAATAATATCACGTGACGAACTGTAAACCATGATGTACACCAAGCACGATTGAGCCCCTGTTTGGTCCACATTATTATTTTTTATTCTCATTCTTCTACTAATTTTCAACCACACATTTTTCAGTAAAATAATATTTTCCATCACATCAATAATTTTTCTTTTTTTTTTCAACCACATATTCTCCATCACATCATAAAAAAAATGCATTCTTGGTCTCATAATGTGCACCAAACAGGTCCTGAAATTATTCCAACATAGTCAATTTTTACATTCACTTCCTATTAAAAACATTATTTTACAAAAAAAAAAACTGAAAATTACTTGCTATTATTTTAATCATTTCCTATTATTCAGCCAATTTTAGGAATGTTTCGAGAATTGTATTTATACCGAGAGATAAAATACGTGTTTAGCTTTTTTATTGAGTAACAAGGTTTCTATAGGTACTAGAGATATATCGCTATAGTCTATGCCATTGCTATATCATGTTTGGATTGTGCTAAGTACTTTATTTTGTATTCATAATTCTCATATCATATGGGTAAAAATGATTCATACATAATCATAGGTTCAAAGCTACTCGTAATAAATTTTCAGATAATTTAGGGACATCGAACATCAACACAATTGATATTGTCAATTGTAAGATTACATGAACTAAAATAGAAAAATAGGTGAAGTCGGAGTCCTAGTGCACATTCAAAATAGGTTGGGAATAAGAGGAAGGTAGTATTTATGTTTTCTTTTTCGGGATTTTATTTATTTTAATTTGAATGGTCAATTGAATAATACTTGTACAAATTCAAACTGATTTATTTTAATGATAGCCATTTCAGAGATGGAATCCGTGAAAAACGATCTTTACGCACCAAGATCAATTGGTGAAATTCGAAAATGTTTATGCATGTTTACACTGAGTAAATGAGGTAATAGCTATTATATGTTTTGAATAATTCTTCAATAATGAATTAATTGTTCAAGATTTGGGTTATTAGTTGTTCAAGATTTGGGTAACTCATTGTTTCGACGCATGTCTTCTTATTGTTCAAGGTACTGAAAATCGACATATATTTCAATTGTTCTCAAAGGTTTGTCTATACACGTTTTTTCATCTTTTCCTCCTTCCACAAAAATTGTTTAAATGTCAAAATTTGTAGAGGGTGTCTTAATAAGGAATTAGTTGTTCAAGATTTGGTTATTCATTGTTTGGATGGTTGTTTTCTTATTGTTCTGAAGATTGACATCTATTTCAATTGTTTTCAAAAGATTGTCTATACTCATTTTGCAAGGAAGGTAAAAAGAAAAGAAAAAAGTAATTCGAAAAAAATAAGCGGAATGACATCTCCATGCATCGCCGAGGTCCCCACGTGGAGAAGCCTCCTCGTAGTGCGAAGTGACTCGCGGGTCTCTGCATTGCTCGAAGGACCCTCCGCACAAGTGAATCTCCGTGAGCGCTCCGTGTGCGCGGACCTCCAGGTTGCTCCGATGCCCATGTCTCCGCTCGTGCGAAGACATGATTCGTCGTCCATTAGAGTATGATTAACTTGTATGTGTTAACTTTTTCCCAGCAGACGAAGTAGTATTATTAGTTTTTTTATTGTTACATTCACTAAGACAACAATTTTTGCTTCCATTACATTAGAGGTGAAGATTTTCTTACTATGGATTCTTTGGATATGTCTGCTAATCAAGAATTCGGTTTTCACGTTGAAAGTACTTCCCCAAGTCCAATAAAAACTTATGTGGCTTCCATTTGTCTGATAATGTGATTTCAATAGTTATTTTGGTTGAATTGAAGAACTAATGAATAAAAATAACCGGTAGCATTGAAGAAAAGTAATGTGATTTCAATAGTTACAGCAAAAAATCTCTTAACAAAATATGGGATACTCATTTTGTATTGAAATTCAATTTCTTAGGTGAACAACAAAGCGACATTGATGTTTTCAGGTTTCACGAGCGACAATTTATGGAGGTAAGATATTTGCGGTTGTGTTCTCATTGTTGTATAATTTTATTAGAAACATTAGCAATGTGAACCTGAAAATGTTACTTGTAGCTTAAATGCGACATTATTCTTTATGAATATAAATCCAAAATTAGATTAAAGGTTCTGGTATCAACAGACAAGAGAACGGGGTGACTATTTATTTTTCGACCTCAACTTTTAATTGAAACTCCCAATGTAGGTTATAAAATGTTTTTAAGACCGGTAATTTTCATCTCATAATAATGATAAGGTTTTGCATTTTCATATAAAATGTAACAGAAAATAATTTTTTCACAACGTTCGAATTTGACAAATATATATGACTGAGAGTAATTGTTTGTTATTTTATCGATAAGATGACAAAATCCTAGAACCGCCCCTTAAAGATCAATGGAAGACATTACTAGAATGGAACGTGCTACCTAGTTTGTTAATATTTGTAATGACTTTAGTGTTTAATTTAATTTAAGTTCTACTTGCTTTATTTTTAGTTTTTCGCTATCCCCTTTTATTTTTAGCGCTTACGTACATTCATCAATTTTGATGATTGTTGTCTGAAATAAAAAACCTCAACATCTATATTTACACATCAATTTTTGTTCAATCGACGCACATATCTCCAGTCAATTCTTAGCATTGAACGCGTTAATATTACCTTCAAAATATCTCAACCCGTGCATTTTTATAAAAGGTTAAATGTATGCTTCTCTTTTTTAAGCTCCCGTTTGATAGAGATTAAAATCATTTTTTAAGCAGATTTTAATAAAAATTGATAAAATATATGGTTGAGAAATTGTGAGACCTATAAAATATGTGACTAGTACTGCTTTATTAAAGACTCTCGAAAGTGAGTTTCCCATTCGGGTGGGTAGAACTCCTACCCACCTTCTTTTATACGTTGACGACAACATTCTCACCAGGTCAACTCACGACGAGGACAATTAAATTACATTTTTATCTGTACCAAACAAGGGCTAAAAAGTCTATTTTATTTAAAGCGACCAACTAATTCGATGAAGGGTATCGTAACTATGGACTTCGAGTATCCGTGTTGGATGTGTTCAGTTTAGCTAGCCAAACATTGTCACATAGACAATAAAGTGATAGTTAACTAACACGTTCACATGTTAAGTTTAGCCAATGTTACATTTGAATAGTCAAATAGATGGTCAACCTTCTATTCAACAATCCAATGGATATTAATGAATTAGTTCAACGAATTTATTTTACATTCAAGTGATATATTTCATATTCAATAGTTATATTTCTTAAAGGTTAACATTTCAATTTCATCAATATATACTCTATTTAAACCATCCCTCTCTTCATCTCCAACTTAATTCTTTATTTTTTTTTTAATAGAAAATATGGATTTATCGTCGCAATTTATTCTTACGATTAAGTATAGTTCTACATCGTCAACATCATTCCAAAAAACAATAATTATTTTATTTTATTTTTTGTGAGAAATGAGGTAAGATTGGGACAAGACCAATAAAAAAAAAAAAAGGGGAAAAGACAATTAAACAATTGTGTAATGGTCATTTTCTTGAACAAATTGAGATTATAATTATTTTTTGTTATAAACGAGATAACAGTTATATAAGACCGAACAAGGAATAAAAAAATAATATTACACGTAAATTAAAAAAAAAAATCTTCGTTTTTAACCATAAAAAAAAACTATTTCAAAAAATTATAATTTTAAATAATAGGGGCTAGCTCGGTAGCAACCTAGGTAACTTGTAACGAGTAATGCTTGATGTACAATGATTTTGACATCATTGTTGACAATGACGCCATCTTAAGTGGCGTATTATCGTTACAATGATTTAAAAAACAACTTATTATTTCAACCAATACTTTTTTGCCACAACCAATGTTGTCAACAATGTTGTACAAAAACATTGTACAAATAGCATAATTCACTTGTAACACGAATAAATGTTCTTAATTAATATACTAATCCATATAAATTTGACACATGTGTTAACGCTTGATGTTAACATGTTCATTGCATTATAGTTAAATAGAGCTAGAGTAGACCATGATTTTCTGAACTAACCCTTTTGATAGTGACACCGCTACATTCTAATAGGAGCTTGTGGTTTGTTTGAAGCGATCATTAATTTGATAATTCATTTTCACAAAATAGAGACTTATTTCCAAACTTTGTTTTTTTTTTTTTTTTTTATGGATTGTTTTTATATCAAGGTACAATCCTGGAGGAGTCAATTGTTGAATTTCATGATAAATTGCAAGGCAAAGTCTGCTTTTTTCTCCTCTTAATTTCAAACCAGAAAGATAAAGAGTTTTCTTATTATTTTATTTATGCTAAGTACACGTGACATAATATATTTAAATTATAAATTGATATTCTCCGGTCTTTTAATAGTGCCTTTAATTTTAAATCATTAATTTAAATCTTTCGAGTCATTTTCCGTTCACCGTCGAATTTTTGCTTTGCTCAAACCTAACTTGATTCAGCATTTAACCCATACTCCTTCATTGATTCATCTATACAATACCTCAAAATTATTTCTGGTAGAACGAAGCTAAGAAATCTACAAAACGAAATAAAGTTCATCCCGCATCCATGAACCTCATCCAAATTCACCCCTTCCAAAGCCTATTTTCCATGATTTGAATTCGATCATTCATTCATTAGTCAATCTTGCTTATCCCAATTCGCTTCACCACTGCATTCCTGATCGCATCTGTCTGCTTCAAAAACCCGTTGGGCTCGATCCCTGCCATGTAATTCCGCACCTCTTTCCTTATCATCTCCTGCAGAGTTGCCAAGAACTCCGGGCTAAAAAACTGTTTATCCGCATCAAACTGGTATGGCATAGCCACCGCCCCGACTGCAGGTTTCGCTGCTGCAGTAAACTGCGGAGTCTGCAGAGACACTGGCGGCGGCGGTGTAAAAGTTATCTGAGAAGCTTGAACGGGTGGTGTCTTGACTGGTGCCGGAGACTGGATTATCTGGGCATGGTGCATAGGGGACCCTGATTTAAGATCCGGCTCCTGTAAAGGTTTAGGCGTCGGGTCTGATATAGGTTTCATTTGTGTGGGCAAGGATTTCATGCTCGATTCTAAAACGGGTTTTGAATTGGAACCCGACCCAGGTAGGGAAAGGCTAAGTGATGTGAGGAGGTCTGGTTGAGAAGGCGTAGGATGAGGAGGAGAGATCCCGCCGGTTCTTGCAATGGGTCGGTAAATTTGATGACCCGAAAGACTTGATTCGCTCAAATCGGATCCGGATGGGCTGCTAGGATCGAAATAAAGGCCCGAGTTGGAAATCATTGTACCCGGCCCGACACTTGAAGATCTTTTCAATGGCTGATGAGTTTCTGGCTCGAAGTTATTGAACTCTTCGGACATGGAAAAACACTTACGCTTCAGAGTCGAGTTCCAATGATTCTTGATAGCATTATCCGTCCGGCCCGACAATAACCGTGATATTGTAGCCCACTTGTTGCCAAATTTCGCGTGAGCCCGAATGATTGTCTCATCTTCTTCATGTGTGAAAGCCCGATGCTGCACTTCAGGGGAAAGCTGGTTGCACCACCGCAACCTGCACGATTTACCAGACCGTCCCGGAATCGATTTGCTAATCAAGGACCAGTTTCTGGGTCCATGCTTCTCCACCAACCTCTGCAACAAGTCATCCTCTTCGGGGCTCCACGGGCCCTTGATCCGATCCATTTCTCTAGTCTGTGATAACACCGCCATAACCAAGACAGACACAAGTTTCTGTATGTACAGGTGTATTGAGGGGCAGAGCCTCACCTCAGAATGAGACGTAGGCAGAGATGAGGGAGCGGATGTATATAAGGGTGAAGAAGAAAGATAATGACCGGGTGAACCGGTGGCGTGACCGGGGAAAGGGCAGTTACTAACAACACAGCTGGCAATGGACACGCGTCGTTAGGTGGAAGGCTAGATGTGACACCTAGATTACTAAAATCTCGGGTATTTAAAAAAAAGGAGAGTGGGAGGTATTGGATTAGAAAATTCAAATCACCGACCGTTTTGGAAGTTAATATAATTATGGGGTTGGGAGATTGAAGTTTGACTAAGGCAGCCAGGCTGTAGAGCATAACGGGGGGATTTGATATTTTCTCAGATAGTGAGAGATTTTGATTTTAAAATAAGGATAGAGGAAAACGACAAAACAAAAGATGTATGTAATGTGGTTGAGGCCAGGCTGTAAACTGACACACACATCTAACGGCCATTCTCAACCACCCAAATTAAGGCTATCATTTTCTTATGTCGAATTTAGCCCTTGATTGAGCTATTTGAGTGATTAAAAATAATGTAAAAGCTTCGTGTAAAATTATTTTATTGGATAATGTATGATTAAAAATAATTTTTTTGATAAAATGAGATTCAACCAAGAGTTTTTTTTTATCGAATTATTGTTGAACACGGGTACATAAATAGAACGGATGAGCCTTAAACTCGGGCTTTTTAAATTTTTCTGTAATCAAAATTAATATATTCAACGAGTTTATAGTCTTGTCTGCTTAATCGATTTCGACTCTTAACACGTTATACTTGCTCGTGTTATTTTAATTATCACAATTTTTTCACTTTTCACTTTTTATAATTGTTTATGGATATTTTGAAGTTTCAAGGTGTCTTGCAATTGCAAATTCGTCTCTAATTTTATAAAGTATTGCAAGTAATTTTCAGATTATTATTTTTATGAAGAAATTATATAAAATTTCATTTTTTATTCAAGAGATTATAAATATTATAACAAGTTTTTAACTATAACTAATCAGACAATTTGGTCAAAATATGGTCAAGGAGACTTTGTTGATCAAACTTTGAAATAAAGGGAAATTATTGTAATTTTTTAAACGTGTGAGAATACCGTGGCATAACCAGAAACTGAAGGGAGTCTCTTTGTAATTTTCTAGATTTAAAACATAGCTTTTGCCTTTTGCTCATACTTATCCAGTTTGATTCCAATATTATGTTACACGTCTCCCTCATTAGTCCTTTTTTGTCACGTAAACGTAAGAGCACCTTCGAGATAGTTTTTAAACAGTAAAGGTGATGTTTAAATCACATTATTATTTTTTATTTTATTTTATTTATTTATTTTTAAACACACATTCTTTAATAAAATAATATTTTTCATCATATCAATAATTTTTCCTTCTTTTTCAATCACATATTCTCCATCACATCAACAGTAAAAATGCATTCTTTTTTCAAAAATGTGCACCAAACGGGTAATATTTAAAATTTATTTTTCTTATTAAACTCATGTTTGAGTCACATTAAAATTTTTATACTCATTTTCAACCACACATTCTTCAATAAAATAATATTTTCCATTACATCAATAACTTTTCCTTCTTTTTCAACCACAAATTCTCCATCAATCTATTGTTCCAAAATACATTCTTCCAAAATAATATGACTCAAATACCTCCTAAATAAACAGTTAGTTTGTTTCGAGGGTAGCAATGAGACGACCCAAGTCGACTCTCAAGTTAGTTTGTTTCAAGGGTAGCAATGAGGCGACCCAAGTCGACTCTCAAACCCATCCATTAGGCTCGGGTTAGTTTGCTGGTCCAATGGACCTGAGCTTTTGAGCTCATGAGCTAACTCAGGATCGGCTTATTTTGTAAAAATTGAGCGCAGCTCGTGAGTCCTTTTAGATGAAAATTTAGAGATTTTTCAAGAGAAAAAACGAAAAAAATACTTTTTAAGAACATTTAACATTCATAATTTGAACGTTGTGAAAACGAAAATTCAAAACATTTAATGATGGACATTTTGCTCATCACTTTTTTATTTTTATTACTACGATTGCAAGCTATTAGGGCAGTATTTACAGACTTGTTTAGGCTTGCTTAAAGCAAGATAAAGATTGTACAAGTCATCACGAGCCGACTCATAGCAGGCTGTTCAATCGAACCTACTGGCTAGCTCGTGAAACTCATTAGTAGATCGCGTTTGACTCGCCAAATAAGGGATGAGGTCAACTTGGCTCACGGCACATAAAAACATGGGCCCACTCACTCATGACCAGTCAAGCAGCAAGTATCAAGAGTGGCTCGGCTTAATTGTCACCCGTAGCTTGGGACTCCAAATTTTGAGTCTCTATTTTAAAAATGATAAAGGCTGTTTTTAATTAGCTGTAGATTTTTTCATCAATCTACTATAACAAAATGTATTCTATACTAAAAATGACCATTCTATGGTCAAAACAATATTTCAAATAGTGATTTTTAGAAAAATGTGTTGTTAATTTGATATTTGATCCCTCATTATTTTCAAAATACATTTTTATATTTTATTTTCAATCACACATTTTTAAAAATATTTTTTTATTTTTTAACCACACATTCTTCATCAAAATATTATTTCAAAATACATTGTCATAAAAAAAAAGGGGGCTCAAACGGCTCTAAAAAATAGAAATTTTTTTAGATTTACGTGTAAAATATTTTATTATGTAAATGTGTGATTGAAAATAAGTATGTATAAAAAAAGTTCTCAAATAATGGTTGTCAAACAGTGACTTAGAGCCTGTTTGGTACCGATGAAAATCCAATTAAAATTGAAAATATAGCCGTTATTGAGCCCCACTCGTCTAATAAAAGTCAACAATAACGGCTAATTTTTCAATTTTAATCCGATTTTAATCTCTACCAAACGGGCTCTTAATCTTATTATTTGTGTCCCATTATTTATAAAACTCATTTTTTTTCTCGATTCATTTTCAATCGTACATTCTCTCACTAAAATAATTTTGTACACAAATTCAAAATTTTGACTACGTTTAAAGTTAATAATTAAGCTGAATGAACAAAATGCTTGACATAGGAGTTGACCGACCACTCACATTGCATTTGTGTTCCGACTTGAATTAAATAATGCCGATCTCTCATATGTGTGTGTAGTGTCATCCATTATATCAAACATTATATTTGTGTAGCAAAACTCGTTAGTTAAACCATACATCTCTCAAAAATCATTATTACAAATTTTATTACCCCCTACTCTAAAATGGGTTCAAACTGGGGCAGCTCACTTGGTTCAAGGTTCCTTCGTGCGATAGCCGTTTCTCCTCGTTTAGTGTACCGCCAGCTGGGTCCTTCACATGCAATCCTTCTTCCGTTTCTCACGCATCTGTCCTTTGCACGTAAATTCAGCACGTGACTCGTCCATCACACGAATGCTTCTAATCAGCACATGGATAAGGGCGATTTTTGGTAATTAAGATATATCTATATTTTAATTCTGAAATAAATAGAATTTAAGGCTTTATAGATTTTAGCAAGTACAACTATTCTATTTATTTAAGCACACGTGTGATGAAAATAAGCCTCCCGTATCGCCCTCATTATTTGATATTATAATTTTCAAAATAGTATTTTATGAAAAATGTGTAATTTTTTTTTTAAAATTGAATTTATATATAATATTATTTTATTAGAGAATATGTTATTGATAAGAAGGAAAAAAATAAATTATAATTTTAATGATGGTCAAATGGAGACTGAGCCCCTCTTTGACAACCATTATATAGAGTTTTTTTTTTTTAAATAATAATTTTTTGAAGAATATATACTGAATATTTTATTGTGAGAATATATGATTGAAAATAAGTTTAAAAAAATTGTTGTCAATGATAGATTAAAAATAGAGGAGACACATGTCGACACATGATTAAACAGTTTGAAAAAAACATAACACTCAATCATTGTCTACAAGGTCATCCCTGCTATTGAGCCTGTCCAATGAACATTATTCTCACAATTAAAAGGGAAAATATTAAGCCCTTGTCCTATGGAGATTAAAATTAAATTTTGATAAAATTATGTATTTTATGAAATATGTGATTAAAATTAATTGTTAATTACAACTTAAATTAAATTTTAGATTTGGTGTGGGCTATATTGCTTAATATTTTTTTTTTTTAGATTTTGAAAGTTAAAAAATTCCCAACGGTACGATATTTTATCACCATCACGGCATCACACAGGGACTAAAAGCCCATGTGATGAAACTAGTTTTGATAAGATCAAGAATAATTATTTTGGACTGTGTACGGGTCCCAATTACCAATAAAATCATTTATCAGACAAATTTGCACGTCTTGTCTTTCATTTATAGAAAAAACCGAAAATGGCCTCGTTAATTTCGTTGGGGAAAATTCAGTTGAACATGTAAATCACGTGTAGGTCAGTGCGCTGAATATTTTATTAAAATTTTGACTTTTCAAAATTACAAAATTGCTTGTAATTTAACATTTAGGCACCGTTTGGTAACCATTCTTTTTTTCATTCTCATTCTTCTACTAATTTTCAACCACACATTCATCAATAAAATAATATTTTCCATCACATCAATAACTTTTCCTTCATTTTCAACCACAAAAAAGGTGTGATTTGACACAAAGAATACATTTTTTTCTAGAATAATGGTTACCAAACGGTGCCTTAGTAGATTTAACAACAAATTTGACGTAAGTTGATAATTTTTTATACATTAATTTTAATAATATTTTAAACAATTAATTACATAAATTTTGACATATCACACCGTGTCAATCTTAATGTACCATTTTAATGTACAACTAATATAATTGTTAGCTGAATAATACATGATCTAAAACCTTAATGGTACTTACATAAAAGATATGGTTGAATGATGAGTTGTGAATTGAGCGTAGATTCACATGCTGCGGTGAGAAAGAGGATGCTTCCTTTTGCTGCGGTGACAAAGAGGCGTCCCTGTTTGACATCCATTTTATTTCTCATTTTTTTTTTTTTTCATTTCAACCACATATTTTATTAATAAAATAATATTATACATAAATGCAAAAATTCTCATAACTTTTTAACCACGCACTCTTCCATCAATCACTATTCCAGAATTTATTATTTCTCCAAAATGGGTGTCAAATACAAGCTAAATTCTGTTTGATCCCTATTTTTATGAATTATATTGTATCATGAAAGAGATAAAGGCTAGATCTTGATCATCAATCAACTTACCTCTTTACAAAAATTCAACATAGTTGTTACCAGAGAAATTTGAATTTTCACCTATCTCTAATTATCCACGATTTTATTATTTGTTCCTTGTTATGTACATGATATAACGGTGTGAATGCACTCTCATACCATTGAATAATAAATTATACCACTAAAGGAACAGTAATAACATGATGAATAGAAATTATATATATATATATATATATATATATATATATATATATATATATATATATATATATATATATATATATATATATATAAATGATAATAGAATCGCGATATATAACTTTAATATTTTTAGTAACGATATATAATTAATATTAATAAGAAACCGTTGACCCCAAAATGTCGCAAGATGAAGTTATTGTTGGGAAATTTCACACTAATTCCCTTTTTCTACTTAATCAACAGGATCTTTTGTTATTCAGAAGAATATTAACAAACAAGAAAAATAAATAATACAACGCACAAATTAAACGGACCGTCAAAGCTTTTTCACTGTATAAAAATTGTTACAATCATATAGAATTTTTATCTCACCAACTAGATCCAAAGTATTACAAAGTAAAATAAACTCAGTTTTACCACACCCACTTGTGTGCCTCGAACCTGCTGCAAATTCACTGCCTTTGTTCTATATTTGTATATATATAATTCAGCAGCCTACAACCTCCCTCTAGCTCCAGTTCCCTGCGTGTCTAATGTATATAAATCACCAGCCGTCAAACTTGACTTTCTCTTCCTAGAGAAAAGATGTATATATCACTGCCACAATTCTTGCACATATATATAATATATTATCAACACCCAGGCAGCCTTTCTCCTTCTTGCTCCAGCAGCCAACCTTTTACTTTTGTAATTCTTCCCAGGTCACACACCCCGAACGGCTGGTAAGGGATGAATATTTATACAGTTAGTTAGGTCACTCCAATTGGGCCAAACATATCACATAATGGGCTACCAATTAATTCCACAACTAACCAAATATAACTGGGCCAATAAACAATTATTAGCAATAGAAGTCCTCCAATTTTGACTTTTGAGGCAATTACCTAACAGTTATCAACATAATCTAGTCAAATTTTTTTTTTTCCACGTCTTTGAACCTGCATATGTAACAATGTAAGCTCGCCATTCGAAGAGGTTGTCTGGCCAAGTTCCACACTTTGACCGTTAATTATAAAGTGCAATAGAAACACAATGAATATAGATTTGATTTTCATTTATTGCATTTTCCTTCATGTTGCATTTTTATATAAAAAAATTAGGTTAAGGTCAAATCAGACATTTAGCAACCTTTGGGCACATGTTGCTTGCTGAATGGTGATGGTTTCTGATTCTAGCACCTTCTATTCACGTGTCCCTTTTTGATTAGCGAGGTCGTTAACAAGTATCTTATTCTTGTTCAATTCTATCTTACAATTTTAACCAGTTTTGTTCTGCATGGCAATGGTTGGTAGTGATGTAGATATTTGTAACACGTGACCTTTTCAGTTTGTACGTGGTATCCATGTGAGGTGAGGTAGCATGTTCCATGACCGACAAAAAATGGACAGATTGGTTTGACAGTTTTTTATTGGCAGATTTTTGTTTAACTTTTTTTTTTTTTAACTGCAAATAAAAATTTGTCAAGTGCATGTGTGTCACAAAACCTGTCAGACCCTGCTTTTTTTAGTAGAATTGTACAATTTATATACATGCTTGGACAGGGTTAGTAGACGGGGAAGTTGATTGGTCTTTGTGTTGTCGGACACATGCAGCTCTTTATTTTAAAATGTCCAATCAAAATTTGACAGGTGTCTTCTGAAAATAAATTCAGCCAATAACCCGGTTCATGTAGCATTACTCATGTCATGATTCTCGTGGCATAATTTGTATAAGAAGAAAAAAAATATTATATGGTCACATATGGGACCTGCTTACATTTGACTATTAAATTAACTAAAGAAACGGCTATAAGTGGGAGAATAATTCGCCGTTGGGAATGTTAACTCCTACTTGTCTTATCCATTTGTACAATTTAAGATAAATTATACAGTATACGCCCACTGACCCACATAGACACAAAAGTAGTTAAATGGATTACAACTAACAAAGAGTCTAGTACAATATTAATGTTAATGGGATAATGAAGTCAATAGTTTTTCATACGTCTCAATTCATGTTATTATTTATTGCAACCAAATTTTCTAGATTTTCTCCTTTGCTTGTAATGAATAGTTTGTTAGAAAAAAATTTATCAAAGGTTCTTAACCTTTGTAGAAAGTATAAATAAAATCCATAATCTTCAATTTATAGAATCAACTTTCGCAAATTTTCATGTATATATTGGCACAATATATACATGAAAATAGACTATCAACCAAAAAAATTGAAAATGAACTTAAAACTGAAAATTGAGACACAAACCTGACAGGTCCCTACATTTTTAATTCGGTCAATGCCTAACATTAATTTCAACCACACATTCACTACTCCTACCCATTTATAGTTGACATATGAATGATGATCAATGAATTCCTCTCACATAACCAAAGTATTCAAGATAGGATAAGACGATAAATGACTATTTTGGTGGAAGCTATTTAAATTTTTACATGCCTTTCTTCATCCTCGGTATGTTTATTTATAGTTTCCTAATCAGGTTTTGAGGGTAAATGGGTCTTTTTAGTTGGTAACATATATGGCAGCTATTGATTTGTTGTCTTCTAACTAATTATGTTGTTTGCTCACGTTTTATTCAGAGCTTAATTCTTATATTTTGTTGAAGTACATTAGCTCGCATTATGCACTTAAGGTCGCATGTGAGGCGTTGCGCTTATGAGTGCTCAACAGCTTATTTTTGATTTCACATACGTTTTGGCTCTTCAAAGTGCTTGCTTAGATACACAAACTCATGAATATTTTATTGACAACAATTAGTCTTTAAATTCGAGTATAATAATTTATGTTAGGTTTAACACTTAGTTCAAATTCTCTGTTGAGCGACTTCAAGGTCGACTCCTAATTTTTTTTATTTTTAATATAGATTTTAACGTCCTTATGTAGTAGATGAACCCAAAATCTCACCCTACTTTCTTGTTTTAGTATGCTGATAATTTTGCGAAAGACTATGTTGGATAATCTAATCCATAATAGTTCTAGAAATTTGAGCTTCACTATTCATTTAAGCGGCGAACTTGTGGTTTGAAGCAAAGAATATATTGGAACTTCTTGTGCATTAAATCACAAAAATTCGCACCTCTTCAGGCTTTGTTGGAGATCGCATTTCTATAAGAGTTTGGATTTTATCAGCGTTCACCTCAATGCCTCGTTGATTTACCATGAATTCTAAGAATTTTCGAAACATGACTCCAAAAGCACATTTCAACGGGTTAAGTTTCATCCAAAATTTTCAGAGTATGTTAAAGGATTCTTCTAGAAGTTTCAGTGATTTTCGGCCTGTAGGCGCATGTCGTTGACATATACCTCTATTGTTTTGTCTATATGATCTACGAACATTTTATTTACCAGCCTTTGATAAGTGATGCTATCATTTTTTAATTTGAATAACAAACAGTAAAGTCCTCGGTCTGTTACGGAGGCAATTTGCTCAATAGAAAGTGTAATTTTGCATCAAAACTCGTGAAGAACTCGTTCATTTAGACCTGATTTTTTTATTTTTTTATATAAGATTTTGCTGGATTTGATGCTGACATGTACAATTAAAAAAACGGTTTTGCTACTGGTACATTAAAGTGTACATCGGCGTGTACATCACACTCACATGGGGGTGGGACCCGTTTGAATAAAAAAATATTTTATACAAGTGGGTCCCATTCCCATGTGAGTGTGATGTACACCTTGATGTACAATTCTTGATGTACAAGTAGCATTTTTGTTAAAAAAATGATGGCCTACAAAACAACAATTTGAATTGGCGGAGTAGGGTAGACACACATTTCATACAATTTGTCGATTTTACCACCCTACAAGCCTATCCAAAGTAGGGCTGTCCGTGGGTCGGTTCGGTTCGGTTCTGAAGATACCCGAACCGACCCAAAACTTTCGGGTATTTAATAAATGGACCCGTCGGGTCCAAATATAATTTTGGAACCGTTCGGGTTCGGTTCCGTTCGGTTCGGTTCGGGTCGGTTCGGTTCCGTTCGGTTCCGTACTATGATCAAATTTTTTAATATTTACAGCAACACTACATAAATACAACTAATGACATTTCATTCGTAATTTTTACAAATTAACGTAACCCAATTCAAAAACATATAAATAACTAGCCGTCCAATAAGATTAATTCAGTGTATACAAATACCAAAAAGTAGATATTAATATTACAGCAAAACTACATAAAGTATATTCATTTGCTTCAAATTAAAATGGGTTAATGGGTTTTAAAAATGATTTGGACTTTAAAATTAAAATTATGAAATAATCTGATTTATTTAATTAATTTGCTAATTTGTATAAAAAAAATAAAATAATTTAATTAATTCAATATAAAAAATAAAAAAATTATTTAGTTTCGGTTCTTATTCGGTTCTTCGGTTCTTGGTCTAGACCCGAGACCCGACCCAAACCCATCGGTTCTCGATTCGGGTACCCGTTCGGGTATTTAATTTATGAAGAACCACTCGGTTCGGTTCGGGTTCGATTCGGTCCGGTTCGGTTCAGGACTTTTGGACACCCCTAATCCAAAGTACCGAAATACCCCTCCCAAGTAAATGCACCAAGCCAACCCCTTTCCACTTACATTAGAGGGCAAAATGGAAAAGAAACTAAGAGTCACAAGTTTGATTTTGAATGTTGTCCGAGAAAGCCTACACATTACATTAAGAATAATACTATAGCATCAATTTATGTGGAATTATATGATAAGTTCAATTAAAAATGAAATTATATGATTCGTTTAAATGAACCTGTAATTTAATTACACTAATGTTGTCATCTAGATTGGTATTAAGTACCAAATATGCTAAATAAAATTATTCTAATAATAAAGAACAGAAAGGGACCTACGTTACAAATGCAAATAATTGATTTTTTGGAAGATCAACAAGATCGGACAAACGCATAACTTCGACAATCTTATCAAAATGTTCCACTCGTTACTCCAATGACAAATTCATGTCTAGTTTTGATATCAATTGATATGAATGCAAATTGTTTGTATTGAAATATAGAAATAAATTATTATTGTGGAGTCTTACCTCCAAGATGAGTTTTGAGGAACTTTAACCTCCCAAGAATAAAAACGTGAAAAAAATTCTTCAAATACATATACAACATAAAATTGAAAATCTGAATTCAAATACATACGAAACATAAAATTGAAAATTGAAATACAATTATAATTGTAACATAAAACAATTGTGCCTTTTAAAATTCTTAGACAAGGTTTCATGAAGTGGAGCAACGTTTTTGATAGTTGGAATGTTAGACTGTATTAACGTCCGAATGTTGTCACGTTAACCCTTCGTATGTGACAACATTCAGACGTTTGTGTATAGCCCTTAATTAGTTTACACATGAAAAAACTTAAATTGAATGATCTCATATGTACATGTAATATGTTCGATCATTTAAATTATGACACATCAAATCCTGAACCGTTTATCATGATATCTTAGTATTCAAAGTCCACTTGGTTTCTTTAAATGTTCAAGTGTCATGATTTAAACGGTTCGAGTTCTCAGATGTCATGATCTAAAAGATCTGTCTTATATCGTGTGCATAAAAAATCATCCTACAAAAGACTTTAATTTTTGCACAATTGCTCAGATTATAATATAAAAAAAAAGGATTTGAAAATACTAAAATTTTGTTCACCGCTACTAAGATGATACAAATCGTGCTTAAAAGTTAAAATAATAATTAAAAGTTAAATCATTTATCATTTTAACTTTTAAGCTTGTCGGTAGGATTAGTTTCCTTATAAACAAAGAAGTCGTGATTAATGTGGCCAACAGTTATTGCAATTTCAGGTTTAACCAAACCCAATTTATATTAATAAATTCTTTTACAATAAACTATTACACAGTTTCCTCTTTTGAATGGATTTAGTTCCCGTACTAGAAAAGAAGTGCGGTGAATTAGTACTGTAAATAAATACTACTTGCTGTGTACACTTTTGGTACAGGATTTTGTATTCAATGTCAAAGTATAATCCTTGTGAATCTGATCCTTTTACATTTTACACCGCGATGAAACGTCCATGTAACAAGATTTTCCTCTTGTTTTTGTTGATGTTGTTGTTATATTGCTATTCCGTTTTTAGGATGATCGGTCAAGAAAACCCGTATCCCGAAACGGTCGAGAAAATAAACATATTCATATTAGGAGGACAGAGCAACATGGCTGGAAGAGGTGGGGTGGACGACAAAGAATGGGACGAATATGTGCCTATCGAATGCACAAGAAATCGAAGAATTCTTCGACTAAACGAAAATTCAGAATTGGAAGAGGCTAAAGAACCACTCCATTCAGGAATTGATGTGAATAAAACTTGTGGGGTTGGTCCAGGAATGGCATTTGCTAATGCAATATTGGAAAAAGACCCTAATTTTGGGGTCATTGTTTTGGTCCCTTGTGCTATTGGAGGGACAAGTATTACAGCTTGGTCTGGTTCTAACAGCGGCCTCAGAAGTCAGATGATTAAAAGAACTAACGAAGCTCTCGAATATGGTGGAAAAATTCGTGCAATTTTGTGGTATCAAGGGGAGAAAGATACAGAAACCGAAGCTGCCTCCTATGTATTTCCCAGTGAATACCAGATGTTTCTTTATCGTTTACATCAAGAATTGAAGTACCACGAAATTCCATTTGTTCAGGTATTTACAATTCTTTTGCAATCAAGTCTCTGCCTATTTTAGGGGCTGTTTGACAAGGTTTTTGCTTTACTTTTTGTAGAAAAGTTTTTGAGGAAGCTATTTTAATTAGTATTTGAAAAACTGATATCTAAAAGAACTTTCACTTTCGGAAGAGCTCATATAAAAAAGACACATTAGGTTTGCTGCCTTTAAATGTTCCTGATTAAAAGAAACATTTTTTATAAAATTAATCGAACTGGCCCAAAAGCGGTTTTTGAATATCAAAATCTCATTTTGACATCTTCAAAATCATTCCAAACGGGCCCTACTGATCATATTTCAACAAGGGTGAGATCATCTCAGAAATAATTATTTACCTCATACCTTAGAAGCCAAATTCTCTTGATAGATAAATGTTGTTGTCGAGTATATTAATAAAAGGAAAAAAATTAACAAATTTGTGCAAATTCTGAATCTTTGACTTGCACTATATGAAAAAACCCCAATTGATTGCACAGATTTGATCTGTATCTGAAGAATTTAAAAGAAAGAAAGAAAAAAGTGCTTATGGGAAGAAATTGCAATCTTCAAATATAAGAATTTTAAAATAGAAGAGAAGTTCATCAGATAACATTTAATTTATAGCTAAATAAGGCTTCACCAACTGTAGATATGGTAAGAAAAGATGCTATTACAATAACATTTATTTTGTTCGAAATTGTCTAAGACCATGTTTGGCTTTGCTTCTTTCTACGTTTATTTCAATCGAAAGAAGCTGCTTCTTCGTGACCTTTTTGGCCGAACTCGACTAAAAAATTGCTGGTGCGCATGTTCATATAAATCTTTCTATATTATTTCATTCAAAGAAGCGCATGTTCGATTAAAATTTTTGTCTTGACCCTTCTTACCACGAAACAAGCTAGTTTTTATCTACTTTTGTAGCATTTCAACCAAACCAAATATGCATTAAGAAATTGTCCATAATCAAGCCAAAAGTAATTCTCATATTCGTGTTAATGTTGGTGTAAAGGTAGCATTAGCATCAGGACAGGGAGAAGCAGATTGGCTGGAAAATGTTCGAGAAAGTCAAATTGCAATGAAGAATGTTATAACTGTTGATGCCATGGGACTCCAAGTAGGAGAAGATGGCCTCCATCTCACCACCAACTCACAGGTTCGCCTTGGGAGGATGCTAGCAGATGCCTTTTTCAGCACCATTTCTTAAATTTTATTTCAAAATATTCAAGACTCAGAACAAGTTAACAGCAGACAATGTATAGCCACAATCTCAATTGTTATTTTTGCTAAGGAGATGGTGAAAATCTTCAATTCTTAAGAGGGCTGTCTGTGTAGATTAGCTACGAGAAAAAAAATGCTACGTTCACGATAATTAGACACATACATTCTTTTTAACAAGGCTTTTGTCATTACACTTACAAATTCTATTTCCAAGGTGTTACGGATTTTCTCAATAAATGGTGACGATCCAAATCTTGGAAAGAAAAAATTGCAAGTAAAAAATTTAAAAATTGAGATCATTTTCAATTGTAAATCACACAAAAATATCGGAAAATATATGGAAACTTGGGCACTTTCTTAATTCAATTACATCACATAGTTTATATTAATGAAAATGCAAGCAGATTTCCAATTGATCTATTTCTATTTTAATGCCTCGGAGGGGCCGAAGTTAATTACCTATCTAGGATTAAAATAGACCATAAAGTGATCTTGTAAAATTTAATTAATTTAACGGTTCTTATATTACATGAAATTTACGACATGTCCAATAAATTTTGAATATACTAGTACCGTCAAGATAAACCACTCAAACTAGTCCTCATCGAGAAAGCAAGCCGAGAAGGCACGTCTTTGCTGCTTTATTTGCCGTTGCATGAATACTTATTACAAAGGAACTCTAACAACTATATATAATTATAATGTTTCTCAAATGAAAATAATTTCATTCAATTATATCGATTATCTACTTAGCACTTATTGACTTTAAACATCAAAATAACTCGAGAGATTACCGTCGTTTCTTTACAAGTATGGTCCATTACTTACTAGGCACTTTTATTAAGAAAGATATACAAACTTTTAAAATTATTTTCCCAATCAAATTAGAAATTTTAAATGTTGAATGTCATGAAAGATAACTTATATGGTATGGATGTAAATGGTGTGTGCAAAATTTACTTTTTGAGTTTTTCTTGGTTGGATTTCCTTATAAACGAAGAAGCAGCTAAAAAAGAAATGTGTCAATTTTTTTTTTGGCATGTGCTAATTTTCTAAAACATCACATTTACATTCAAAACGTGTTCTTTTTAATTTGAAGCATGTTACAAATCTCATAAAGCATGGCGACATAATTAAATACAAATATAAGTACATAAAAAACGAACCATTCATGAGTTTTCACCATTTGTGCTAACAGGAGACCATGCCAACACTGTTAAAGGGGCAATTTTCACTTTAGATACTACCTCTAGTACAATATTTTTCTATAGAAAATGACAGAGAATAATGCTTCTCAAGGATTCTTTTACACTACCTTGAAAAGTTTGTCAAACAAAATTTTGCTATTCTTTCCGATCATGTTGCTTCTCTGTGGCTACTTCCGGTTTGAGATGATTTCTCAAGAAGAAATCAATTTCAGAAAAGATGAGAAAATAAGCATATTCATATTAGCAGGCCAGAGCAACATGGCAGGAAGAGGTGGGGTGTTTAACGGAGTGTGGGATGAATACATTCCAATCGAGTGCAGGAGTAACAATAGAATTCTTCGACTAAATGGAGATTCAAAACTTGAAAAGGCAAAGGAGCCACTCCATGAAGGAATTGATGATGTGAAAAAAACATGTGGGGTTGGTCCCGGAATGGCCTTTGCTAATGCTATATTGAAAAAGGACCCAAATTTTGGTGTCATAGTATTAGTCCCTTGTGCTTATGGAGGGTCTAACATTACAGATTGGTCAATTCCTAATAGCAAGGTACGTAGCCGATTGATCGCAAGGGCTAATGACGCTCTCAAATATGGTGGAAAAATTCGGGCGATTTTGTGGTATCAAGGTGAGACAGATACCAGGAATGAAATTGCAGCAAAAGAATTTCGCGGCAAATACAAGAAGTTTCTACATCGTTTCTATGAAGAATTGAAGAACCCTAAAGCTCCTTTTATTCAGGTACGCACTAGTAATTCTAAATAACATTACTCATAAATATTAGTTGACCCACAATATACACGAATCTCATTAATCTGTTATTGTTGTTGGTGTTTGACTATTAATACATATGAAGGTAGCATTAGCATCGGGACAAGGGGTAAAGAATTATATGCATAGAGTACGAGCAATTCAAAAGGCAATGGAGAATGTGGTTACAGTTGATGCCTTTGGACTTCAACTTGGAGCAGATGGCATGCATCTCACAACTGCTTCTCAAGTTCAGCTTGGCAAGATGATGGCTAATGCATTCTTCAATACCATGAAATAAGGATGGAGAAATTAATGATATATTCTTCGTGAATTTGAGTATAATTTAGCTAATTATATGTAATGGATTATTGTATAGTTGTATGGAGTGAACAAACAATCGAGACTTGTTTTTTTAATAGAGTTTTTAGAATACATTGAATGAATGATACTCATTGATTCAACCAAATGTCGAGAACTTATTGAAGGGGATTGCCTTAATCAACAAAACAATTGACTTTGAAGATTATGATTTGGAAGGTAAAAGAAGAAAGGACTCCATATTTTGCAAATTTTGCTTAGGAAAACCTTGTTTTTAGAGAAAACAACCACCCCAATGAAGACCTATTTGCCCCAAGCTAAAAATTAATAATTATGTGCAAAAAATCAATAAATAAAGCAACATAAAATAAAAGGGGGTATTTAAAGATTTTGGTGAATACAATTTGGGAAGAATTTATAAAAGATTTTAAATTAAAATAAGTAGAAATGATTAGTGGAAAACTAATATTATTTAAGGGGTAATGAATTAGGAGTCAAAATTTTAGCAAGATTACCAGATTTTTTTTAATCAATAAACCTACTTTTCATAATAACATATGGTTGTTTTTAATCAATATTATTTTACCTATTATCATAAACTTAATTTCAACTTATTTTTAACTTCGATTAACAAAGACTTGAGAATAAATATTTTTGTTTGATCATCAATAACTTATTTTTTCTTACTTTTAGGTAAAACTAGTAACTTACACGAATCTTCTATGTACTGACATGCTTCTTTTGTGTCTGTCATCTCTACACTACCTTGGCTTGAATAGGTGGTAGTGGTAATCATTAGTGTTGGACTGCCATCAAAAGTGAAATTAAAATGGTTACACGGAATTAGACCTTTCTACAAGTAGCTCAACAAATACGCATAGTAGGCCTTGTGCCCAAAAAAAGCAATACAAGTAGCTGTGTGAATATTTTCTGCAGAGAAAAAGTCCCTAGGAAAATGAGAAATATTCAATTAAGTCCTTCTTCTCAATGAGGTCCTAATTTTTGTGTGTGTATAATAAATGGGTGCCGAAATACGGCATAATTACTGTGTCAGCATATGTTTTCTTTTCTATCTTGAACCTTTTGGGGTGTTATGGTTGGGCATACCATATTGTCTTGTTTTTATTAATTATTATTTCACACATTTCGTAAGATTTATAACTCATAAGTACTTAAAAAATAATAATAATAAACTTCGCTAGTCGAGGCATCTTGTAGCAAGCCCCAAATACCCCCTCATTGAAACCTGAAATCCATTACTTTTGACCACAACAAAATAGATGGCCCAGCTTGTACCGTACCTTCAGATCCCACTTTCCACTGTAATAACTAAATGGTCAGCATGGCTAAACCTGAATGTCATGTTTGGTTTTACTTGAAGATGAAGACAATATTCATTCTCAGGCCCAAATAAACTATTGGATACTCGTTCTGTACTACACTTGCATTCTTAATACAATTTCAAAGTGCCCACAACTTAATTTCCTCCATTCCTAACGGTGTGCGAAACGGTATCGTAGCGAAAGTTATTAGTCGTTGAAGTAGGCCGTTCCAAAATTTATAAACGATTTTTCTTATTTTTGTCTAAATTTTCTAAATTATTACGGGATGTCAAACGAAATCGAAATATTTTGACTAGGTCGTGAGAACTTTGAAAATTGTATTAAGAATACAATATTTCTATTTCGTTTGACATCCCGTAATAATCTCGAAATTTGAGATAAAAATAAGAAAAACTATTTATATATTTTGGAACGGTTTAATTCGACAAGTGGTAACCTTCGATGCGGTTGGCTGTTTCGCATGCCGTTACGAATGGAGGAAATTAGGCCGTGAGCATTTTGAAATTTGAAATTGTATTAAGAATACAATATTTTGATTTCATTTGATATCCGGTAATAATTTCAAAAATTGAGACAAAAATAAGAAAAATCGGGCCTAATTCGACGAATTGTAACTTTCGCTATAGTTGGCTATTTCGTATGTTTTTAGGGATGAGGGAAACTAGGCTGTGAGAAGTTTGAAATTGTATTAACAATGCAATATTTCAACTTCTTCTAATATCCCGTAATAATCTCAAAAATTAAGACAAAAATAAGAAAAATCCTAAATCAAAATAGTTGCTCCCAAAAGCATTTCCATTTTAACCGGTAGCTGACACGTGTTATTTCATGTGGCTTTTGTAGAGGTGTCAAGACGGATGGGCCAGCCATGACCCGTGAAAATCGGGACCGCGGGCATACCCGTGGCCCGTGCGGGCGGTTCACGGGCCAAGGAGGTGCAATCCGCGGGCTTCGCGGGTTGCACTCCCACGGGCCGCGGTTAACCCGCAACCCGTAAAAAAAAATTGAAAAAAAAAATAAAAAAAAAATTAAAAAAGGGGGGGGGGGGGGTGGAGCTAAACAAAAAAATTTGAAAAAATAAAAAAATTCAAAAAAAGGCGTAGCCTGCTGCATGGTCAATTTTTTTTTTTTTTTAATTTTAACTAATGGTAATATAAATTTTCTAACGGTAATATCATCCCCTTCATCGATAAATTCTAATTTATTCTTACATTTATTTTTACAATACCCTCTCATTAGTTATTACACATTTATACTTCATAGTTCATACTTGTTATTACCTTACTACAATTACAATTATTCAATTGCAAATATCATTATCATCTTAATTATATTTCTTTCTTTTCGGTTCTCACTAGTCACTACTAAATTTTTTAATCCTACTATATTATGGATTCTCGCGATTCTTTTTCTCAAAATCCTATTTTCAATGATAGTTGCTCTCCATATGGGTAAAATCGAAAAAATTCTATATTTTTGTAATTTTATTTATACAATCATACGGGCCAAATCGGAACGAACCGCGACCCGCGCGACCCGTGACCCGCATGGGCTTGACCCGGATGGGTCAGCGGGCGGGCCTGGGTTGTAGTCCAAAATTGTGGGCCGACCCGTAACCGGCCCGGAACCCGCTGCGGGCGGGCTTTTTTTTTTACGCGGGCCGTTACCGGGCTCACATGTTGGCGGGCCGATCCGGCCCGGACCACCCGGATTGACACCTCTAGGCTTTTGTCTTTCATTTTTTTATGCCACATCAGTACTTTAAAATCCTGTTTTTTATCCGAGTAATGTTATTCATTTTCAGTGGGGATGAAAATACAATTTAATTGACTTTAAATGATAGGTTAAATGAAAGATAAAATTAAATAACTTATTTAATTTCACTTATAATTTAATGTTACATTAACGACATCTAGACTGTATTTTCATCCTCAATCGAGATGAATAAGCATTACTCCTCTTAACCTGTTTTGAGCCGGCTAAGTCGAGTTTTCTCAGAAATGGTACAGTTGACATGCAGTCGCACTCGAGTTCTCTCTGTTTCTTTTTTTCAGAAATGGTGCATTTGACAAAAGTACCACGATACATTAAAAAAATTTATATTATATATATGGTTCAGAGAAAATAAAGTTCTTCTCTCCTCCGTCGTCTTCTTCACAGTTCTTCTTCACAGCTCAAAGGTTATTTTCAGTTGAAAATGGAGGGTTCCGGGGTTTCCTTAACGGATTATTTGGATGCAAATCAGAGAAAACAACACATGCTTAGTCTGAATAAGCATCAGGTTGTCATTTTTTTTTTTATATTCAATTTTAGTTTAATAAAAAGCATCTATAGTGTTGGATTAATGCTTTTCCATCATACAGGGGTTCCCCAGTGAGAATGCCTGCCATTTATGTGCGAAAGATGCATTGATGTTCAGTCCGCCGTCTATTTCATGTTCATCCTGCCAAAAACTCATCACGTTAAATGCAGTTTTTCATAGGACCAACAATGGGCAAATCACTGTTTGCAACTCCTGCTTCGAGAGGGACGGTAGCAGAATATCTTTGGGCGGGACACGGTATATTTCTAAATATAACCTCCAAGCAGACAAAAATGAAGAAGTAGATGAAGAACCGGTCAGCTCCTTTAAACCTTTAGTTGTTTGTATTTTTACAGTTTAAACTATTATCCTTTTAATATTGTGTGTGTGCGCGCTTTCAGTGGGTAATGTGTGATAAATGCCAGCACTGGGTACATCAAATTTGTGCTTTGTACAACTATGAAATCGACTCGGACAAGACGAAGGAGTATATTTGTCCGAGATGCCGCATAGGGGAGAATGTTGTTGGTCAGAAGGCGATACCTACCGCGGCAAAAAGTCTTCCCACAACTAAGCTTAGCGATCATTTAGAGTGGAGACTCTCCCACAGTCTTCGCCAAGAGGCGAAATCAGCAGGACACGATGTTGTAAGTTTTTAAAAGTTTTGAAACCTTCTCCTGCTATTTTCAAGTTTCTATTGCCTGGATAAAGTAAAGAAAAATAGAAAAAAAGTGAGAAAACACGGTGTGAGAATATTGAACCTAAAGGGAATTAATCAAATATAAGGATTCCTTCATAACTAATCCTATTTCTTATCTAAAAATAAGTCTGTAATATTGGTAAATCTTCATTATATTATCTATTCTCAGCCCATTACAAGCCTTGACTAGTCGTAGCCTTAAAAACTTGCAAGTGGATTTAGAATAGTTTGCATCATTAGTGCCACATACCAGTTACAAAAATTGTTTCATCCAGTTACTTATTCATATCATTGGAATGAAAACTTGATTACTTCTATTAATAGGTTTCTGCTAATGAAACGTTGCAAAAAAATTCTCAAAAAAAATATGCTTACTCGAAGGTGTTGTACATACTTTATTTGGTTCATTAAAACTGTTGGCATATGCTTAAGTTACCATACGTACATTTTACAAAAGTATACGTGTATTTATGCTATAATTTATTACACTTCTGTCATTTTATTAAGATTGATGGTTCCATTCGCGGATCCTTTGCTAAAGTTCCTCCCTATGCATGTCCCAGATATATACAATAATCTAAAGTATTTTTCACTTCTCACAGGTACCCGATCTTGTGGTTCGAGTTGTTTTAGCTGCCAATGAAAAATTAGAAGTGAAGCAGCAATTTCTAAATATGTTCAAGGGTCATCAGTATCCACTTGAGTTTCCATATAAGTCTAAGGTAAGATGTATTGGCTCATATGAATGTGTTCAAAAAAATTGGATGATTAGTTCATCATTCATTTTTTTTCCTTTGACTTGCTGCCTTGTGTGGTCATACTAGAATGGATGAGATAGGAAATGAAAATATACATCAACGAGCTAGCTAGTAGTGATTGAGGATAAATTAAGGGAATTAGGACATGTCTAGTGTAGACTCAATTAGGCTCTTTTTAATAAAGTGATGTTGTGATTTATGGAGGGGATATGTTGTATGTTGAATTGATAGCAGTCTTCTCCACTTCTTTACCCTTAACTTTTGACTTCACACGCTTGATAATGTATGAATAAATGAAGCTATTATATGATATAACAAATGTTAATGTGTCATATAGAATTAAAGTTGGAGGAAGCTATGCATGAAATGCAGATTTACGCTCTTTTTTGAAAATATTTTCAATTTTGATCTTATTGTATTCCTTTCTTTTCTATTACATTTAAGTTTTAATTGTTGGATTGGACAATCCTTTCTACAAATTGTAGGTTATCCTATTGTTCCAAAACATTGAAGGCGTAGATATATGTCTCTTTGCTATGTACGTCCAAGAGTTTGGATCGGATTACGAGAGAACCCAATTCGCGTTGCGTCTACATTTCTTATCTCGATTCGGTTAATCATTTTACTCCTAAAAGGAAAACGATTCTTTGGTGCTTCTCTACGTACCTTTGTATACCATGAGATCTTTGGTAATTTCTATGTCTCCAACTACATTGTTTCTTCCTCGCTCTATTTTGCAATTGAAGTTGGTAGATTTGTTTTTGTCGATGTTCTGCAGATTGGATACCTTGATTCTTGTAAGAATCTCGGTTTTACAACTTGCTACATATGGGCGTGCCCACCTACTGAAGGGTATGATTACATTTTCTATTGCCATCCAAAGGAGCAAATGATACCAAATCAAAATCAGCTTCACAACTGGTATATATCTTTTTTTTCTTTCTCCCCCTTCGCCCTCTTTCTCGTGCATAGTGTTAAAATATAATATAGCAAGTACATGAAGTATTCATCAGTAGCTTTTCCAATATACATTTGTGCAACTATTAGTGTGCTAATTCGGCTGAATGAGTTCATTGCGGCCGGTTGGATTACGTATTCAGAACTGTAGTCTATTTGTATTGAAGTTTTGCTTTCTTATTTGTTCAGTGAATTTTTCTGTGTGCAGGTATCAGAAAATGATTAAACAAGCAATGGAGCATAACATTGTGGTGGATTGCACCAACTTCTATGATCACTTTTTTGTTTCGAAAGTGGAGCGCAATGTCAAAATAACATTAGCCCACTTACCATATTTTGATGGTGCATATTGGTCAAGTGTTGCCGAGGATTTGATTGGAAATCTTGAAAAAAGAATTGGAGACAATGGAAGAAAGGATGCAATGGTGATGAAAGAGGTAGATTTCTTAGAGAACTCTTTATGTTATGGTCCTTTGGTGTATAATTGGATTGACATATATACTTGTTATTTATATTGGACGCTTGAATGCATTGAGGTCTCATTTCTTAGAGACCTTAGAGTTGAATGATATGGTCTCTCCACATTAAACTCCTTGCCAAACAATTGAGGGTAAGAAAGTAAAGTGTCTAGGTTTCAATGAAGGAATTTTTGTTGGATGGAAAGAGATTTAGCCTCGTAGTATTTCCTTAGCAAATTGCAAAGAAATTCCTGGATCTAACCCACCCTGCACTGGTCAACACGCCTAGAGTAGTATGTCAATTTTACTATATAGGTTTAAAATCAGTTCAACACAAGAAACATGATATGGAGGTAAACTTAAAAGTTATAACCTATCGTGGATATTTGTCATATGTTTTACTCGTTTTTCTTGTCGATCTTGGGCTTAGAAACCAACTGAAGATATTCAAACTTACTGAATATCATTGATTAATGTACATAAATTAGTGAGCTTGTTATAATCTACTGATGCAATCTGTTTTCTTGTTTTTCTTATTTGATAGTTGGGCAAGAAAATCAGAAAACTTCTTCATTCTCTATCATGTTTCTTGTGTTGAACTGATTTTAAACCTATATAGTAAAATTGACATACTACTCTAGGCGTGTTGACCAGTGCAGGGTGGGTTAGATCCAGGAATTTCTTTGCAATTTGCTAAGGAAATACTACGAGGCTAAATCTCTTTCCATCCAACAAAAATTCCTTCATTGAAACCTAGACACTTTACTTTCTTACCCTCAATTGTTTGGCAAGGAGTTTAATGTGGAGAGACCATATCATTCAACTCTAAGGTCTCTAAGAAATGAGACCTCAATGCATTCAAGCGTCCAATATAAATAACAAGTATATATGTCAATCCAATTATACACCAAAGGACCATAACATAAAGAGTTCTCTAAGAAATCTACCTCTTTCATCACCATTGCATCCTTTCTTCCATTGTCTCTCAATTCTTTTTTTTCAAGATTTCCAATCAAATCCTCGGCAACACTTGACCAATATGCACCATCAAAATATGGTAAGTGGGCTAATGTTATTTTGACATTGCGCTCCACTTTCGAAACAAAAAGTGATCATAGAAGTTGGTGCAATCCACCACAATGTTATGCTCCATTGCTTGTTTAATCATTTTCTCGATACTGCATTACGTAAAAATTCACCGAACAAATAAGAAAGCAAAACTTCAATACAAATAGACTACGATTCGAATACGTAATCCAACCGCTCGCAATGAACTCATTCAGCTGAATTAGCACACTAATAGTTGCACAAATGTATATTGGAAAAGCTATCGATGAATACTTCATGTACTTGCTATATTATATTTTAACACTATGCACGAGAAAGAGGGCGAAGGGGAGAAAGAAAAAGATATATACCAGTTGTGAAGCTGATTTTGATTTGGTATCATTTGCTCCTTTGGATGGCAATAGAAAATGTAATCATACCCTTCGAGTGGTGAGGCACGCCCATATGTAGCAAGTTGTAAAACCGAGATTCTTACGGTAATCAAGGTATCCAATCTGCGCAGTAACATCGACAAAAAAAATTTCTCGATCAACTTCAATTGCAAAATAGAGCGAGGAAGAAACAATGTAGTTGGAGACATAGAAATTACCAAGATCTCATGGTATACAAAGGTACGTAGAGAAGCACCAAAGAATCGTTTTCCTTTTAGGAGTAAAATGATTAACCGAATCGAGATAAGAAAATGTAGACGCAACGCGAATTGGGTTCTCTGCAATCTGATCCAAACTCTTGGACGTACATAGCAAAGAGACATATATCTACGCCTTCAATGTTTTGGAACAATAGGATAACCTACAATTTGTAGAAAGGATTGTCCAATCCAACAATTAAAACTTAAATGTAATAGAAAAGAAAGGAATACAATAAGATCAAAATTGAAAATATTTTCAAAAAAGAGCGTAAATCTGCATTTCATGCATAGCTTCCTCCAACTTTAATTCTATATGACACATTAACATTTGTTATATCATATAATAGCTTCATTTATTCATACATTATCAAGCGTGTGAAGTCAAAAGTTAAGGGTAAAGAAGTGGAGAAGACTGCTATCAATTCAACATACAACATATCCCCTCCATAAATCACAACATCACTTTATTAAAAAGAGCCTAATTGAGTCTACACTAGACATGTCCTAATTCCCTTAATTTATCCTCAATCACTACTAGCTAGCTCGTTGATGTATATTTTCATTTCCTATCTCATCCATTCTAGTATGACCACACAAGCGACAAATCAAGTCGAAGGAAAAAATGAATGATGAACTAATCATCCAATTTTTTTGAACACATTCATATGAGCCGATACATCTTACCTTAGACTTATATGGAAACTCAAGGGATAATCGATGACCACTTGAACATATTTAGAAATTCTTGCTTCACTTCTAATTTTTCATTGGCAGCTAAAACAACTCGAACCACAAGATCGGGTACCTGTGAGAAGTGAAAAATACTTTAGATTATTGTATATATCTGGGACATGCATAGGGAGGAACTTTAGCAAAGGATCCGCGAATGGAACCATCAATCTTAATAAAATGACGGAGAAGTGTAATAAATTATAGCATAAATACACGTATACTTTTGTAAAATGTACGTATGGTAACTTAAGCATATGCCAACAGTTTTAATGAACCAAATAAAGTATGTACAACACCTTCGAGTAAGCATATTTTTTTTGAGAATTTTTTTGCAACGTTTCATTAGCGGAAACCTATTAATAGAAGTAATCAAGTTTTCATTCCAATGATATGAATAAGTAACTGGATGAAACAATTTTTGTAACTGGTATGTGGCACTAATGATGCAAACTATTCTAAATCCACTTGCAAGTTTTTAAGGCTACGACTAGTCAAGGCTTGTAATGGGCTGAGAATAGATAATATAATGAAGATTTACCAATATTACAGACTTATTTTTAGATAAGAAATAGGATTAGTTATGAAGGAATCCTTATATTTGATTAATTCCCTTTAGGTTCAATATTCTCACACCGTGTTTTCTCACTTTTTTTCTATTTTTCTTTACTTTATCCAGGCAATAGAAACTTGAAAATAGCAGGAGAAAGTTTCAAAACTTTTAAAAACTATACTATACTCAAGTGACCTTATTACTCAAGTATTGGCTGGTTTAGATGAAGACTATACTCCTATTGTCGTTCAAATCAATAGTAGAGAAACTATTACCTGGCATGAGTTGCAATCTGTACTCATGATTTATGAAAGTAAAGTCGAACACCTCAGTGCTTTGAAAAATGGCCTTACCTCTATCAACTTAACTCAAGCCTCAGCAAACTTCACTAACAGAGCTAGTACTAACAGAGGAGGAAGAACCAACTATGGCGGAAGAAATTACAACTATAGGGGAGGAAGATACAGAAGAAGAGGAGACAGATAAATAGCAAGTAAAGGACCATGCCAGATACGTGGAATGACCAACCATTCAGCAGCAAGGTGCTTAAATCGTTACGAACCTGATCAAAATTATCAAAGCTGCTTCTCAGAACCTGCTGCTTTTCTAGCCTCATCAAGGACTGTTACAGATCCATCATGGTTTGCAGACTCGGGTGCAAGCAACCATGTCACTGCTGAAAAGGAGAACCCGGCACATCAGTATGGTGGTAAGGAAAAACTAGCTGTTGGTAATGGTAATAAACTTCACATATCCCACATTGGCACAAATCACTTGAGCACACAGAATAATAGGTCTTTGATTCTCAGAAATGTGTTATTAGCACCTTCTATCAAAAAAAATCTGCTAAGTGTGTCACAGTTAACTTCTGATAATGGCGTGTTCATGGAATTTCATCCTATTTTTTGTGTTGTCAAGGACAAACGGACGAAGGAAGTGCTGTTGGAAGGGAAGCTTAATCATGGGTTGTATCAAATTGAGCTATCAGATCAAGTTAGAAGTTCGTCCTGTCAAGAGTCAGTCCAATCTCCAGATCAAGTTAAAGAGTCTTCCTATCCAGAGTCAGTTCATTCAAATAATTTTAATTCCCCAGTCCTTGTTGTTGAGTCCAGTAGTACCACAGAGCATGATTCTAAACTCAAACTGTGGCACATGAGGCTTGGACATCCTACTACTCATGTAATGTCACAAGTACTTAAAATCTGTAATGAAAAACTTGATGTCAATGAAATTAAACACTTCTGTGATGCTTGCCAACTAGGCAAATCTCATTCCCTACCATTCAATTTGTCCAGTTCACACGCCTCAGTACCTCTTGACTTAATCAACACTGATGTTTGGGGCCCTGCACCTATACAGTCTACCTCTGGCTTTAAGTATTACATCATCTTCATTGATGACTACAGTAGGTATACTTGGATATACCCCTTGAGAAATAAGTCTAAAGCCTTAAATTCCTTCATCCAATTCAAAAATCTGGTTGAGAACAAATTTAACAGAAGAATAAAATCTCTTCAATCAGATTAGGGAGGTGAATTTAGGTCATTTACTCAATTAGCTCAACAATCAGGAATTGAAATAAGACTCTCCTGTCCATATACCACAGCTCAAAATGGAATAGCTGAAAGAAAACACAGATATATAACTGAAACCGGCCTAACTCTCCTTGCCCAAGCTAGCATGCCCCTGCACTATTGGTAGGAATCCTTTCACACAGCCACCTATCTCATCAACAAGTTACCTACTCATACTCTCAAAATGAAGTCACCCTCTCAAGTTCTAAACAAGGAACAAACAGATTTTAATTCTCTCAAAGTCTTTGGATACACGTGCTTTCCTTGTTTAAGACCTTATCAGGATCATAAATTCAGTTTTCACTCTACTAAGTGTGTGTTCCTTGGGTTTAGCAACTCTCACAAAGGCTACAAATGTCTCAGTGCTACTGGGAAAATTTACCTATCCAGACATGTAGTCTTTAATGAAAAGGAATTTCCATTTAAGTCAAGCTTTCTCAACAAAAACAATAGTCTACAAAAATCAGAAACCATAGTCCATTATTCACCACTGCATACCTTTCTAAACCTTGATTCAGTATGCTCAACTGATGCAACTTATGTAAGTGCTACTCATTTTGCAACACCTCACAGGCCAGATCAACATGTAGTGTCTGAAAATAATGCACTTGAAGTAGATGAATACTCACATATGAGCAATGAACACACTCAAAGGAAAGATCAAGGAGAATCTGAAAGCACTCAGGTAGAACCAACAGGAGAGTCAAATCAAGATGAAACTGCAGAATCAAGTAGACAGGTTGTTGAACATCCTATGGTTACCAGGAGTAAAGCTGGTATATTTAAACCTAAAGTCTACTCAACAGAATGTAAAGAATATAGAATGGAACCAGACAACACTGAACCTAATGATGTTACTGAAGCATTGTCAAACACAAATTGGAGAAAAGCCACGGAGGATGAGTATAGAGCTCTAATTAGAAAGAAGACATGGGAGCTTGTGCCACCATTGGTAAATCAGAAAGTGATAGGAAACAAGTGGGTGTTCAGGCTCAAACGTGACATTGCAGGTAATGTGTTGAAGTACAAAGCTAGGCTGGTTGCAAAGGGCTTCTTGCAAACTTCGGGCGATGATTATCACGAAACTTTTTGTCCAGTGATAAAAGCATCTACTCTACGCATAATCCTTACAATTGATGTCTCAAAAGGCTGGAGTGTTAGACAAGTGGATATCAACAATGTTTTCTTGAATGGAAAGCTAAACGAAGTAATATACATGAATCAACCAGATGGTTTCATTGACAATGCCTATCCTAACTTTGTCTGCAGGCTTGAAAAGGCACTTTATGGACTCAAGCAAGCACCTAAGGCGTGGTATGAAAGGCTAAAATGAACATTGTTAGACTGGAAGTTTTTCAAATCTAAGGCAGACAATTCCCTTTTCTTCTACATGAATCAAAGGCAAGTCATTTTTTGTTTGGTATACATAGATGATATTGTGATAATTGGGAATGATCACAGAATGTTACAAGACTTCATTGAAAGACTTAACATTCAGTTTGCACTGAAAGACATGGGTGAATTGCATTAATTTTTGGGAGTTGAAGTAAGGAGATATCAATCAGGAATGCACCTTACCCAGACTAAGTACATAAAAGACTTGTTAAAATGGTTTAACTTTGAGCATCTTAAGTCGTGTGCAACCTCTATGACAGTAGGCAAAGGTCTTTCCATAGATAAATGAGAGAAAATGGTGAATCCATCTCTATACAGAAGTGCAATAGGAGGCCTGCAATATCTTTGACATACACGACCTGATATAACATTTTTAGTTAACAAGCTGAGCCAATTTCTACAATCTCCCTCAGATGTGCACTGGAAAGCAGTAAAAAGAATTTTTAGGTACTTGAAAGGGACAATCGAACAAGGTCTTTGGATACAAAGGAATGACAGAATAGATGTTACTGGTTTTGTTGATGCAGATTGGGCATCGTGTCCCGATAATGAGAAGATCGACAATCGGCTACTGCGTGTATCTAGGAGACACCTTAGTGGCCTGGTCTTCAAAGAAGCAACAAGTTGTGTCAAGGTCGAGTGCTGAATCAGAGTACAGAGCTCTAGCTCAAGCTTGTGTTGAAATTACCTGGATTGAGTCTTTACGTAAGGAAATCAAGCTACAACCTACTTCATCTCCTATCTTATGGTGTGATAATCTCAGTGCTAGCGCTCTAGCCTCCAATCCAGTCTATCATGCTAGAACTAAACATATTGAGCTGGACATACACTTTGTCAGAGATAAAGTGCTTGAAGGGAAGTTGAAAATTCAGTACATTCCTTCATCTGATCAAATAGCAAATTTAATGACCAAATCTCTTGCTCAAACTAGATTCCTATTTCTTAAAGACAAGCTTGGAGTTAAGTAATGAACTCCAGCTTGAAGGAGGATGTTAAAATACAAATCATATCAGATTATATCTCCTCATGTGTAGACGTGTACTGCCATGATCAATTGCTGAGTGTTGGGACCACATGTTGCTATTGCAACAATATTGATTCTTCACGTGCTTTTCAACTCTTTTAACTTGCTCATCACTCCAAGCTTTGTATATTAAAACCATTGTATTGTACTCAATTAATGGTTGTATGATAAAAGTTTTCTTCCTCTGAGATTATCAGTAATTCTTAATTCAGTTTCCTTCAAATTTCAACTTTTTCCATTCGAAGTTGTCCAAAATCACTTGATCTATAGGGTGTAAAGAAATCATGTGCAAGTTATTGTGAAAGGAGGCACTTGAGTTGATTCTATTGCTTAAGAATTTATTATTGAAGCCTTAGAAAATCTATAATAGTTGCTTGGAGCATAGTTTGTTCGAGGGAGATAGTCACTTAAAGGATTAAAGATGATTAATTGACTGGAGGATAGCCTAGAGGCATCTCTGTGATTGCGGATCACACAAGATTAAAGGAATATTCTACAGTACTACCTTAATTGAAGGATATTGTATATAATTTAGTGTCGATTTAGAAGAAACATCTGCGTAAATCAAGTGTAGCTGATGGGAGCATGTTAAGATAGAATTGTGATAAAGCTAGAGAAGATAACACTAGAAATGAGCATATTCATAAATTGGTGAGGTGCTTAAAGAAGTACCTATAGAAGAAACTGAGGGGAAACAGTTTTAGAAGATTTTGACACTTTCTTCAGTAGTTGCTACATTTTCAATGAAGATAGTTAGGTGCAGAGATTAGGAAATCTGATAAACTAATATTGACAATAACCTTGGTGGCTGAGGTCAACTTAAATTAATTTTAAATGAAGTAGTTTAGAAGGGTTCAAGATTTTGTTGACTTTGGAGATGATTCTTAGCCCCTGTTTGATTCCCATTGAAATAAAACTCTTTATTTCTGATACTCATTTTCAACCACACATTCATACAATAAAATATTTTACACATAAATTCATTACTTTTTCTTACTTTTTAACCCCACATTCTCCAAAAAATCACTATTCAAAGCACCATTTTCTCCCAATTTATCTTTATAATTGATATCAAACAGGGGCTTAGTCAAGCAAAGTGGAATGAAATTTTCATATAACCAATACTAGATAACGGGAAATAAGAATTCTCAAAGTTAGGAACTAAAGTTTCACAATCTGCCTTCAGTATCCAAACTCGAGTATGGTCTATATTGCCCTTGCGGGCCTTGCCAAGAGTATGCCAAATGCAGTTCACTCGTTACATTGCAACAGTTATACCTTTAGTCAGTGTTTGTCATATATGCAATTGAAAGTGAAAAAATAGAAATTCTTTTATGCCTCTCATATATTGCTTCCTGAAATTATTGTACTTTGTGAAGTCTCTAGTAATTACTATTATTTCAGCTTCAATATTTATAATTGAGTTTGGTAAAATATTGTCTTCTTTACTCCAAAATGGAAAACCCTACTATTTTGTTAAAATCTAGATGATATTTCCGCTTATCTACTTTTGTCTTTCACTGGACTCGCAAATAGTAAGCTGGACTAGTAATCTTTTTGGATGAAACCAATATCATTTATATTGAAGACATTGCAGAATTTTTTTGCCTCGTCTTAAATTTGTTGTAGAGTTTGACTGTCGAGTAAATTTTCTTTTCCGTGTAGATAATCAAATAAGAAGCAGTATCAAAATTGTTGTAGCCACAAAAACAAAATGATCACGGTAAAATGATAGACAGACAGGTATTTTGAAACACAAGAACCTTAACTTCTGCTTGAGAAGGATAAATAGACTAAAAATGCTTCTCATCTTTAAAAGGCGTGCCATTCAAATCATGCTTGTCCCTGCACATTTCACCTGCATGGTAGAATTAAGCATTTGTACTCGTTGTGGACTTCATGTTTTGGTTTATATTTACTCCCTGCATATATATATATATATATATATATATATATATATGAATTTGATTCTAAAAAACCTCTAATATTGAATGTCTTTTTCTGCCAGATATATTGATGGAGAACGCCTTTCGGCGGAGGATGAGAAAGTTGTGGTAGATAAGCTTCTTGCTTTTCATCCTCATTCTGAAGCTAAGATTGGATGTGGACTTGATTCAATTATGGTTAGTTACTTCGTGTTTAATAGACTTCTTTTCTAGCTTGTCGACCGGATAGCATTCACTTAATTGTTTCCCAATCAATGGTAGCATGACATTGATAAGCTTTTCACCAGATAAAAATATGGAGAGTTGCATTTTAATGTTGGATTTTAATAATTCTCAGTGTTTAGCATCCAAATTTGGTGTGCTTGGATGAGTTGGGTTTACAGGACAGTCATTTGTGTAAACCTAGAAATGGTTCTTACAAAATAATGCCGCATGGCCTTTAACCGATGATTATCTGAAGAGCAACAGTCAGAATGAATATAATTTTACTCAGTTATGATCATCATTCAATAGTATACCAAAGATGTTTCAGTTTTGAATAACGTCAGCAATGACAGACGAACTAACAATTTGACTATTAGCTGGGCATGTCTTTGACTTTGAGGCCTCATTCTCTTTATATCCTAGTAACTATGGATTTTCCTTCCCTCCTACTAAAAAAAAAAAGTAGCAGATAATTTATGAGAGATAAGTGATTGTATGAATCTCGCAAGCGTACATCATCGTTGATAAGTAATACGTAATGAGTAACGTATATAGTCCCATGTGGAATAAAATTCAATCAAGTGTACTAATTTCTCATCAAATTTAAAGCAAGCAAACACTTAAGTACTTTAGTTCAGGTGGTAAGGAATTCATTATTTTAACCTTGAGGGGTTGCTCAATTGGTCGGACCTTGAGTTCGCTCCCTAATGGTTATCAGTTCGAGTCCCCTCAGGACAACTGAGGTGAGTATCAGGCCGTAAACTTCAGGGCCTCATGGAATTAGTCGAGGTGCGTGCAAACTGGCTCGGATATCCACGGTTATAAAAAAAAAATGAAAGCAAGCAAACAAAAGAGAGTTGTGATTTGTAATTATTCTAAATTAATCTACAGAAGCTTGTAAAATTCAAATTTTATATGTATATAGAATGAGTGTATTGAATTACGAATCCATCTATTATTATCTATTTCAATTCTCAACTACGTAGTTAGTATCATTCATGTATTCTTGGCAATCGATAATTCTATTGTAATTAATTCTCTTTTTCAAGACAAATTAAATATATTCTAGTCACGAGCCGAATCTATTCACAGTCCGAATTCTAATGAATATAACGCATTCAATTTCACAATTATCTCAAGGATTGCATACGTGATAAACATTATCCCTAATAACTATTACAAGTATGTTAATAAAGCAGTGTTCTAAACCTATTGTGAACCTATTAATACTATAACAAGCAACTATATATTTAATTGGTGATTAAGCAATCAAATAATAAAATTATGCATGCAAGATTAATCAAGAAAAGCAATAATTTGAATAGCTACTTGTCTTAAATTAAAAATAAATAATAAAGGGTTTCCTTTTCATCCAATACATGAAAATAATTAGCCTAACATGTTGTTATGTAAAGTACACAAAAAGATTTGGAAAAATATCACCCGAAATGGAAAACAATGATTGGAAAGTGAAAAATCAATTTCTTCTTCTTTAATCTTCCACTCGAACTTTGAATTTTCAATCTCTTGTGTTAATTGCCTTTGAATCTTGTGCTAGCCTTCTTGCGGTGAAAAATAGGGTTTTGATATCTGGTAGTTCGTTATAGCTGCCCTTTGTAGGTTAAATATTATGTTAAATTCGATTTCCATAAGAATTTAGTTCAAACTAGGAAATTGGGTCGTTCAGGCTAGACGTGTAAAAACGGTAAGAAGCCCGGTCGGAAAATTAACCGGCCCGGAGGTCTGACCCAGCCCTGACTGCTTTACGGCCCGCATGGGCCAGTCTGCCCGTCGGCCCGCACGTTTTTTTTCTTTCCCCAAAAAATAACGGTAAAAAGAATTATAGTGAAAATCGATAAAAGTTACGTAAAAATAAATTTTTCATTGATTTATTTTTCGATAAATTTTACATCAATAAATAAATAACATAAAAACTTACAATTGTTCGAACAATATTTTGCCTAACTTGACAAATTACATAGTTTTGAACATTTATGAACTTATAGTTAAAGTACATCTCAACTAGGTTGGCACCTACTTAACTATAATTTCGTCATTACAAATCAGATTTTATTCATCTACGGTAAGATTTTTAAAGTCTTGAGCAATATCGTCAGCAACTTTATCTTGCATTCTTCTATCAGCAAATAACCAGTCTTTCACGCAGATGAGAGTTTCTAAAATATCTTCTTTAAGTCTTGATCTTCTTTCATCTAGCACTCTGTTACCTGCACTAAAAGCAGACTCCGATGCCACTGTTGAGACTGGAACTGTTAGTAGATCTCGGGCCATTTTTGATAATATTGGATATGACCGTTCATTTACCTTCCACCATTGTAAAACATTTAAATTGTCAACCTCGTCTTGTGGAATTAAACTGTAGTGATCAAATTGATAATATTTTTCTAATTCAGCTGGTGTAACATTCTCATTTGAAAATGAACTAGTAGATGAAGTAAAAGACACATTGCGTTTTTTGGCTGTTAAAGAAAAGAAAGAAATTTTACCTTTAGAATTTGTAGCAGAACTCATAGTAGAAGAAACATTTTCATTATTACCATATTTCATAGTATAACTATTGTACATTTCATTAATAAAGCATTCTATTTCACGGCTTGTAATATTTATATTGAAAGATAAAGTTTCAGAAAGTTGGTCCATAACACACTGAACTTCAAAAAATTTTATACGAGGATCCATTACAGCTGCAATTGGAAAAATCATTGGCATATTTTCGTAATATTTTTGAAACTTGTCCTCCATTGTACAAATAATATCATAGAAAAATGGATCATCTTTATGACTTGAAAATTGATTAGCAATTTCTACAAATTGAGCGAGCACAAGATTACTTGTTGGATAATAAACTCCGAAACTAGTTTTTGTTGCCTTATAGAATGGTTTCAAATAATTCATGACTTTGAATGCAATGTTCCAATCATAATCATCTATGTGAAATTGATTTTGCTTTGAATTAACGAAAGCGTTAATAGCATCTGTATAACCAACACACGATTTTAACATAAGAAAAGTTGAATTCCACCTATTTGGAATATCATCTATAAATTTTCTTCTCCTCAATCCAAGATTTTTACAAATTTTTTCAAATTCTTGTTGTCTAGAATCTGAACAAGAAATATAGTTAATAGCTTCTCTAATTTTATGTATTTGTGGTGTTATTAATTTTAAACCATCTTACACTACTAAATTATATATATGACAAACACACCTCATATGAAATAATTTAGAGTCAAACGAGGGATTAAGAGTCATTTTCAAAAGTTCAATGCATGCAGTATTTGCACTAGCATTATCAAAACTAATGCTAAATAATTTGCTCAATACGTTAAATTCATTAAAAACCTGTAATACATTCTCACACAAATTTATTCCATTATGTGGATATTCAAGTAAGCGAAAAACAATAATTCTTTTGTGAAGTAACCAATTATTATCAATAAAATGTGCATGACACATACATAACCATTGTGATTACGGCCAGACCAACAATCAGATGTAAAACACATAACTCCATCAAAATTGTTAAATTCAGTTTTCAAAATGTTCAGTCATTGTATGAAATAATTTCAAAATATCTGAGCGAGCAATATTTCTACTTACAGACCGATAAGCTGGTTGAACATACTTTTGCATAAACTCCTCAAAGTATCGATCTTCTGCGAAAGTGAAAGGCATCTCGCTTGCTGCCAAAAATTCAGACATTCCTATTCTCATTCGATCCTGCGAATAACAAAAATTAGAAAAAGTAACTGTTCCACTAGTATTAGTAAAAGAAGTAATTTAAGTTTGTTTAGTATCCCAATGCCCTCTTTCATTCATTTGTTTATCTTTGTGTCTTCGCAATGTGCCTGTGCCTTGACCTTTAACCCATGCATAACTCTTTCTGCAAATAGTGCATATTGCTCTTTTGATTGGTTCATCCACTGTAAAGATTTCTCAAATATCAGATGTGTGCTTTTTATTTTCTCGCTGTTGAGAAGATCCAATATTTGGATCATTATCATCTTCCAAATTTATTGGAGAACAACTATCATGTAAATTGACATTTCTTGAAGAAAAATCGTAAGAATCCATAAATTTTCAACAAAAAATTTTGAAATAATAACTCAATAAGATGAAAAGAAAGCACAAAATACTAAATATGAAAAATATTTACTGAAAATATTAAGAGAGAACGAGAAAATATATATTTCAAATTTTGGAGTTTGTAGTTGTAGATTGTGAGATTTTAGAATTTTTTCACTTCACAATACCACAATTTACAAAAAAAAAAATATTTTACCGTTAAAAAAAAAATTAAAAAAAAATTTCAGAACGATCAAATGACCATTCTGAAAAGCTGCAGGCGCAAATTTTTTGTTTTTTTTTTATTTTTTAATTTTTTTTAAAAACCGCTAGCCCGGTGCACCTTGAACTGGCCGGGACCGGTTCAAGGTGCAGGCGGCCCACGATTCGGCCCACACGGTTCGTGGGCCGAATCGCGGGCCTGGACGGCCCGCCCATCTTTACATGTCTAGTTCAGGCCCAGAAATGGCCCTCGTGCACCACTTGTTCCACTGCACGTGTGTCGCCCATTGGATTTACTCTTGGTAAATGGACACAAGGGTGTCGCACGCGAGAAGAAAAGCTTGCGCACGTGGGCCCCTATAGCAAAGTTCTATTTGTTGCAGTTTAGTCCTTGAATTTCATTCTCTAGTCATTTTGGTCCCTTTTTCATATCTTCTTGATAATCCATCTTCCAAATCCATCTAATTGACTTCAATCTCTATCCAATCATTGATACTAGGTCCGAATCAACCATTAGCACTTTGCGATTTATTCCCCAAACTTTGGATTAATTCCACTTTAGCTAATTTTCTGCTCCTTTTGTCCAATTCCATCGTTTTTCATCGAGATGCATGCGCCTAACAAACAAATTATATACAAAATTAAGCTTCAATTCATTTAAAATAACAACAATTGCTCTAGTTTAACGGCACAGATAAGTGTATAACAATAAGGTTGTCTTGTTTGCTTCTTGTTGTTGGAGAGCATTGCTCATAAGTTAGACAAATCTTTGTCTTTGGGAATGTACAGAAGGTAATTCAATGGTCTGATACCATGGATTGTGCTGATTGATTTTTGTGAACACTAAACCCCCGTTTGGCCATCATTTTCTAAAAATCATTTTTTCTCAAATTTATTTTCAACTACACATTTCATGGGACCCACAATTTTTTTAATTTTTCGAACGCACGTTCATCAAGTTTTATCAAAATCTGCTAAAAATCTGATTTTTGGTTAAACCAAATTGGGCTAAATGTTTTTTGACATGATGACACATAATTGTGGCAGTTAATATTAATTTTAAGATCTACTTTAAGTCTATGGACTTATAGGCTCTTCTTTATTTACTTGCTTGTAGGTTGATCGACACCCCCTGTTCAGACAATCGAGGTGCCTTTTTGTTGTGAGAACTGATGGTGGATGGATAGACTTTTCCTACCAGAAGTGCCTTCGAGCTTACATTCGAGATAAGTACCTTTCTCATGCTGAAAGATATATAAAAGAACATTTTAAACGCGGTAGTGGCTGATTTTTCTGAGATGGTTCCTCTCAATGTTGACATTGAAGTTTGGCTATGACTTTTACATCACCAGAGGCATCTCGGTCAGTTTTAGACGATATTTAAGATGGATGGTTAATGTTTATACTTATTCAGCTGCCCATGTCTCCCACTATGACACCATTTTTCAATGTGGTAGAAATTAGTTGACTAGCAGCGCTTCATTTTGTTTTGAGACAAAGAAATGATTGAATAACAATCTATTTTCTCTTGGCTGTTATATTGTTGACAAGAAGTTCATTGCTTTCCTCCCTCGTTTGAGGCATTGTACTTTTTGGAGAAGTGACATAATGTACAGATTATCTGTTATGATGTAAATTCTAAACAAAAAGTTTGATCCAATTTTTGGTGGCATGTATTACCCTGTATATCTAGAAAATTATAAGCTTCTATCCCGATTATGATGCTTAATATGTGAGATAGATCTAGTTTAGAAATTGTTTCCTTGAAAATGTGAAAATTCCACTGTTTCATTACTTGAGATTAACCTAGACTACTGTATTGTTTCATTTACATAAAATAATTTAGATGGTAAAATGTTAACTTGTACTTAATATTCTAATAATCATAAAATGTGGCTAGACGGTAAGTCAAACTTCAAGCTTTACGAGCTTAAGAGGGCTAGGCCTAAAAAAGCTTCCCACCTAGGTGAAGCTTAGGCAACAACTAGACGCGTTTTTTAGAGTATTGGATTGTACCAATTGTTTCCTCTATAAATTCATGCAATGATATGAAGAAAACATTTGTATTGTGATGATAATCAATGTCTTTAGTCATTTGTGGAATTTTATGGAGGGCAATGAAAGTGATTGTGACTACAGGCGTGGGATGTTTGTGACCATACATGTATGACCTTTTAATGTGATTGTTCCACAGAATGAGTCAAATTAGAATCAGACAATAGAGTTGTCAAATAGTCAAGCTTTGTGTGTTTACCAGCTGGAACTTTCATGGATTTTGGGTTAGCTCATCAATTCATCAATCAAATGTTAATGGAAATTTACGTTGTTTATGTACCCATAAAATGACTTGTGGAAGAGTTAAAATCTTTGTACTCAAAACATACTAAGAGGCTTATTATACTGGATTTGACATGATTGGATGGTTCTAAACTCCTCAAGTATGGAGAGGCAATAAATGTTTCTTGGCTCCATATTTGTAAGAAGTGTGCAAGAGATTGAAACGTTACTCCAAACTAATGCAAGTTTTCATTGAGTGATAATATAGCAGATTGAGAGTGGGGACAAATTATACCCGTGATTTTTTTACATTCAACTCGATGAAACTTCGATATTTTTTGTGAATCTTGAAAACAGCTAAACATGTATATTGTTCACAATGCTCTAGGTCTAAATCTTGATGCTCTTTTATATGCTATCAAGGTTAGTCGAGTCGAGCATGATAAATATGATACATAATAAAATAGTAACATTTTAATTCTACGGTGTGATGAATATTTGTACTACGGACTGGTCCCATCAGCCTCCCATCCGATTTAAAGTAGAGAGAGAGAGAGAGTGTGTGTGTGTGTGTCATCTGACTTTTGACCAGATTGCAGAAATAAAACAACAATTATTGGCCATGATTTTAGGTTAAAAACTTAAATTTTGTTCCAAATTTGAGTTTGGATCAAATTCATTGGATTAAGAGTCCAAAAATTACTGTTCCAAAATCTAAAACAGCATCAAGCATTAGGAATTAGGTGTTTTGATAGTTTCATTATCCATTTAAAGTATGAGAATAAAAAAGGCATATTTGATCGCGCTTTTGGAAAGTCAAAATTTACTTTCGAGTGAAAATTGTTTTTATACATGTTTTAATAATTTTTGTAACTTTCGTAAAAACTCTTCCACAGATAAAAATAGAAGAACAGGGCTGCTCTGCCAGGCCTGTAAAAGGCCTCGCTGAGCAAATGTGAGATGGGGGGTGGGTGTTTTAACATTGGGGGGGGGGGGTTTCAATGAGAGGACCCACATCATGTGAGAACTTTTGCTCTATCAGGCCTGTTATTATTCAAAATAGAAACACTCTCAAACAGACTAGAAGCGGTGGATTTTGACGAGTGACCCATAAATATACGTAACACAACTTTCACCTCCGTCCAAAATCTATGAGTTGACTCTCTTTCTCGCTCCTCCCCTGCAAGCAGCATTCCTTTTTTGTCTCACATTCTCTCTAGAGCGAGCTTCATTCAGACCTCGAATATTGAGCCTTTAAAGACATGAGAGAGCAAAGCAACCCAAAGAAAGCAACTTATCATTGCCATTCTCTCTCTCTCCCTTGCAATACAACTTGCACAAATTATACACTTTGATTCAAGATGAGTTGAATTGAATTGAGTAGAGTCCTCTATGACTATATGTACTGACACTATATTTTCACTGCATGCATTATTAGACTATTCCTTAAGAAACTTCGAGACACTTAGATGTATACTCTTTTTTCTCTATTCTTAGCAACAAAATCTTTTGAATTCCAATATCACTATCTCAGTTTTTTTTGTTGGGAACTGAATCATCACACACATTTGCCACTAAGATAACCTTTTCCTTTGGTTTATAAAGTGATATGTTACACAGTGATTACATAGAGAATCTAGAACTGTCAATTAAGTAATTTTCATCAATTTGGGAGACAATAGGTGTCAGCATGGTGAATTTTGAAACCAATTGAAGTTTAGTGACCCAATTGAGATTTCATTTAAACTTCACTGACTGTACTTGAAATTTACCCTTTTTACTCCTTTTATTTAAATAGACACGATTTTTTAGCACATTACACTATAAAACGCTGGAAGACGCCATCTCTTATGGGAGGGACCATAGCTGGTCGATCCAGCTTATTTTAGCTAATTAATAATTGCATGTAATCTGTGCCCCGTGGGCCTCTCTCTATTCAGATGAATCCACATATACATATAACACGCGTACAAGCACTCTCGTGTCGAGTTATTGTGCTGCATGATCCATGATTCACACACACCTAACTGAGAGATTACAATAGTTGGCCATAACTCAAAGCCCACTTAGCCAGTACCCATAAAAATGCAATCTGTGGGCATTGGCTAGGGTCTCCCTCTACAACTTCCCATAGAGAAGGCTCAGAGCAATTCTGTAGCCCTCTGTTTCTTTATCATGCTATTCACTTCTGCTTGATTTTAATGAATGTATGCTTTGAAATTCATCTTCTTGGAAGAAGATGGCTTCTTATCAACCAAATTTTCCATTAGCTTTAGATGCTTTGTATTGTGAGGAGGAACATTGGGATAATGGAGAAGTTGAAAACAGAGATAATAAACGTTTCACAGAAGAAGAGAGTAGATTTCTTGCTGATTTCATAAACTGTCAACGTCCAGTGGTGTTATTGGAACAGGACTTGCTTTGGGAAGATGAAGAGTTGAGTTCTTTATTGTCTAAAGAGCAGGAAAATGAAATGTACAATGGGATTCAAGAGAACCCATCTTTGGCTAAGGCTAGAGGTGAGGCAGTAGAGTGGATGCTCAAGGTTATTGAATATTACTCTTTTTCAGCTCTCACTGCGGTTCTTTCAGTTAACTATTTGGATAGATTCCTCTGTGGGTTTCAGTCTCACAATGAGAAGCCATGGATAACTCAACTAGCAGCTGTGGCTTGTCTTTCTTTGGCTGCAAAAGTAGAGACTCAAGTGCCTCTCCTTTTAGACTTCCAAGTAAGTAAAATTCAAAACTGTGATGGATCTCTTCTTCTGTAAAATGATTAGATGATTTATAAGGGATTATTGTTGTAAATAGGTGGAAGAGTCTAAATATGTGTTTGAGGCAAAAACTATTCAAAGAATGGAGATTTTAGTACTGTCCACACTGCAGTGGAAGATGAATCCAGTGACCCCACTTTCATTTCTTGATTACATTGCAAGGAGGCTGGGATTGAAGAGCAATTTGTGCTGTGAATTTCTCAGGAGATGCGAGTGCTTGCTTCTGTCAATCATTGCTGGTAAGCCTTTTCTCAATATTGTCGAAGTTTTCCCTTTTGGGCTTCTTTACTCAATTCTCTTATTCTTGTGTTATATCAATTGCAGATTATAGATTCATGTGTTATCTGCCTTCTACACTGGCCAGTGCCACAATGCTGTACGTTTTCAGTAGCTTAGAGCCTTGCATTGGATTAGAGTACCAAGATCAACTATTAAGCATTACCGGAATCGACAAGGTTTGTAACTTTAGAATCTTTTTTAGTATTTTTTGGGTGCAAGAAATTAAATGTGCAATGAATCAGGACAAATTGGAGGAATGTTGCTGTCTAATACTGGAGGTGGCAACAAGGATTCAGTTCCATTCATTAAACAAAAGAAAGTTTGGATCATTGCCAAGCAGTCCCAAAAGGGATGTTTCATTTAGCTTTGATAGCTCAAAGGATTCACGGGCAGTGTGTTCTTCAGCAGCAACATCAGTTTCTTCCTCACCAGAGCCTTTATCCAAGAAAATCAAGAATCTGCATACTCCAAATGAAGCAGATACTTTTAGCTATTCCCACCAGGTCTAAGACTAAGTAAGACTCTTCATATCCCAATTTCATATCACCATGTAGATGATGATGAATAAGATTTTATCTGTTTTTAATGTGTTAAATTGCCTACCATCTTTCCAAATTAACCCCATTTGATGTATTTGGAGTGTGAGGTGAAGATGGTTGGCATTTTAGCATCCGGGATTAAGCCAAGAATATGAAACTAGAGTAATTTCATTTCTATTTATGGGTATCTTTTTATTTTAATTAAGTATGTAGAGGATTTTGTAGATTTTCCTCATACTGCGGTTTTCAACAGAGGAAAAGGAGCGAATGTGCAAGTCTTGTTTGCTGCATGTGAGGAGAGGAACATTTTGTCGGCCACTGGCATCATTTGGATTTGCAATATTGTTTTTGAGGTTTAGCCGAGTTTGGTAATGATTAAAATATTGATTTAATCAAAGTTAATAATAAATTTTAATCACGGATTCAAAAATTTTCAATCACACATTTCATTAGTTTTTATTAAAATTTACTAAAATTTTGATTTCACGATCCAATAAGATATCTAAGTATACTTAGATATTATAAATTCATCCCACTTTTCGAAGATTGTTTCCTTCTCTTCGAGATCCTTTTTTTTCCCCCTCATTTCAAATCCAAAAAATTCTTTATTAGAGTCTCACATTGGCTGGTGATATTTACACGATCCACTTAATAAGGTGAGGGCAATCCTCCCCTAACAAGCGGTTTTGTTAGGTTGAGTTAGACTCAATATCCTTTCTAATATGGTATCAGAGCATGCTCAATTTTGCAATGTTGGGTGCACTCAATATCGATTTGTTCACAATTGTTTGGCATGATCCACGCTGTGCGTGAGGGTGTGTATTAGAGACTCACTTTGGTTGGTGATATTTAGACGATTCACTTAATAAGATGATGGCAATCATCCACTAACAAGTCGGTTTTGTTAGGTTGAGTTAGGTCTAATATCCTTCTAATGTTCTTTTTACTTATACATAAGACATGGGATGTCGATTCATCATTGGATAAAGGAGGGAAAATTCCCATTTTAGAATAAGTGGTTCAAATCATTTTATCAAATAGAGGCATAACAGAGTTAAAGAGGTAGGTAGGTGTATGTGTGAGACAGACAAATTTGTGTTTTCGAATTTTGAGGCTAATTTGCCTAATTAAAAGAAATTAAAGATAAAGAAAGAAACGGTGGGATTGTGGTCCTCCTGATTTAAGAGAAATTTGCCCAATTTGAAGATTTTCGATCTTATGTGATATGATGTCATTTAAATTTATCACCAATAAATTTCATTTACAACTCAATATTATTGACGTATTTTTTTCCTTAAAAGTAAGAAAAAATATAATCGAATTATGCGCATGATATAATATAAATTTTGACGAGTCAATACATTCAATAGAGCTTTTGAATTTAGCCGTAGTACTATAATAACTCGATGGATTCTATGTTAAATTATACTGGAGATGAATTTACTAAATGTTGTTCATTTTGCTTATTTTTTAGCAATTAACGGTTGCGTTGAAGATGCTCTTAGATTATACTAGTTTTCTTATATAATATTTCGATTATAGATTTCGTATTTGAATAAATTGAGATTTTTAGCTAAACGATTCCTTCTTAAATTGTATTCATATGTACAAATTGTCAACTAAATTATCCAATTTGGTTTGCACTTAATGGTACCACAAAAGACATGTAAGAACGGCGTCGCATGTGCTTTTCTTAAACAACTTTAAATTACAAGGAATCATGACAAATGGCTTTATTCCTCAACCTTACATATATTATATGTAATGAACTTGCTTTAGTTACAAACTCATTTGCGAGTTCATTATATCTCGCTTGAATCACATTAAAATTTTCATTCTCATTCTTCTACTTATTTTCAATCACACATTTTTCAATAAAATAATATTTTTCATCACATCAATAATTTTTCCTTCTTTTTCAACAACACATTCTCCGTCATTCTATTATTCTAAAATATATTCTTCCAAAATAATGTGGCTCAAACACACATAATTCTCTCTTTTATCCTTTGTACCGTGAATGTCAGACCAATACGAATATATTATAATAGTGGTGGCAAGCGAGCCGAGCGGCTCGTAGGCTCTGCTCGTTCTATAGCAGCCCTTGACGAGCCCGAGCACGAGCCGAGAGGGCCGAGTCTGCTCGGCTCGTACTATACACGAGCCGAGCGGCTCATGGGCTCTTTAAAAAAATTTTTTTTTTTTTTTTTTTGCAAAATTCAGTGACCAAAACGGTCACTGTCAGTGATTGTTTGGTTCCCTTGTTTTCACTTTTTAAGTTTTTATACTAGTTGATTTAATCGGATAAAGGGTGTTTTATCGTCATCGATTGGCGATTTGCTAGCATCCCGGACGTTGTAGTATGCTCGAAAAAAGAAAAGAAAGATGTAGAAAATGGAGGACAAAAGGCAATTAAGAATAATATTTAATTGCATTTAAAAAGAGTTGGATTAAGAAAAATGTGCAGATTAAAGAAGAAAGGGAAAAGGAAAGGAATGTTGAAAATGGGGGACAGAGGCAGTATCTTTTGATTTGGGGCGAGATGACTTTATGTTCAGTGTTCTCAATGCTTTTGGTACTTCTAACTTATAATAAGAGTAATGACTTACCAACCATATAATTACACGGGCCCATTTGGTAGGACCCAGAAACCTACTTTTAAAATAATTCAAATATGTTGAAAAGTAGTTTCTTAGCTTCGGAAGCAGTTTTCGACTTTTTTTCATCTTCATTTATGTTTGGACTTGGAATATAAAAAATTAATAAATAAAGTATTTGCTATTATTATTTCAGGCTAAATTTACATTTTCTTTACTTTCCTTCCACCCACAACTAAGAATGATATTCAATTCTAAAATTACTCTATACTAGTATTTCACCCGTGCGATGCACGGTGAGATGCACATACTATAAATTAATACTATTCTGGATAATTTAATAAGTTACATGGACACTTATCAGTACAAACTCTAAAAACATTTAACTGGAACGTAGGAAATATTGATTGAAAGCAACATCGACTAATATTTTTTTTCGGTATCCACACATGTTGTTTGAGGAAACTAATTCTATTGGTCGTCCTAAAATGAAGCATTCTATGTACTTCAGCACAAAAACTCCACAATTAGGCCTGAAACAACATAATATTAGACTATATTAGTATCGTTACTATGAAAGTAAATTGAACTATAAATTTAACACTATGGTAATTAGTATTTTAAATGCTTACCCACTGTTTCTGCAAGGGATATAAGGCATAATGTTCATCTCCATTTTTTTGTTTTTATGTTTTCTTAACTCATGTCTGTTAGACAATAAGTTAGAAGACATCAATAACCCTTGAACTAAAGCGAATGTTGCTCTTGCATGTAGTTTTACTTCGTCTGGTGTGTGGCTGCTGTGGCTACAATCATATATTTGAAATTTCCACTCACGTATATCCACGAGATAAAGATATCAATTGTTGATCGGCATTGTACATGGTATCAGTAGATAATTGCAATTGTAATTTTAACACGAACAACTTATTAGAATTCATTTTCGAATCCAATTAGATGCAAAACACTTCATAAAATAAACTTTAAAGTATATATACACTACATAACTAATTCAAATTTTGAAAAACTTCTTTGAAAACAACATTTGTTGTTGAATTGGATGGTTCTCCATCTCTATCACAACAAAGAATTTTCAATCCTGAACGGTTTGTAACTCTGGACACTGCAACATAAAGTTGGCCATGACTGAAAACAGGCTTTTTCAAATAAAGTCCTACATGCGATAGTGATTGGCCTTGACTTTTGTTAATAGTCATAGCATATGACACTATCAAAGGATATTGTCTTCTTTGAAACTTAAAAGGTAGTCTTGAATCTGATGGAGTTAACGTCATTCTTGGAATGAACACTTTATGTCCTGCATTTCTTCCAGTAATGACCTTAGCTTCCAAAACATGTTTTCCAAGTGTTGTGATAACCAATCTAGTCCCATTGCACAGTCCAGCAGAGTGATCAATGTTTCTTAATAACATAACAGGAGTGCCAACCTTCAACTTCAGCTCATGATTAGGTACACCCGAGCATCTTATTCCATTCAAGAATTCCGGAGTGTATAGATCATCTAGTAATTGGAATCTGATTTGGAAGCTGTATCAGAACTTAGATAAGTTGTTCCCTCTGTTTCATTAACTTAGATAAGTTGTTCCCTCTGTTTCATTAAGAGAGACCATATACTCGTTGATTGTTTCAACAACATCCAGTGTTGGAGCCAAGATGGCTCTTTCTTGCAAATATAAAGGATCGCTGACTCTTTCTGATAAATTTGGATATGTACTATCCACTATTGATTCAACTAAATCTTCTTTCTCTTTTATCAGTAAATCATCAGGTATTTCAATCGAAACATGCCCATCATTTGGCCCACCAATTATACCATCTCCAATATTTGAAATCCAGTCTGAAAACGCCTTTAACTCTCGTAGATCAATGTTTGAGTTTGGACTTTGGAGCCTCATGTTCTTAGTCAATTTCAAAAATTTGCAATGTTGCCATAAGTAGGAAGAATTAATAGTTGCAAGAACGATATCTTGCCTGGTACCCTTTAGAATGACGGGTAATATTTGTCTGAAATCTCCTCCAAAAACAATGGTTTTACCTCCGAATGTTTGTGTCAAACTCAATGGATTGCTAAATCTTAATATATCTCGCATAGTCTTGTCTAGAGCTTCAAAACAATACTTATTCATCATAGGAGCTTCATCCCAAATGATAAGATCAGTTTTGATGATTAGCTCTGCAAGAGGACTGCCTTGTTTAATGTTGCAGGTTGAGTCTTCGGTGGGAATAAGAGGAATGGCAAATCTGGAGTGAGCTGTTCTACCACCTGGTAAAAGAAGAGATGCTATACCACTTGATGCAACGGTTAGTACAATCTGTCCCCTCGATCGTATTGCTGCAGATAGTGTTTTCCATACAAATGTTTTTCCTGTACCTCCATACCCATAAAGAAAGAATACTCCACCTTTACCATTATCAACTGTATGCATTATTGTTTCATAGATGTTCCGTTGCTCATCTGTTAGATTCGATAAAAATTTATTATGTTCGTCAACTAAGACATCTCTGTCATAACGCAACTCATCTTGAATTAGCCTGTTTTGGCGAACTGAAAGATCAACCATCAATGGGAAGGGCATTGTCAAAAAATCACGTAAACTTTTGCTAGTACTAGGCAAAATTTTTTCAATCTCAGCAAGTGTATAATCCTTTAATTCATCGTCATTGAGTTGTAAATCTGTACGGTACAATATATAAAGAAGTACAATTAAGAAGATGACATAACATGTAACTGTAGTAATTGTTTATTTATTTTTTATATAAGCAATGAAGTAGGATTTGAATCCCTTCATGTTGCAAAATGGTGCGCTGTCTATACAGAATGTCATCTGATAAGTACCGTCAGCACTCTTCCCATACGAATCAGGCCTTGAAAGAGAACCCGAACATAACAAAGTCACAAACAGAATTCTCAAACAGTTCGAAGATCCTCAGTGGCTTGCTTCAACAATCCCATCCACATACTTTTTGTCATCATCCAATAAACCAAGAGCGTAGCAAGCATCTCTAAATGAATTATATTGATCACCATTTATGCATTTTATCTCTTCATAACTTCTTGGTCCTTTAACTATGTTAAGCGAAATTCTCAAATAATATTGTTCACCAGATCCAGGAGGCACATAAAAAATACATCCAATTGAGAATCCACGCCTACGTGGATGCCATTCCCTCAATGGAGACTTCCACACAAATTTAGTGGGAAACTCTGCATATGTTAAAGATCTTGCTTCGGATAGTTACGGTTGGCTTCCATCCAACCCGAAAACATTGACGAACTTACCGTCGGCCTACTCATGACATCATCTATAGCATCATGATCTGAGAATATAACATTCTGCTCGTCTAGAAGATGAACATGCAATCTTTCAACTGGAGGATCTCTGTAATGAATATCAAAACCAAATATTCTCCAAGTAGCTTCACATGGTGAGATGTACCGGCAATCATAGTACATATTTATTTCGTCGACCGGACTTTGCACATCATTATCTTCACTACTTCGATAAAACGCTACAGTAACACGATCATGTCCTTTGTTGACATATTTGAAGAAATACTTTATCGATCGGGAATGATTACACCATTCAACATTAATATGAGCACCGTATTTCAGAAGCAAGAAGCGGTTGTGTGGTACCACATATCTATTATCCAAGTCAATCCCATTTTTTTTTATTGTTCTACCGTCATCCCTCCGCCGTTAAGTCGGATACCCATCTTCGTCAACAATAGTACATTCTGTGTACTTTTTCGGAAAATGCTTTGAGCACTTTCAATCCAACATACATGGAGAATTTTTATTAACGTTGCCGCAAGGCCCATGCATCATCAAATTTTTTACTGCATTGTAGTACACAGGATCAGTAGCTTCAGAAGGAATTTTAGATGAGATGATCTTGTCAATATCTTCACCAGAGGGATATTTGTCTTCTTGATACAGGAAAAGTAAAATATGTGCATGTGGCAAACCGCGTTTTTGGAACTCGACTGTATATATAACTGCAGTATGATGAAAATTTTATATTAACATTACTTATTAATGAATATTATTAAATAGGAATTAATTTATTGAAATATGGAAAAAAAAATTTATGGATTTTGCAAAGTACCTGCTTTGACTCTTCCAAAAATCTTGTTTACTCTAAGATCTCTCAACAAATGATCTAATTTCACTTTGAATATTCTACAAAGAATATCTGGGCGATCTTCGGGTTTCAAACATCTACTTTCGACGAAACGCACAATCTCTGGCCATTTGGGATTGCATGTAAATGTAATGAATAAGTCGGGATATCCAGCCTACTTGCAAATTGTCATTGCATCTTGATAATTCTGGACCATGTATCGTGCTCCACCAGTGAAAGATGAGGGCAAAATCACACGCTTTCCTTGAGAAGAAGGATCAGTTTCCCCTCTTAGAATTGCTTCGGTCAATCCTTTATACATATCAGATCTCAACTCTTTCTGATGAGCACGTACGTATGATAGACGCGAAGATTCAACCATTGTTTATGCATCAACTAAAAATTGCTGGAACAACCTTCTTGCACACAAAATATTCGAAGACTCAGATTCCCTTTCCTGCAATCTGTACGAAAAAAACTCTCTCATTGTTATCTTTTTCTTCTAGTCGAAGGAGTCATGTTTGAATACCTCAAAGGAACATCCTCTCGATATCCATCCTCACCATATGGGAAAAGTAAGGGATATTAGAGACCTAGATATGAAGCATTCAACTCATTAATTCGCTTTAGTTGCCCCGTTTTTGTTTCAACTATGACATCTCTATCAGCTGGAGATGTTTCAAAGTCTCCAACAATTAGTGCTGCAACTTCAGAGACAGATGGAAGATTGTACCTTCGACCATCTTGTTCTCTCCTTCCAATGAGCCTCAATTTCAGATCGGACGAAACATTTTGACGAATTGTGTCCCTCACCATTCGAAATGATTTTACTAACACATTGTGCTCATCAAGCATTGCCTTCAAGTTAGAAACAATCTCAGCATGAATCTTGTTGACTTCGTGTTTGAAATTTGGGTTAGCAAAAGAATACGAGTTTTAGTATTTATATAAAATAAAAGCGTAATAAGTATTCTAACTACGTAACACTAAATACGATAATTACCAAACAAACTTGAATTCGATTTGAAATTTCATTGTCTGTATCATAAATATAGAGCTGAGCAAACTTCGGTGGGCAACCTTCAGCAGGCAACAAACTTCCAATCCTATGATAATTTTGGCCGTGCATCCGAAAAATAGGAGGTCCTTTGCCTTGGTTTACAGTAGAATCAATCTTTCCACCCAACAAAGTGAAAGAAAACATTGTATTGTACAAACGAATGTTTTGAAGAAAATGTTTACTTTTCTCGCTTGCCCCATTTTGTAAATCAGAAAGGGTTTGCGGAGGATGTCGCATCTTCGGTAGCTCCACTTTTCCTTGCATACAGCACAAAGAAAACTTTGGTTTCGATATTGTATAATGCTTCCCAATCCTCTCATCATACCAGAATGAAGCCCCACAATATTCACATTTATAAACAGGATCTCCAATATCCCAATATTCTGCATAAAATATGTATCAGTGTAAAAATTCGTATAGGAAAAGTCTCGGAAGTTACTCTAAACGTAATGAAAATGGAAGAACGTTACCTTTATTTAAAAGAACTTCAGATTCCACATCCTCTCCTATAATAAAGAGTAAAGAATTTAAAATTTCAACATGTTATACAGAACAGGAAATTCGATAAGTGCTTAATCTACACTTAATTACCTAGATTTAATGCATCCCGTTTACTCTCTAATAAAACTCTATACAGTTTGTATGAAATTGATATAAACTATCTACAATGCTTTAATCTTATGCACAAGTTGGAAATATGATATGGCACCTGAAATGTAATGGTACACAATTGTGAATCTAATGATTCGGTGAGTTTTATTAGGATAATCATCTGCTGTAATTTATACATTCGAATATATTCAAACAACATAGAAGTAACATGATTGACAATAATTTCAAACAAACCAAAAGATTGCGAAGAAGATATTTTAATTACAAAAAATTGATAAAAATATACACTTTAGTAACTATTATGAAGAAAACGAAAGAAAATCACCTCTCTTCAAATCATTTCCAGATGCAGCATCGTCTCCTATAACAAATAAAGAAAAAAATGTAAACATTGAGCACATTTCACATAATATCATGTTAGCCTAAATTGATAATTAATATGAATATTAATATTTAATATGCAATTAAAACAAATTAACTTACCATCACTCAAATCAAAACTAAGTTTCTCAATTAGACCGTCGTGCATTCTGTGTTTTCCGAACGTAGAAAGATGACGCACTCTTCTACGTTTATTTGCATGCGCTATAGAATTAGATATGTCCCGAAAACCTATAACATAAATAAATATTTGTTAAGACTCTTGTAATTGAAATATTCAGTTAGAATGATATAACTGAAATTTATCAACATTCAGATTGTAATTAAAAATGTATAGTGAAATAGGTAATCGTACCATTCGTAACATTGCTCAACGGTGTTCGTGAGCGAACTGGAGCAGTACCCGTGTGACGGTTCTTATTATTCTGAGCTAGAGTATTTTCTGTATGCAAATAAGACATTCTACAATTGTCATAAAATGTTAGATAGAAATGGTTGTTTGACCGTATATGAAAACATTAGCTCAAAACCATGAAAAACATTTGTACCACTCATTAAGTTCACAGACGTCCCTTGTAGATTAACTGATAGAGTTTCGTCGTCAGAACAAACTGACTGTGAGTTTGTAGAACTTTCAGAGACACTATTACGTATTATGTGCTTTCCAGAGGGCAGCACATGCAATGATGTACGTGATATTATGGTTCTGCCATTTTGAAGTGGTGTGAAGGACACTGAAAACATATTTCATTTCAGATTTTTTTTGGTCATTCATTACAATTGTAAATGAAAATGGGAATATAATAGGGAAATGAAATCTCACAATTTGAAATATTCGATAATGGCGTTCTTGAGCATTCAGCTGTAGTATCTAGGTCATGTCCACAATCTTTCCTGTAATCTGTACCTTTCCAAAATTAATAGATTACACATTCAATAATTAGACTTCAGTTAATGAAGTCTGTACCTTTCCAAAATTAATGAACAATTAAAACAACATTCAGTTTAAAAAAAACCCATTCATTTGTTACAAATTAACGAAATTCATTTTATGAAGTCCAATTTTTTCATTTGTTGATGTGCTAGTTTGAGAATATCCACAACTTTGATTAAGCATACAATAAAATAAAATATTGAAGTCAACAGGGTTTTAGAAACCTCAATTTATACATTGTTTCGTGAATTTCCTGTTTATTATATTTGTATGTGTAACTATAGGAAGCATTTGATCGGTAAAAAAAATTGAGTATAAATTTCGAAATAATAAACATAAAGAAAAAAAATAGAGGCCAATCAGGTGAATGAACATGAAGATAAAATATTGACATTTAAAGTCTGAAAATCCCAATCTCAAAAACAATATATTAACAATATGACATTTTTCAAACTCCGACGGTAAACAACGTATAAACAACTACGCACTGACCTTCATTTATTATCATTCTCTGACATTTTGAATTACGTCCATCCATGGCTTCAATGTTTAACCTTCCTCGTTGGTTTCAACGTTTAACCTTCCTCGTTCAATATCAAGTTTGTCAAAGTATTATCATCTCCATTTTTCCTCCGACAGTAAGCATGGCTTCAATGGTTTCTCATCTCCAGTTCTCCTCTGGCAATAAGGTATAAGTGAGAGGACAGCTTGCAGGAGCTTTCGTAGAAAATTTGCTTACTATAAGTCAAAGAAATACCTTATCACATTTAATGCGGTATGTTTATTGCAGATTTTGTAGCCACAGAAAAGAAAAAAAAAAGGAAAACTATTGTAAAAAATTTCAAAGAAACATTGAACGTATGTGGTGCATTTAATGTAATGTATTGCTCTTTGTGGCCGCCGTACTGTAACTTGTTAGTGATCATTTATTAGTGTTTCAGAATATCTCACTACTTTTCCCACAATAAATAACTATTGTTGAAGGGTAACTGTTCATTGTTATTTGAAGGGTAACTATCCATCAATAAATATCTCACTACTTTTCCCACATTTCATTATTATTTGAAGGGTAACTGTTCATTTCACTTTTTAATATAAAATAAAAAAGAAATTGTGAATATAAAGGAAAAAAATTGGGCTATAAACAAATTAAAAGTATAGTCGATTTTATCGAATCAAAATAGAAAAAAAAGAAAAATTGTTTCCGCGACACAATAGACATCAGAATTAATCTAAATTGTGATCAAACTGCCACTGTTTGCTTTCCGTAACACAGAATATCGAATTAACTGCTTTACAAACTAAAAAAGCAAACTTTTCTCAGATTCTACTTAATAAAGCAAAATGAGGATTTTACCGAATTCTCAACCTTCCTTTACATCGTGTTCTCTAGTCCTAGAGAGGGGGATGGATGATCTTAAGAAACAGGGAAACAAGAAAGAGATACCTGGATCAAGAAAAATACTCCCATTGCTGCCATATGTTCTCCAGACTGCACATGCTGGAAGCCCACAAAACGAATTTGCATTGCAAGCAACATTCCCAAGATATAAGTGCAATTATAAGCTACATACAATCTCATTGAGTATCTCCCAGTAATCAACAGAACCATCACATATAGCGGGATCAAATTAATTATGAAAACATAACCACCCCAGGCTAAAACCATGTAGAAGTACCCAAAAGCAGAGGCCAGGGCAAAAGCAAGTGACCCCGTATTCACAGCCTTGACAAATAAATAGAAAGTGAGCAACAGAGCAAATATAGCAACCCCCTCATTATCATAGGAACCTGCAACCGACCTTGAGATGTAACCAGGGCAACCGACCTTGAGATGTAACCAGATGTAACCAGGTTGAGAACCTCCGCAAGCGGAGGTATCAACCTCCGCAAGGGGAGGTTTAAGCCTCCGCGTGCGAAGGCCCTCAACCTCCGCACGCGGAGGGTTAAATGATTTTTTTATTAAATTATTTTTTTCCCAATTTGCAGTTCTTTTTATTATTTCCACACTGAGCTTTCAACCTCCGCACGGGGAGCTTTCAAGTTCCGTGTGCGGAGCTTCTGCATGTGTTATTTGAAACACACAGGGAGAACGGGGACATTTCGGGGTAGTGATTGGTCGTTCACTCAAACATTTGCCTAACTTCATTTTTTTCCTTTTTTTCAGTTTTAGCTTGGAAGAGATAACGTGAAGAGATGACGTGAAGGCAAGATGTTGTTTTATATTTTCACTGGTAGCATATAATTATTGATTTGGTTTTTAAGTTTTCCCAACACTTCTTTGCTAATGATCTGTTGCTGCACCGATGCGAGTTTTTGTGTCATTGGTAGTATAGTATTTGTTTTTCTTACTTTATTTGTTTATATTTTGTTTGTTCATGGGTGACTTTGTTCTCAGCAGCTAGAAAGCTCTCGATGGCTGCTATTAATGGTTTAGCACTGGGTGGAGGATTAAAAAGAGAAATGTATAGTCAACTACATATATTTTCAAATATAAGAGAAATGTGGACAAATACATATTAAGATCGATCTTTGAGTTCGCAAAATGACCACGTAGTATCTAAATCACTCCTTCAGCAGCAGCAGTCAACTTCAAAATCTTTTGAAAAAGTTCAATTGTTTAGAAAGCCTTTCAAGCATCTAAATCACCCCTTCAGAAGCATCTAAATCACCCCTTCAGCACAGCAGTAAGCTTCAAAATATTTTCAAAAAGTCTATTTGCCATCTAAAACCCCACTTCAGCAGTGAGCTTCAAAATATTTTCCAAAAGTTCCAATTGTTTAGCAACCCTTTCAGGGCTTCTCCTGCTTTATTATCCTTCGGCTCTTGTTGCTTGACAACTGCGTGGATGAGTATACGTCCAATGTTCTCTTAGCTTTGTTACTGGGTTCGAGATTGTCCAAGGAAAGTGGCTTCTGATGCGTCTTGGTCGGCGTGCTAACCTCGTTATCAGATGTATCAGATGTAGAATCCTATTGTAATACAGAAAATGAGTGAAAAGAAAAACGAACGATCAGTTAAAATTAATATAACGTAATCTAAAAAGGATTGAGAAATGTAAGACATTTAGCTCCTCGTTGACATTCTTGTCAGACTTCAAAAACATATCAGAACCCTACAATATGAGATGAATATATTATGTTACGAAAATAAAGAAAAGCTATGTAGTTAAGCTAAATAAACCATGTAATTAATTTAACTAACCTGGCTTTCTACGTTCGGAAATATAACATACTTCGATATTAAAGAATCATCAGCGGTTAACCTCATCACAGTAAATATATCACTGCGCTGCTCGATGTTTTGTTGTTTAACTTGAACTTTAAACAGTATTTTCCTGTCAACCAATGCTTCGATATCGTTCGGGTAAGACAAATCTTCCGCATTCTGCTAGTAGGTCAAATCTTTCTAAGGTCACATGTAATTATATTTAATTATGAAATAATAATTATATATACTACAACTTACCTGAACCATATCTTCATTTAGAGTAGCAGCAGTCTTTCCTATAAGTTGTAAGCATTCACGATCCCACATCAGAAAAGATGCACTACCCGTTCCATCTATTACCCTCAATTGAACCTTAAACCTTAAATGGAAAAAAAGATTTGTCAACTACATTTTCTGCAATGATTATTCACCTAAGAAGAAAGTAACGATTATTCACCTAAGAATTCCATCTGAGCTGAAACTATCACACTTCTCACAATGGAATCTGGTCTCTATAGGGTTAACCTTTTTCAGGCACTTCTTACACGATAGATAACACCAATTCCGATCATTCTCAACAGCCACAATAGTAGCATAAATCCAACAATGACCAACCTAATACATAGGAAAAAATATTTTTCATAACATAATATAATCCTTACCAAAAATCATTGTATTATATATGATATACTTGTCCGCAAATATTACCTCAGACGAATCTAGTAATACTCTTGACATCGCAACCTCCACCTGCTAAGTCATCTGACACATCACAAACAGAACTCGAGGATATCTGACTTATCCTCTGGGTCAAATTCTCATTTCCAGTAAACAACCTTGAATAGATTTTCAATGCTATATTAACTAATGTACAATGAAAATAATCAAAAATACATTGTCTATCCACGGTACACGATAACATACTTATCTCGGAAAGCCTGAACTTCCGCAAGCTGGGCGTTGACACATAATTTTGTCACATGATATGTGTTACATATCCTCACCTCACCTACAACAATATATCATAAATATTAATTAATAATCATCATGAAAAATGAAACTGACTCTCAGTTATGTAATAGTGTAAAAAAATATACCTCTAAACTTTTTAGCTCGACACATCTGAAGTAATAATATGGCTGGTTCTGGATTTTCAGTATCTAGGACGTTGCCAAGCTCATCAGCCTGCTCAGCCCAGATGGTGCAGGACAACCGATTATTCCTATTGCATAAGAAGCGGTAAGTGTTAATCGTCTAATTAGATAACTAAGATAACAACTATTCGCTGCCAACGAAGGACATACTCAATATCTTGTAGTAAAATATCAATCATTCTTGTACTTCTCCCAAAGATTTCCTTTGAGCGGACTGTATCATTGCCAACAACTTCTCCAATTACATCTAAAGACAGAAATATTGATTTATTCTCCGTTAACGATTAACATTAAAAATCGTGAATCCATTTGTGTTTAAACTGGAACTCCATAAAATATGACATGAGACATTAAAAGTGAACATCACCAATCAACTTGTTTTCATCTATTTCAGAAGCCAACAACAGATCACCAAACGGAATAAAATCATAAATATGGGATGGAAAGCTACTATCTTCAACTTCATTGACGTATGCCTTCATTGACGTATGTCTTCATCATGAAATTCAGCTTGTATCTGTGACTCGAAGCTTTGTACTTTGAATTGTTGTAACCAATGACGAAGTCACGCATAACATATAAGAGTCCTTCACGGATGATGGGCTTGAATGTCTTGATCAAGTTGCGTTTAACCGATGCATGAATTCTAGTGCCCTAGTATTACACATCCCACATGGAATTCATTATGAATAATCTACATAACTTAGGATTAAGTTGAAAGCTCTGTTAATGACAATGGATTTAAAAAATACCATCCAATATTTAAAAATCACACATAACAAAATCACAATAGATTTGCTTCCACATCAAGAATAAATTGCAGTTCATATACTCACATCTCTGTCGATCAATACCATCTCCAAGCTGTAAATGTCGTCGGATTTTCCAAACGTAAGATTTTCCCAAAGTCGAACAACGCGAACACGGAATGCCCACTTGGTTTTGGTAGGAACGATGTCCGTGAGCATATCTATGATGGGAGCCATCTCACTGCACATGAAAATAAAAAAAGCTAATTTTTGAAATTTTCCTGCATACTTAACTTAGATTCCGAAAACACGCCTAAAAAAAACAGGGCCGGTCGCTTACATGAGAGGAGAGCGTTGATGATGAACGAAAATATATGGGAAACAGTGAAACTTGAAAATGGTGATATAACACTTTTTGCGAGGAGATAATTGGACTTAAGAACTTAAGATATGTATTGTTTTGCCTTTTTTCAATCATGTCAATCGAAGCCTGCAAATCCTGAAAATATCTTGAAAAATATCGCTGCAGAGAAATATCCTGACAAAAGAATATAAAAAAAATTGTTTTGTCATTCTGTATTTACTCAAGCGGAGGTAGAGCGGCAGGAACACTGTTGAAGCAAATGGGCGGGAAACTATCCTCCTTTAATATAGTAAATAGATATATAGGGACAACGCTGGACGAGGTCAGATTTATCTTGATAAAAGCAAGAATAACAAACAGTCTAACACCACATCTAAAAAAAAAAATATTCCGAAATAAAAAGGATCAATTAGATTAAAAAATAAATAAATAAATTCATAACCATCTTTTAATCCAATAACATTGAACAATTGAATGACAGAGAAAAAAGAAAGAGTAGGAATTCTAAATAGCTATGCTGCCTGCTAAATTTAAAGGAGCATAAGTCACATAGTTTGCATAACATCGCTTTTGTCAAGTCGTAAATCTTTTAATCCAATCTATTTGGACCTCAAAATAACAACTCTCAAGACTGATGAGTGGAAGTAGGGGTGGACAAAACTCGATCGAACTCGTCCAAATCGAACCAACCTGACCTGGTTGGGTCAGTTTTTTTGTTGTTTGTACACGGATTGAGTGGGTTGGATGTGTAGGCGGGTTGGGTTATGGGTTAACTCAAGAAAACCGAATAAATCCGCCCAACCCAACCCGCTACTTTAAAAATAAATAAATAAAAGAAATAAAATTCCTTGAAAAGTAAAAGAAACCTAAAAAGTATACATAGATAGTGTAACTGTAATTATCTTGGTGTATTTTAGAGAATGAGCTTACTGTTCTTCCCACAAGAAATGTAGTATAAGTTTTTCATACTATGGGGGTGTTTGTTTTTTATTCTCAAATTTTACAGTAAATCAATTCTCATTTTCTACCACACATTCTTCAATAAATAATATTTTCCATCACATCAATAATTTTTTCTTCTTTTTCAACCACACATTTCTCATCATATACTATTCAAAAATCAATTCTTCCCCCCAAAAATCCCTACCAAACAAGCACTATGTTAAATGCACTTTGTTCTTTGTAGGCTTGACTAATGAGGATTGAATTAGATAATTTTATTTATTTATTTATTTACTTACTATTTAATCTTGTCTATTCGAATTTAGTATAATAGAAAATTGGTTGACTTTAATTTTTGTTGACAAGTCGTCTCAAACCGACTAATCCAACCCGACCCGACTCGACCAATACTTGATTGGATTGGCTTTCAACATTTACACAGGCTGAGTTGGATTAAATTTTGATCAAACCGATCATGTTGGGTTGGATTTGGATTGAGGTAAAAATCGATCCAACCCAACCCATGCCCAACCCTAAGTGGAAGGATGGCGGATAACATTTATCCACAAAATAATGTTACGTTGATTGTAGTGATAGAAAAACTTAAATAAGACTAATGACACTTGAATATTATCCAGACGGAAGCTGATAACAGTACTCTTATGGTAAAAAGTGACGATTAATTTTAACTTTGAAAGGCTGGCAAAAAATGACATTAGTGTGACATCAGTGTCGAGTCCCAAGAATCCACATGTACCAAAATAAATACTAAACAATGACTTAGGTCATTGATTTTCAAATCATTATTTCCTCGAGATTGATGCACTTGGTAATGGTGGGTTGTTGTATTTAGTTGTACTCAAATCTCGAGCTTTCATCGGTCTTTGTGGAACACATTTTGAAATCCCTTCATATCTACCTAATGTACGGTTCACAATTAGTCACGTACAAAGAATAACATACAAGGTGAAGAATTGATAATAAATAATTATATTGGAATATACAGAGTTTTAAAATTGACGAGGATCAATTGTGTTAATCATCATACATATTAAAATGCTTTAAGTCGTTAGATTACATTACATGTATGTGTGTGTATTTGTTGATGTTCTATGTACTGCACAATTGTTTTACTAACGAAAGTGAGAAGACTTGAGTTGATGAGATTTTTTAGTTGACTCCCAAGATTTTTTAGATTGTTAAATTAAGTCCACCAACATGGCATGTCAAGTTATTTTGATTTTATATTAAAAAAATGATTGTTACAGTTACAGGTTGAGCATGCCTTGGCATAACTTTATAATTTGCAATAATTATGTTATCATAATTATCATCAACATCAGCAATAATAATCTTCTATTTTTTTATTATTATTTTTGGTTACGTTCTGCCTATGATGCGGGCCATGTGACATTCGGCTAAGTAAGGTGCCACGTAAGAATAGCACTCCACTTTGTATCGTCTCTTCCACACGCTTCTTCGACACGATTAGGCTATGCCTCGTTTAGAATATTATCGGTATTCGAGGCGATGCATCACTCCTTCACCGTAATATATATTCGTGACTCTGTATATGCTACAAAGAGCTTCTACCATCAGCCTAGTCTCAACCAAGTTGCTCAATCTGCAGCAGTGACACTCAATCAGTTCACAACTTTTCCGCATATGAGTCATGTTACACTTACCTAAAAATTTTACCTACTATTCACAATAGGGAGTGGGGACCACATTTTGGAATTTTTATATTCACATGGGGCCGCGTGCATTGTGAGAGTAGGTAAAACATTTGGTAGCCAAAATTCGGTACAAATTGTCTAATTCTTCAGCATATATACAGGCTAAGGAAACCACCGGCCAATAATGGCTAGGATAAATTTGTTTGTACACCAGATGTACATACACCTGTCTCACATGAATAGTGTGCGCGAATATTTTATTGTGTGTGGGACCCCCTCCATGTGAGGGGGTATAAAAAATTGTGTGAATGATTATGTACATGTAGCATGATTGTAATGGCTATGTATTAACACAATTGAACATGACAAGTAAGCGAATAGAATGAGATCATGTATCAAGTATCCAAAGTGTGCCTCTTCTACCTGGCCCCACATAAATACTCGATCCTCTCTCATTCAAAAATATTATCACGCAATTACAAACTTCATACAAGGGTAATCTAAAATCCGACACCCATATTTTCATCCATTATGTCTTTTCCACACTCAATATATGACTTGAGCGTATGAGTGCATGTGACTGTAGCACTCTCTCCTCGTCGAAGCTATGGTTTATACAATATAACATGACTATCCAAGTGCTCGTGTAACATACATGTGGATGGGATACGACGTAGGATCCCTTGACAATTGGATCTCACCGATTTGGAGGTCAACATTTTTTTTCCTATTTTGTAGAAACTAGATTGTGACATTATCTTGCAGTTTATTAAAACTGGATTGAAAAAATAGAAAAAGCAAAAAAAGACAGCTCAACCTGTGGGACAATGAAGTCTGTCCAAATGTAGTACCTGCACCATAATCCAACTAAGAGTGTGAGTGTTGAGCCATTCAAACCATGTCTCAATTTTTGTTTTCTTGGTATTAATAGCAGAATTCCGTGACGACGGTTCACAAGCTAAATTGAAAAATGCAAGTACAGTGCAGTGCAGGATGAGTATCCAATGGTTTATTTGGGCTTGAGAATGAATATTGTCTATTTGTCTTCATCTTCAAGGAAAGCCAAACATGACATACAGGTTTAGCCATGCTGACCATTTAGTTGTTGCAATGGAAAGTGGGATCTGAAGGTACATTACAGGCTGGGCCATCCATTTTGTTGTGGTCCAAAAGTAATGGATTTCGGGTTTCAATGAAGGGGTGACTTGCTACAAGATCCAAGTTTATTTTTTTTTAAAGTGCTTATGAGCTATAATTCTTACGAAATGTGTGAATAATAATTAATAAGAACAAGACCATCTGCCTGACTAACCATAACAGCCCGAAAGGTCAAGACAGAAAAGAAAACAGCAGCAGACATAATAATTCTGCCGTATTTTGGCACCCATTAATTATACACACAAATTAGGACCTTATTGAGAAGTTTAAGGACTTAATTGTATATTTCTCATTTTCCTAGGCACTTTTTCTTTCGGGATTCAATGAGGGGGTGGCTTGCTACAAGATCCCTCGATTAGCGAAGTCTAATTTTTTTTTTTTAAAGTGCTTATGAGCCATAATTCTTACGAAATGTGTGAATAATAATTAATAAGAACAAGACCATTTGCCCGACTAACCATAACACCCCAAGAGATTCAAGACAAAAAAGAAAACGACAGACATAATAATTTCGAGTATTTTGGCACCCATTAATTATACACACAAATTAGCACCTTATTGAGAAGTTTAAGGACTTAATTGTATATTTCTCATTTTCCTAGGCACTTTTTCTCGTGCAGAAAATATTCATATAGCTAGGAAAATAATAGTAATGGAGTTTGAGGCTTAAATGGTTAAGTTGAGCCATAACTCGAGGACTAAACTGTAAGTTCTAAAATTATTGGGAAATGATAGGTTTTATGTACAAATAATATTAAATTTGGGCTTTGTGTGAAGTTTGGATGAGTTAGGCTAAATTAGGCCAAGTACCCTAAATAATTAAGTAATTTGATTAATAGCCTAATAATTAATTAAACAATTTAACATTGTAATTAATACGGTATAAAATCTCCAAACCCCCAATATATCTTTCATATATAAACAGATGTGCAATTAAATAGAGGTGCAATTAAGATTTCTTGGATAATAAGATGGGGGTGATAAATAGAGGTGCAATTAAGATTGACAAATCCAAACTCAATATATGGAAGTTCCCATCAGAAGCGGGTATGCTCTTCTTCACTAACAGTTTTAAGAACAAGTATGTAACTTCCATATGCTTTAATTAGCTTTTTGAGTGAATTTTTTTCGACTTACATTGCTTAATAATTCATGGCAATGTCTTATGTTGTGCCAGATGATTCAGCGAATGGTCAATGAAGATTATTGCAATTGCAAACTAAAGTGGCAGCCATCTACACGATAAAGTTTTTACAGAAAGTTGTTGCAGCTCAATAGCCAATTGCATAGTAATTATTTAATGAGGTTAGATTTGGCATAGGAAGTTGTGTAGGCAATTTCGGATAAGTTGTGTAGGCAATTTCATCCAAAATTGCCGTTGTTTTTTTATTTTTATTATTTTTTTCTAGCTTAAAGTCTACTTTGAATTTGGTATGTCCACACTTCTTGACGGAGTTCAAATTTGTTATACCTTTTCTTTTGGTTTATTAATAAAATCAGTCTAATAAAAGTCTCTGGCTTGTGATCTGAGACTAAAATTTTTGTTGTGATTCAATAATATCTTAGAATTCTAAATTAGAATTTAATTTTTTTATTTTTTGTCTATTTTCTTGTTACCTTTAAGTTATTCGAAGTACGTGGAACAGGCTAAAAGGAAAAACACGTAAATAAAAGACAATTAAAGCATAATTAAATCCTTACCAAAAACACTAGTGAGGAAGTTGAAGAGACGGACAATCGAAGGTGTTGATGGAAATTTCTGGCAACGGCGGCTACAACTATTGGTGCAGGCGATGACCTCTTCTAACAACGGAAATTGAAAACAAAAAACTTAGCTTATTCTCCTACTGGATCTTCATTAAGTGGAGATCAATGAGTTAGCTAAGTTGGTGAATGATGGTGGAGGTGAATTGACTTAAAGATGTTTGACATTTTGATTGGTGTCTTGTTGGTGAAGTAACTTAAAGATGTTTGATGGCGAACGGAGAAAAAAAAAGGACGAATGTTGTGTCATTTTATTGAACCGATTCCAATGTTTTAATTGTTTTTTTTTTCACCTTTTTTGAATTTTTGTTACTTTTTTAAGTGTCTATTTGATTGCAATGGTGGAAAATGGATGGAAAGAAAATGATTTTCAGGGAAAATAATTGCCTAGAAAATGTTTTGTAGGGAAAAATAATTTCAAGTGTGTTTGATTGGTATAATTTTCCACCTGGAAAATTTTTAAATTTTCTATTCGTTTGACTTTATTTTACATGAAAATTGTCTATTAAAGTGATAATTTTTTTCACAATTGGTTATAAAATTCATTTCCATTGCCAAAAAGTAAAAAAAAAAAAAAAGGAAAAAATTGTTTCCTAAAAAATTATGTTTATAATCAAAGTTTAGTGTTCGTTTGACTTTGTTTTACATGAAAATTGTCCATTAAAGTGAATTTTTTTTTTACCATTGGGTATGACATTTGTTTTCATTGCCAAAGAAAAATTTCCAGCCAGCCTGAAAATTTTTTTCCCACCAAAAACGTGGGAAAATTTTTTCCTCAATTACCCGGAAAATGCAAACGTGTGGGGGTAAGATGAAAAATTTCGCCTATCAAACAGTCAAAAAAGTAGAAAGTGAAAAATATTTTCCCAATTCCCTGTATAATTCCGCCAATCAAACAAGGCCTAAGTGTTTGTCACTTTTTTTTAATGGTTTGTTACTTTTTTTGGAAACATTTTTTGTTTTATGTCACTTTCTTCAAATTTCTATCAAAATGACATTGTCAGTAAGTGGAGGTCCAGGGTTGGCTAAGCCATTTTGATTGTTGTCTTATCGATGAACTAATTTAAAGATATCTGGCGGTGAACGGAGATAAAGGAGGAATGGTGGTTATGTCACTTTTTTGAACTAATTTCAATTTTTTAATTGATGTTTGTTCATAAGCTTCTTTTAAAATAATTAAGAACCACTCCCATGAATCGTTAGTTTCTAAATCACCAATTCCAAATGCTAATATGAAGATATTGTTGTTGGCATCTTGCGTACATGCAGTGAAAAGTGTTCCGCCATAGGTGCCTTTTAAGAATGTAGCATCTATTACTATAACTGGTCTACAATACTTCCACCCTTGAATAGATGCTCCTAATGCCATGAAAAGGTACTTGAATTTGTTGTCCTCATATGTCTCTATTTTTGTAACTGATCCGGGATTTGTTTGTTCTATCATGTACAAGTATTCCGGAAGCTTTTCATATGAATCTGTGGGATCTCCTCTCACCAATTCCAATGCTTTCTCCTTAGATCTCCAAGCTTTCTCATAACTCATTGACACTCCATATGTATTCATCATGTCACTTATAATGTCAGCAGGAGTGTATGTTGTTTTTGTTGAGATATACTTGTACATGATGAATTCTCCAACTATTGAGCTGGTTGCTTGACGATGATCTTCTAAAATGATGTTATTTGAACATATATGATCATTTTTAATATACCTTACCTTGAACATATCTGTTCCACCAAGTCTTGAAGCTCTAAAAGTCCATTTGCACTTTTCATCAATACACTTCAACACGTATTCTTTCGTGTCTGACTTACTTACTTTGAATTGAAAGTTATTGTGTATCGCATATATCGAAATACTTCTCTTAACCAATGTCTTGTTCCTGAACACTTTATCTTTTGAAATTCCATCCATAGTGACTACTGAAATGATATCACTTCCTCCTTCATTCGTCGTTTCGTCAACTCCCGATATACTATTATACACATCAACAGCAATTTCTTCCATACTAGGTAATTTCTGAATTGATGTCGTAGAATTATCAGTTACAACTTCACAAAATTGCAGTTGCATCATTTCATTTTTTTCAAAATCAGCAGCCTCCAAACATTGTATATCGTGACTTTTTAATACCGTTGTCACATCTACACACAATGGAAAGCTTACAGGATCTTTATCCTTCATCTTTATCTCCAAATAAAATGTTAGAGAAATATCATCTAAAATCTCCATTAAAGGTAGGTTTTTCTTCACCCTATATTGCATTTTTATTCTTTGTGTTGATGCACTTAGTTTCATCACAGAAAATATCATGCACTCTAGGTTGTTGTACGTGCAATCCATTGGTACAACAATTTCAGTCATTTTCTCACTTGTATATTCATTATCTTGTGTCTATTTGCCTCCATAACAAATGAAGATATTAATTTTATCTATACCTACAACAAGATTACAAAGAAATTGTGTGAGTTTTTTTTTTTAAAAAGTGACAGAGTAATATGCATCAGTTAATCAGACATTGTAACTTTTTTTGAGAAAAAGTGACAGAAATATAAAAGTGACAGAGTTCACACTCTAATTGAGCAAACACCTTTCATGCATGAATGTAATTGATTCAAAATTTCTTTTTCATACGTATTAGCATAAAACATGGCTAAAAAGGGTGGCAAACACGTTATTCGTACATTCAAATTTCCAAAACACACACGCATAGTGTGTCTCTTTTTCATAGAAAAGTGACAGAATGTCACTTTTTCATAGAAAAGTGGCAGAATTCACATTATCGGCATAAATGACTTAACGGATTCAATGCTATTTTGTCATATGTATTGACACAATCCATTCTATCTGAAATTCAATAATGTTATTTTCAAATATGTTTCCAAACACAATAACAAAGGGTTAAAGGATCACAAGAGTGGGGAGAGCGTGACTTTTTTGAGAAAAGTGACAGAATGTCACTTTTTCATGGAAAAGTGACAAAATGTCACTTTTTCACAGAAAAAGTGGCAGAATTTGGACGAATTCACATTATCATTTTCTCAAACACCTTATATGCATCAATGATTTTACGGATTCAAAGCTATTTTTTCATATGTATTGACACAATCCATTCTATCTGAAATTCAATAATGTTATTTTCAAATATGTTTCCAAACACAATAACAAAGGGTTAAAGGATCACAAGAGTGGGGAGAGCGTGACTTTTTTGAGAAAAGTGACAGAATATCACTTTTTCATGGAAAAGTGACAAAATGTCTTTTTTTCATAGAAAAAGTGGCAGAATTTGGACGAATTCACATTATCATTTTCTCAAACACCTTATATGCATCAATGATTTTACGGATTCAAAGCTATTTTTTCATATGTATTGACACAATCCATTCTATCTGAAATTCAATAATGTTATTTTCAAATATGTTTCCAAACACAATAACAAAGGGTTAAAGGATCACAAGAGTGGGGAGAGCGTGTGACTTTTTTGAGAAAAGTGACAGAATGTCAATGTCACTTTTCATAGAAAAAGTGGCAGAATTTGGACGAATTCACATTATCATTTTCTCAAACACCTTATATGCATCAATGATTTTACGGATTCAAAGCTATTTTTTCATATGTATTGACACAATCCATTCTATCTGAAATTCAATAATGTTATTTTCAAATATGTTTCCAAACACAATAACAAAGGGTTAAAGGATCACAAGAGTGGGGAGAGCGTGTGACTTTTTTGAGAAAAGTGACAGAATGTCACTTTTTCATGGAAAAGTGACAAAATGTCACTTTTCATAGAAAAAGTGGCAGAATTTGGACGAATTCACATTATCATTTTCTCAAACACCTTATATGCATCAATGATTTTACGGATTCAAAGCTATTTTTTCATATGTATTGACACAATCCATTTACACTATAAGGTTTAAACTAAACCTAATCACGAAATCCAAATAAAATTGGAGAAATAATGCATTTTCATCTTAAAATCCTTGGCTAATAAAACCTTAAAATTCAGCTTATTGACAACTGATTCTAGCTTGCTCATGATTATAGAAGCTGAACATTTGGACGTAAAAATACAACAAACTCGACAAATCGAACATGGATGATATAATAATTGAACAAGGAGTCAAAAACATGAAAAAGAAACCTGTTTTCTTCGGTCAGAAAGCAATCAATTTGTAGATGATTTCTCGATTTTTTCCAAAGCTTCGAATAATGAACGAATTTGTGGATGATTTCCTCTTTCTCCTTCAGATTTTCCCTTTTTTTTTCCAGTTTGGAGGCTGGTTTCTTTCATGTCGTAATCTTCCAAGTTTGAGCGTATTTTTTACGTTAATATTTACCTAATTACCGCCTAATCCAAGTTTATCATGTTTTTTCAAAACTATCCCAAAATATAGGGTATTTTTTAATGTTTGTTACTTTTTTTGTCAATTCTTTGAAATTTCTATCGGTTTTTGAGTGGCAAACATCTTTTTTTTTTAGTCGTCTTCTTGAAATTTCAATCACTTTTTTAGTGACAAACATCACTTTTAATAAGAGTGAGATTGTAAAAAATGACACTAAACTTTTAAAAGTGACATTGTGTCACTTTTTTTTTTTTAAATGACAATTTTATCACTTGTTTCTTTTTTCTTTTTATTGTTTGTTACTTTTTTAAAAAAAATTTATCACTTTTTTGAATAACAAACATAGGTTTTGATTGGTGTTTTGTCATTTTTTTTAAGTATTTGTCACTTTTTTGAATTTGTATCACTTTTAGAGTGTTTGTCACTTTTTTTGAATTTTGTCACTTTTTTTTTTTTACTTTATGTCACTTTTTTTAAAAAAGTAAAAAAATGACAATTTTTATAAAAAAAGTGACATTATGTCACTTTTTCATTTTACACAGTATTTTTTACTTCCTAAAAATCTTTCACATGATTTTTCAAAACACCTCCAATTTTAAGGGTATTTTTGTAAGTACCCCTTTAATTCATCATCAATTTAATATTGATTGCATGGAATGTCTGTGAAAAAGTAACGGAAGAGGGGAGTTTGCAGTGTTCAATATAGAAGGGAGTTCTCAATAGTTCAATGGGACAGTAGCCCCCACCTGGCTCGGCCAATTGTTCAAACAAAGAAGGCCGAAGGTAGATGTTCTGCTATTTTTAGTTTCATGACTAGTTTGTAAAGGCTTTCGTTAGAAACAAATAATTAACTCGCCAAGTTGATGAGCATTGTAAGTGAAGTTGGTGAATAACTCCCAATTTGACTCATCATTTCTTTTTTTCATTTACAAACTCAACTTATTTCTTCACTTCCTTATTTTTCATTTCTAATCTTAGACATGATAATATTCATCACTTCCAATTTGTATTTTGATTTCATTTTAACTTCTTTTTTTCTTTCTGTTTTTGGGTTTGTAACATCAAAGTGCAACAACCGTGTTATGGAATTTTTAGAAAATGAATTAACATTGGACTTTGCATAAACTAAAACAGATGTGCTGGATTTTAGACACGGGCTTGATTTTGCCATATCAATGGTAAAACTACTAATTGGGACGAGAAAATAGCCTAAATTATACATATTATCGCTGGATTTTAGATATGGGCTTGATTATGTAACTTGGTAATGTATTATATTCCTGGTTGAAATATTCAATATAACAATAACATTGTAAATCCCTTCTTTGGATATTCAATTATCCCATCAAACCACAACTTTTTGACCTCAAAAAACCTTAAAACAGATAGAAATTGCCAAAAAACGAAAACAACCATAATTTATTACAGTTCAAAATAAGATTAAATTGAAGGTTGAGAGATAGTTAGGCCTGTTTGACGAGGTAGATTTTTCAAGAAAAATGGAAAACAAATTCCATTTCCCTCCCATTTGTCTATTTGATTGGGAAAAAATTGCCAAGAAATTGGTGGGAAAAGTTTTTCCAGGTGCGGCTGCTTTTTCCTTTTATTTTTTTTTTGGCAATTGAAACAAATTTCATAACCAATTGTAAAAAAAAAAAAAAAATAAATTCACTTTAATGGACAATTTTCATATAAAACAAAGTCAAACGAACACTAAACTTTGATTAAAAAATGATTTCCTAGGAAATATATATATAACTTTTTGGCAATGGAAACAAATGTTATAAATAATTTTGGAAAAAATTATCACTTTAATGGACAATTTTCATGTAAAATAAAGCCAAACGTGAACAAAAAAAATCCAAAATTTCAAAAAAATTCTGGGTGGAAAATTACACAAATCAAACACACTTAATTAACAATTCTCTGGACAATTATTTTACCTGAAATTCATTTTCTTTCCACCCTTGCAATCAAACGGACCCTAACTATTTGAGTGTAGGATTTCCTTGGTCAGATAAATAATTGGCTCGACGTCTTTGAGTATTTCCGCTTCTTTGTTCTTCCATTTTAGGGAATCCGGGTAGTCCCGTGTCGGGGTACTTAGGTAGGTCTTCAGCGCTTAGTGCTGCGGTCTGGCAAACAGAGGATAAATCCTTGTCTGGACAAGTTAACTCGGCGGCGCAACAACATGATCGATGAGTTAATAACCATGTGGTGAATTGAAAATGGCGGTGGTTAAAGCGGAAAAGTAGTGGAGCTCCGAGGAGAGGAGCAACCATTTTTTTTTCTGTGTATCAGTGTAAGCAGGGACGGAGCCAGGAATGTGTTATGGGGGGCAAAAATTTTTAAAATTGAATGTACGAATAAAAATTATATATAACTAGAAAAATTGTAATATAACGTTACATATTACAATTATCCCCGGCGATGTTTTATAGCATAAAATTTATCTATAATAGAATATAGATCTAAATTAATACTAAATTTTCGTTCAATGTTTAGTGTTAAACAACTAGCAAGAAAATCATCATCCATTCTGTTACAAATTTCCGTCTTCACATGTTTCATTGCTGAAAATGCTCGCTCCTGAAAACGACGTTTCTGCTTTCCACATTCTTTACTCTGATAGTCCAAAAGTTTTGATTGATAAGGTCCAGTATTTAAATAGGCTCGCCTAATCTGACCGCCTTCATTTAATGGATGTTCACATATTTGCTTTCTTTTTCCTGGGTCCCGTTCAATAGAATCAAGTGGTTCCACGTTAAGATTAGAAGATGAAGATCGTTCAATTTCAGGGGATGAAATTGGATTGGAGTGGATGCCGTAGGAATTGGAGTACTCTGATGTTGTTACTCTTTGAAAGAAAGATAACAAAGTTCTTCCTTTCTTGAAAGAATATCGATCTTCTTCCATATTAAACTTAAGAGCATAAATATCAAAAAAACTTCAATATCCTATAAATTCCTATATAAATTGCTATTGGCTAAATTTCCAAACTAACATTTCATAAAAAAATATGCCTAAATCCTAAAACAACTTAGCAAATAGCAAGTCTAAAGTGTGCCTAATTCATTAATCAAATCAAATGGATATACCAATAAATTTACCCTACTTTTGTCAATGTAAGTTCAAATACGTGCACATACTCAATACCAGCTTGGGGATGGAGGTGTTAATTTTTAAGGGGAAAATTATGTTCAAAATCTATTACATGATACACATTTTTGAATTTGAATTATGGGGTTTTTTGTATATGATTGATTGATTTGTGAAGAATCAGATGAATTTGATAGGGTGTTATCATGATTGATTTATTGTATATTTATGCATTCTTAAAAAGCAATTTAGGCATAGTTTAGAGGGTTGGTGTCATAGTTTATACCTGAATTTTTCTTTTATAAAGTTGAAGTTATATCCACGGACCCCTAGAACTATAAATCACAGAATTTTAATTTATTACTTTACCATTTGAATTACCTTAAACCAACTGCAACTTACTATAGAGAATTCCACATATGCAAGCCAAAATCCTCTTAATCACAACAGATAATTTCACCCTTTCTTCCACTAAAATATCATGAGACTAAAAGCACATTGCATGAGCTAATGAGCGGAAGAAGTTGTGAAAAAGGTTCATTTTTTAACACTCACAGTCACAGATAAAAAGTAACGCTCTGTGAGTGAGCAAGAGAAAGCAGCCAATGAAACTAAAACATGAAGTAACCTTATTTTTGCAGAAATTGAAGAGTGAAGTCTGAAGAAGAAAAAGTGAAGTCAGCATTCAGCGGACGGTTACAGTTATCGAATTAAATTGAACTATGAGAAAGCCTTTCTCACAGACGGCGTTCAACGGACGGTGGATGAAGGGTTTTGCCATTTCGGGTTTGAGAGAGACTGAGAGAGGGTTTCGCTTTGGCTTTTGGTCAAGGCCAGGGACGAAGGGTGTGTGAGAGAGAAAGCAGATAGGGTTTCGCCTTTTGGGTCAGTGGGTGGGAATTGGGTTTAATTTGATGTGGCTTGCAAATTGGGCTTTCAATTTTTCAAATAGGCTAGGACAGTGGGATATTGGGTTGGACTTGGACAGTGAAAAAAATTGGGCTTTAACCAAATTTTTTTTTTACAGAAGCTGGGCTTTGGCAAGGGTGGGCTACACCTATCTCCGCCCATGAGTGTAAGTGATGAGTGTGTGCACTAATAAAACAGTTACGATATGAACCCGCAGTATTCTACTTTTTCTTATCATTATTTGGTGAATTTGAAAAGAAACCTCCTACTCTTACATATTTATTATATTGGTCCCTAGCCTTTGCGCATAGTAGATTTTTTTTTTTTTTTGCCTCATAATTTCGTTCACAACATTTCGTTAATGGGTAAAAATCATTAGATTTCAAAATCTGACTCAAGTGGTGGGGGTAAAATCTTAGCTGAGTGAGTAATGCTATGTAGCCCCACTAGGGTTACAACCCCAATTTAGGTAGCGTTAATATGACATTAAATGATATGTGAAATTAAATAAATCATTTAATCTAATCTTTCATTTAGCATATCATTTAGAGTCACCTAAACTGGGATTATACTCCCAGTGATGCTAAATAGCATTACTCTAATTGAGTAAATACATGAGTTCGAGTCCCATAAGCGTAAAATTAAAAAGATAATAAAAAAAAGTAAGATCTCCATCCATTCGAGTGTTAGAATTGCATTAAAAGACAAGTTTATTCATTTAGATTGTTAAACAACATAAACCAACAAAAATAAATAAATAAATAAAAGAATTTTTCAATAACAATTCTTATTAGTTGTACCTTATTTTAATTATTCACACAGTCATCAATCATTCCTCATTGTAGTACTTTATAGATCTTTAACTTTTTTCGACGAATTCTTATCATCAACTTTTCATTAATTAGCATATCCCGCCTCTGATAACATTGTATTTTGCCACTTTGCCAAACAAATGTATGAGATGCAGTGACATAACCTAAAGTGGCATGCGATGATTTGATGAAAAAGTTGACTATGTTTAAAATAGTCAATCATAGAATAAAATGTGAATTGTGTCAAAGATTCTGTCAAAGATTATAGCATTGTAGCTTAATTGGATAACATATATGTCCAAAAGGTCATTGGAGAAGGCATAATGCGACTTACTTTTCACCATAATTAAAAAATAAATAAAAGTACGACAAAACATTTTTCACTCTATTAAAACATGTTAACAAAAATATTTTAACAGAAAAATTATAAAAAATGAGATATGCTAATCAATGAAGAGTTGTAGATAGAATCTGATAAAAAAAAGTTGAGAATATGAATAATACAATGATCTTTAAGCCCCATGTTTGGTTTGGATTAAAATTCAATTAAAATCTTAAGTTAAAGCCTGTGGTATATGATAAGGTGCCAGATTTTTGTTTTCGTTGCAAACATTTCGGCCATTTGGATGAGAAGTGTTCTAGTGGTTCCCATCCTGCTCCATCTTTTACGGCCCCAAGTGTTGTTGACCCGAATCATAGGCCTAATCCAGTTTCAGCTAAGGATAAGGGTAAGGGTAGGGTAAGGATGTCATGACTGCACCTCGACTGCGATGGACACCTATTAAGAGAAATCAAAGGAGACAAGTTGGTACTTCAGATAAGATCTCCCAATCCATCCCTCAGAGTGTTCTTCGTATTGCCACTAGTGGTCACACCACTATTGTTGCTTCATCACAGACATTTGCTACACATATGACTCCCACTTATTCTACTTCTCCATCTATCATCAGCACTACTGCTACATAGACTACTACTTCTTTATCACTTGATCATCTACAGATGCTCATTGCAGGGTTGTTCCTCAGAGTTCCCCAGTTGTTGCATCATTTGATCATTCAAGTATTCAAGCCTATGTCCTCATCACCTATGTATCTGTGACAGTTCCTTCTTCATGCTTTGACCCTATCTTGAGGGATATGCTCATAAGGCCACATGGCTTCAGTAGTACGGATATACCTATTGTACATTGTCAGCAGAATATAGAGGCTCCTTTATCTACTGAGCAATCGGATTCAGGGGGTTTCCCCAGGTTGAAGTTCATCAGCAGGGTCCTTTTCGTAGATCTTCTTTTGATGATTTAACAGGTCGACCGGTAGGACAGAGGAGGATAAATTTGTCCCAGTAAGTCGGAAGAGACATTCGAAAGTTACTGATAATTCACTACCCAGGATGATGACCAGGAGTTGGTCGTAGGATATCTCTTTCTGTACTTCCAGATGAGTGCCATCATTTGGAATGTGAGAGGTGTAGCTAGTGTGACTACTCGCAGACGCCTGAGAAAACTTATTCAGCTTCATCGGATTTATATTTTGGATATTCTGGAGCCTATGGTTTTGGAGAAGAGATTTGATTTTGTTCGTCGTTATCTGCATTTCGACACTAGGGTTCAGAATGAATTGAATAAAATTTGGGTATTCTAGAATGTGGGTACTATCGTTACTGTTATTGATGATCATACACAGTACCTACATGTCAGAGTTGTGGATCCCAGACTTACACGACCTATTTACTTGACTTCTGTCTATGGTGCTTGTCAGGCCTTTGTTATGAGGGAATTGTAGGCGGGTCTTCACCACATTTCCCTATCTATGGATGATCCTTGGCTTGTTGGGGTGATTTTAATGTCATCATACATGATGGTGAGGCATAGTCATCAAGATCATGGTTCTACTGATTTCTCTGATATGATGTTGGATTGTAGCTTAGAGGACGCTGGCTTTTCTGGGTCTCAGTTCACCGGACGAATGGCAGGGTCAGTAAAAGATTGGATAGAATTTTGATTAACTCTTTAGCTGCAGACTTTTGTAGACAGCTTACTGTGACTTATCTGAATTGTACCTCATCAATCACTCACCTACCTTAAGTGGATTTCTGATGATGATTTAAGTCCTAGACCATTTAGATTCCTTAATGTGTGGACCAAACATCATGATTTCTCAGCCTTCGTTTCTCAAAAGTGGTCACTTCCTACTCCTCTTACAGGAATGGCTGCCATTTGGGAAAAGTTCTTTAGGCTGAAACAGGGACTAAGGTGGTGGAATTGATGGATATTTGGTGATGTGTTCCAAAGAGTTAGAGACACTGAGGACAGGGTTGACCAAGCAGAGATTATTTTGAGGTTGATCTTACACCGGAGCACCGTGACTTATCTTGATCATCAATCAACTTACCTCTTTACAAAAATTCAACAGAGTTGTTACGAGAGAATTTTGAATTTTCACCTCTCTCTAATTAACCACGATTTTATTATTTATTCCTTGTTATATTGGAAAAGTCACGTATGTACATGATAAAAAAATAACGGTGTGAATACACTGTCATACCATTCAATAATAAATTATACCATGAAAGGAACAGTAATAACACGATTAATAGAATTTTTTTTTTAGAAAATGATAATAGAATCACGATATATAACTTTAATATTTTTAGTAACGATATATAATTAATGTTATTAAGAAACCATTGACTCTAAACTGTCTTAATATGGAGTTATCAACATAAACTAGTCAAGTCTTTTTTCTTCCACGTTTCTTTGAACTTGCATAAATAACAATGTAAGCTTGCAAGAATAGCCATCCGAAGAGGTTGTCTGGCCTAATTCTGCTATTCGACCATCAAGTAAGAGTCGAAATATAAAGTGCAATAGAAACAAAATGAATGTAGATTTGATTTTCATTTAATGCATTTTCCTTCATGTTGCATTTTTATATAAAAAAATTAGGTTAAGGTCAAATCAGACGTTTGGCAACCTTTAGGTACATGGTGCTTGCTGAATGGTGAGGGTTTCTGATTCTAGCACCTTCCATCCACGTGTCCCTTTTTGATTAGCGAGGTCGTTAACAATTAACTTATTCTTGTTCGATTCTATCTTATAATTTTAACCAGTTTTGTTCTACATGGCAATGGTTGGTAGTGATGTAGATATTTGTAACATGTGACCTTTTCGGTTTGTACGTGGTATCCACGTGAGGTGAGGTAGTATATAAAATTTAGAATAACGTTGCTTGAACATGTTCCATGACCGACAAAAAATGGACAGATTGGTTTGACAGTTTTTTATTGGCAGATTTTGTTTAACTTTTTTTTTAACTGCAAATAAAAATTTGTCAAGTGCATGTGTGTCACAAAACTTGTCATTGACCCTGCTTTTTTTAGTAGAATTGTTCAATTTATATACATGCTTGGACAGGGTTAGTAGACGGGGAAGTTGACGGGTGCTGTGTTGTCAGACTTGTCTGGCTTTTTATTTTAAAATGTCCAATCAAAATTTGACTCGTGTCTTCTGAAAATAAATTCGGTCAATAACCCGGTTCATGTAGCATTACTCATGTCATGATTCTCGTGGCATAATTTGTATAAGAACAAAAAAATATTATATGGTCACATATGGGACCTGCTTACATTTGACTATTAAATTAACTAAAGAAACCGCTATAAGTGGGAGAATAATTCGCCGTTGGGAATGTTAACTCCAACTTGTCTTATCCATTTGTACAATTTAAAATAAATTATACAGTATGTTGACCTCAAAAAATGATGCCAATAGATGCCGGCCCACTCGTGCACATACAAGCTTGATCAAACACGTAAATGCCGATCAACGGTCAAGATGACTAAAAAAAACTGAACGTGGGAGTAGCTCAAAGACACGAGATGTCTCTGTTCGGGCTTCGGACAAGATAAATGTAGTATGATTGTATAAGAGACCAATCGATAAAAGCACAATTTATAGTAGAAATACACTGTTTAAATGAGAGAAAATAAGAATATATTGCTCCAAGTATTGGGAATTTTTCATTCAGAATTTTCATTAGCCCTATTGTGTTACATGGTGGGGGTATTTATAGTGTTACAAATCAAATGGTGACATTTGAATTAATTTACACGTGACCTCATCCCCTCGGCCAAGACATCAAGTCCTAACTATCAAGTGGACTTTCCTAACCTTACAAAGCATTAAATGCTCTTACATTGACAAGACAAGACACAAATATACTTTACACAAATGTCACGTCAATCATTGAAATAAAGATCTTCATCATTACTATATCTTTCCACGTGGATCTCCACTAGCTGCAACAAAGGGGCCTCGGATAGTGCATGTCCACCGAACCGTAGCTTTAGTTAACAATAATGGCCTCGGAACAAGTCAAGGCCTCGGAATCCACGTCGGAGGCTAGGAAAATATACCTTAATTTAATTAGGCTGGTCCCACTGCTAAAATATGGTGCTACGTGTCACTTTCGTTTATGACTCGTAACAATAGTCCTCCAAGTCCATGTGTGGTCATTTATGCCATGCGTGGGGTTTCAATAAGTCAAAAAAAGTTTTAATTTTTTGTACTTCACATCAGTCCCTCAAGTCCAGGCAGAGATATTCATATTGTGCGTGGAATTCAAGAAGTGTGATGGGTAAGGTTTAGAAAGTTGCCTTTAAAACTGAAGTTCTTTTGGAGCTGAAGTGAGGCGAGTTCATATTCGAACTGGCGAGGCTAAATTCCTTCGAAGCGAGGCGAGTTCATATTTGAACTGGCGAGGCTGAATTCCTTTGAAGTGAGGCGAGTTCATATATGAATTGGCAAGGCTGAATTCATTTGAAGCGAGGCGAGTTCATACTCGAATGGCGAGCCTGGATTCCTTTGAAGCGAGGCGAGTTCATATTCGAACTGGCGAGGCTAGATTCCTTTGAAGTGAGGCGAGTTCATATTCGAACTGGCGAGGCTGGATTCCTTTGAAGTGAGGCGAGTTCATATTCGAACTGGCGAGGCTGGATTCCTTTGAAGTGAGGCGAGTTCATATATGAATTGGCAAGGCTGAATTCATTTGAAGCGAGGCGAGTTCATACTCGAACGGCGAGCCTGGATTCCTTTGAAGCGAGGCGAGTTCATATTCGAACTGGTGAGGCTGGATTCCTTTGAAGCGAGGCGAGTTCATATTCGAACTGGCGATGCTGAATTTCTTTGAAGCGAGGCGACATTCATAGTTATTAGTGCCTGTGACATGACAGTTTCTTATGTTTCCAAGGCAAGTTGGCTGCATCGAAACGACTTTCAATAACCGTACAACTGTTTGAATTCAATGCATAATGATGGCTAATTATTAGGACGCGTGGTTTTGGGAAATACGTTCACGCGCGAATCCATGCTGGTACACATACGCGTTAATCTGGAGCGTTGAAAATATAAACCGTTCAAAATCTGTGGCTCGGATCTTTACTTTTGGATGCTTCAGATCAGCTGAGATTTAATCCAATGGCTAGGATTGAGTCCTTTACTAGTACAAAAGCTAGAACCTTGCCATTTTCAAACTTTATCTTCGCAAAATATTCTTCAAAACCTCTCAAGTTTTCTTGCTATCAAATCTTTTCCGACGAGTCTTCAGGCGAACTTCCTTGTCTATTTAGGTATTCTTACTCAAGGAGCATTCTCTCCAACCTTCAACACCATTCTTATAGTTTTTCTACAATTTTCTTTTTCTTCCAATGTCTACCGAGACGTCTTTGGCTATCACAGTAGTTAGGAGTGGGGAGGAGTCAATATCTGGGGCTTCGCGTGAGTGGTATACCATGTTCGAGGAGCCAATAGATTATGAGGCTGGTTGAGGGGTAGCCAAGATCCCATCCAACATAACCTCTTCCAAGCTAGCCGAACTTAGGAACACTTATCGCATACCTCACTACGTAGAGCTCATAGTTCCCGACCTCCACGAAAGAGCCTGTTTTTCGAGGCCAAATTGTGTAGCTTTTAGTGAGTACCTGCTTAAAGCAGGTGTACGTCTGCCTCTACATCCTTTCTTTAAGGCGGTGTTGAGGACCTTTATGTTGTCCCTCACTCAAATCCTTCCAAATGGGTGGAGCCAAGTTGTAGGGACCTACTTCCTTTGGAAGGAAGTGTCTCTAGGCGAGGACTTGCCCCTTCATGTCTTCGAAACCTTGTTCCATGCTAGGGTCGTAGAGAAGGACGACTCAAAAGGGTGGTACTACATCACCCATGGGGGCTCCCCTTCTCCATAAAGGGGTGGAAAGAGTCCTAGTTCTGGGTGACGGGTACGTGGTAGATGGTTGAGGGAGATGCTGTCCCAGCCGTTACCGCGCCAACCCGGTACTACGAAGCCTGTGAGTTCCTCGTCTTAAGATACCCTTGATTTAAGTATTACTCTTCGATACTGATCTTTATTTGTTGGTTCGCAGATTGCAGCACTCGGTACGAACTAACTGAGGCAGAGTGGGACATTATCGCAGATGTTTACAAGTGATCTCCAAAGCTCCGAAGCTTTGCCCACCTCATAGACAGAGATCGATATTTCGTCGATTTTGGACTCATGGCTCCCAAAGATACGAAGACTTATAGCTTCTAATTTCCATATGACTTCAATAATTTTAACTTTTCCTCTGGTGATTGCAGATAAATTCAGTAAGAAGGATTATGCCTTGCCTGATATGGCCAGCATAATGAAGGCCACGTCCACTGCCGGGGCGAAGGCGCTGAAACCTGGGTCCTCTAGGGCCAAACAAGTAAAGTCCAGGCTGGATCGCCTCAGCAAGGACAAGAACGATAAGGAGGCCGAGGAGGAGGCCCCCAAAGAAGTGGCTAAGGGGGGTAAGCCGCCTGCCATCAAAGGCAAGGGCGTGGCAGAGGAGCCACAGAAAAAGAGGAAACTGGGCCCAAGTGGTGGGTCTTCAAATTTTGGGACTTCGGTGTCCTACACGGAGAAGGGTGCCTCCAAGCAGCCAAAGCTCCTGCAATCCTCAATTGATGCTGCAATGGTGGCTCAATCAAGGAAGATCATAGAGGATGCATCGAAGGCCGCCGAGGCCACCAAGAAAGCTCCGGTGGAGAGGACCCCAGGGAAGTCTGGGAACTTCCTGGGAGGCAGGGAGGACAAGATAGCGCCTGCCCTTATTGAAATGCTTCCACCCGAGGTGAGGGCTGCCACCGAAGGGTTTAACAAATTTTGGACCGAGAGGTTGCAGAACTACGTTGCCACATGCGACGCAGTGGACCTCACGGCCACTTTAGTGAGCCAAACTGCCAGGGCTTTTGGCGTGGCACTTGAGTGCCAAACAGTTCTTGCTGATATTCAATCAAGGAACAGGGCCTTGCTAGATGAACTGGTAGCGGTCAAAGCTGAGCTTGAACAGAAGAAAGAGGCGAATATTGAGCTAAGAATCTAGAAGGACATTGACGAGTCCAAGCGAGATTCCCTCCTTGCTGAGATCGAGGCTTTGAAGAAAGAAGTACATGAATCTCAGTGTGAGGTGGCCTCTGACAAAGAAGGTGGAGTTGTCTGATAACCACCAAAAGGTCACTGCCGAGGCCTTGGAAAAAGTAGCCAAGATGCCAATAAGTTCATGGAAAACGAACTGAAGTGGTATGCCTCCAAAGTGAAGAAATATGAGGCTGATGTTCTTGAAGCTGGGGATATCGCGGTGAAGAACTACATCGCCAATTTCCATCTCACCGAGGAATATCGTCGCTTCGGAATATATTGGAGCAGGGTGGCATACCAAGAAGTTTTTGAGAGGTTGGAGGAGGTGCATCCGAGATTGGACATCTCTGAGCTAAAAGTCGAATTTATCGAAGAAGAGGTTCCCCAGACCCCGGCGGAGCAAGGCGAAGTGGTGGAACTCGAATCTGATGATGCCCCAACCGAAGGGCCTCAGCTTGCATAAGCGTCTAAGTTGCCATCCACATAAACTTCTGCCTCCAATGCTCCAGCTCTCCCTACTTAAATTTTGTAAGGCCAGTGGCCTCTGTAACTTATACTTCTTTGTATAATATGAACGAAAAACTTTGCTCCTATGTTCAAACTTCGCCAATGGACTGTTCGCTAGACTTAATCATACCAATGAACTATTAAAACTTCGCCAAACTTAATCATACCAATGAACTGTTAAAACTTTGTCAAGCTTAATCATACCAATGAACTGTTCCCTTAAGATAAGACTGAACAATCAATCTAGCAGAAATGACTGAACAATCCCTTCAATTGAGAAATCTGAATAATCGAAGTTACCTTAATTAATTGAACTCTTAAATTTTATCGAATGCCTTTATTCTGACGTCGCTAGTGCTTCCTTACTTGGTGGATGGTTTATCCAAGTAAAAGCTTCTCCCTTGACGTTCAGCCTCGTCAAAGGAAGGCTTGTGATGTACGCCTCGGAGTTCGAACGAGGTGACCTTCTTTTAAAGTTCCACTCTCTCCTTTGAAGTGCCCACGCTTCCTTACTTGTTGGATGGTTCATCCGAGTAAAGGCTTCTCCCTTGACGTTCAGCCTCGTCAAAGGGAGGCTCGTGATGTACGCCTTGGAGTTCGAACGAGGTGACCTTCTTTTAAGGTTCCATCCTCTCCTCCGAAGCGCCCACGCTTCCTTACTTGGTGGATGGTTCATCCAAGTAAAGGCTTCTCCCTTGACGTTCAGCCTCGTCGAAGGGAGGCTTATGATGTACGCCTCGTAGTTCAAACGAGGTGGCCTTCTTTTAAGGTTCTGTCCTCTCCTCCGAAGCGCCCACGCTTCCTTACTTGGTGGACGGTTCATCCAAGTAAAGACTTCTCCCTTGACGTTCAGACTCGTCGAGGGGAGGCTTGTGATGTACGCTTAGGAGTTCGAACGAGGTGGCCTTCTTTTAAGGTTTCATCCTCTCCTCCGAAGCGTCCACGCTTCCTTGTCTACGAAGGCTGGAAAAGAACTTTCTTTTTATTTATTTGCAAAAGTTGGGAAATAACTTCCAGCTAGGTATTACATTCATCGATAATACATCCTTAGATGCTCGATATTCCACGGATGAGGTTGAATTTTTCCGTCCATGTCTTTGATCCAGTAGGTACCAGGCCGAATTTCTTTTTCTATACGATATGGCCCCTCCCAGTTAGGCCCTAAAGTGCCCACTCTTGGTTCCTTTGAGGACAGGAAAATCTTGCGGAGCACCAGGTCGTTTATCCGGAAGGACCTCTTTTTCACTTTTGAGTTATAATATCGGGCCATCTTCCTTTGGTAGGCTGCTAGCTTCTACTGGGAATCATTCATCCTTTCTTCAAGGAAATCAAGCTCGCATCTTCTAAACTCATCATTTGATATTTCGTTGAAACTTAATCTTCGAGGAGAAGGCAATCCTACCTCAACTGGGCTCATAGCCTCTGCACCATATGTCATGGAGAAAGGGGTTTCACCAGTAGGAGTTCTGCTCGTAGTTCGTATTGCTCATAGCACCTTGGGCAATTCATCCACCCAGGCCCCTTTGGCAATGTCGAGCTTCTTCTTCAAGGTGTGCTTTATGGTTTTGTTGACAGCTTCAACTTGACCATTAGCCTGGGGATGATGGGGAGTAGAGAAATGCTTCTTAATCTCAAGCTCTTCACATAAATCTCTCACTTTTTTGTTGTCAAACTACTTCCCATTATCAGAGACAATTGACTAAGGGATGCCAAACCGGCATATTATATTCTTTCATACGAATTTGGAGATGTTGGCCTCGGTAATCTTTGCTAGGGGTTCAGCTTCCACCCACTTCATAAAATAATCAATAGCCACAATGGTAAAGTTATCACTTCCTCTGCCTTTAGGCAAGGGGCCAATGAGGTCCACGTCCCATTTGTTGAAGGGCCAAGGGCTGGACACTGTAGTAAGCTCCTGTGAGGGTCGTCTTGGTATTTGGGAGAAACGTTGGCACTTATCACATTTGCGAACAAATTGGAGAGAATATTTCTTCAAAGTAGGCCAATAGTATCCATACCTTACTGTTTTATTTGCCAACGCTAATCCTCCAGAGTGGTTGTCACAAACGCCCTCATGAATTTCCCTGAGTACATAATTGGCTTCTTCTTCTCCTAGAGAAGTGCGGAGAATTCACGTTTGTAGAGGACATCATCCACTAACATGAAATGGGCAGACCTCCTTCGTATTTTGTAAGGCTCTTCCTTGTTATCAGGCAATGATTGGTCTTTGAGATAAGATATAAGAGGTTGCATCCAAGTTGGGGTTCCTTCCACCCACATTACCACTTCTGCCGAGGTGGATGGTTTCAGAAGGTGCTCAATAGGAACCACTGTCAATAATTCAGAATCCTTGCTGCTAGCAAGTTTGGATAAGGCATCGACATGTGCATTCTCAAAGCGTGGTATTTGACATAATTCAAATTTCTCAAAGGAGGGGAGTAAGCTCATTACCAATTTGAGGTTGGAGGCCATGGCTTTATCCCGGGCTACAAAGTTACCATTCACTTGTCCCACAATAAGCTGAGAATCGCTGTTGATGTGGAGCCTCTTTACTTACATTTCCTTAGCTAACCTTAAGCCAGCGAGGTGGGCCTCATATTTCGCTGTATTGTTTGTTACTTTAAAGCCGAATCGTACAGCACTGTTCAACTTGTGACCTTCAGGGCTTACAAGAACGACGCCTGCACCTGAACCTGTTTCCCTAGCTGATCCGTCTACAAATAGATTCCAAGTTGGAGGCTCAACGGGGGCGTCTCCCTCTACTTCAGGGGCTTGGTGAATTCTGCCACAAAATCTGCTAAGGCTTGGCCTTTAATGGCGGTTCTGGCCTTAAATAGTACCTCAAACTCGCTCAATTCCACTGCCCACTTTAGTAACCTTCCCGAAGCGTCTGGTTTTTGTAATACTTGTCGAAGAGGAAAGTTTGTCAACATATGAATAGTATGAGCTTGGAAGTAAGGCATCAACTTGCAGGATGCAATGATCAATGCTAGGGCCAATTTTTCCATATCTGGATAACGCGTCTCGGGGGGTAATAATGCCTTGATAATGTAGTAAACCGACAGCTGGGTCGAACCCTCTTCCCTTATAAGCACAGCACTTATGGCATCAAGGGAGACAGCTAAGTAGAGTTGCAGCACTTCTCCGAACTTGGGCTTTGACAAGAGGGAGGCCTGTCCCAGGTGCCTTTTCAGCCCCTGGAAAGCCTCTTCACACTCTTCCGTCCACTGAAATTTTTGGCCTCCCTTCAATATTTTGAAGAATGGGAGGCACTTGTCCGTAGCCTTCGAAATGAAGCGACTTTAGAGCGGCCACCTGGCCAGTCAAACTCTGCACCTCCCTTGGTTTTTGGGGGGATTTCATTTCAATCAATGCTTGGATCTTTTCAGGATTCATCTCAATGCCTTGTTGATTGACCATATATCCTAGGAACTTGTCTCTGATTCTACCCCAAATACACACTTGAGGGGATTCAACTTCATGTGGTATTTTCGTAGAATCTCAAAAGCTTCGTGGAGGTGGTTTATATGATATCCCGCTTTCAGGCTTTTGACAAGCATGCCATCCACACAAACCTCCATGATATTACCAAGCAAGTCAGCAAACATCTTATTTACTAGCATCTGATAAGTTGCTCCAGCTTTCTTTAATCCAAAAGGCATCATTTTGTAGCAGTAGAGGCCTCGGTCAGTGATGAAAGAGGTGTGTTCCTTATCGCCTGGGTACATGGGAATTTGGTTGTAGCCAGAATAAGCATCCATAAAGCTTAGCAACTCATGTCCCGCGGTGGAATCCACCAATTGATCAATCTTAGGGAGTGGGAAACTGTCTTTTGGGCACGCCTTATTAAGATCAGAAAAGTCGATGCACACCCTCCACTTCCCGTTATGTTTCTTCACCAAGACCGGATTGGAGATCTACTTCAGATAGAGGGTCTCTCTGATGAAGCTATTGTTGATTAATTTCTGCACTTCTTTCTTCAAGGCTTCATATCTTTCTGGGTTGAGGGCTCGCCTCTGTCTATGCGGGGCAACTTTAGGATCAATTTTCAGATGGTGGCAACTGAACCCTGGGTCAATGCCCACTATATCCTCATGCCTCTAAGCAAAGACATCATGGTTCATGCATAAAAACTCTTTGAGTTCCTCTTTGAGTCTTGGGGCAAGGCTTTGACCAACTTGTAGTAGCTTGGAGGGATTCAAGGGGTAGATGGGCAAACTTTCTAGTTCCTCCATGGGGGCTGCCTGGGAATCTGTTTCAATTACTCGGGGGTCAAGTTCGTCAAGTGTTGGCGTCTCAGGATCATTGATACTAATCACCATATTCATATCCCTAGGCTCAGCTTTCCTTACGGAGTTAAGGTAGCATTTCCTTGCTCCTCTTTGATCTCCCCTCACCGTTGCCACTCCTTGGTCAGTCAGGAATTTCATGCACAGGTGGTGGATGGAGGTGACAGCTCCTAGATCCTTCAACGCGGGCCTCCCCAACACCCCATGGTAAGCTGATCTGCTGTCTACAATCAGGAACTCCATGAAATTCATTGTTGATAGGGGAGGCTCTCCCATTTCCACAGCGAGGGCGATCTTTCCCCTCGGAATGATGCTATCCCCGGTGAAACCGTACAAGGGAGTGTTGGTAGGGGTTAGCTCGTGGTCTAAGATCATTTTATCGAAGGTGGACCCAAATAATATGTTCACCGAATTTCCATTGTCTACTAGCATTCGTTTCAGTCCATTTCTAGCTATCACAGCCCTCACCACCAGGGCGTCACAGTGTGGGTAGTGAACACTTTCAGAATCTTCTTGTGTAAATACAATAGGAGGTGACTGGTTTCTTCGAGAGCTGTTGCCCACGATGTAGCTAGTCAGTGGATGACCCCTCGCTTCTCGGACATAATTTCTTTGTGAATTTCTGGTTTTCCCACCAACATAGGGACCTCCAAAAATTGTATCAATCTCGTGAACTGGGGCATTCTCCTACCTGTTTCGATGGCTTCTTTGCTGACGCTCATCCGGGTACCTATGCCTTTCATTTTCTCCCATTCGAGGAGATACCTTCCTATGACGGGAAGGGGTCTCGTCTCACCTAGGCTGCTGCTCTCGCCTCGATGGGGGCCTACTCCTTGGTTTAGAAGTATCCTGATTGTTATTTTTGGGATTTGAACTTCTAGGATGTTGGGCTATATCCCTATAATCTGCTATGTCATGGCTATAAGAGTGATGATAAGTGCAGTACCCTTGGGAATTAGTTCTGCCTTGGCTTGAACCTCTTCCCCGACCTCGTCCTCTACGGGGGCCCTGATGCGTTGCCTGGTTCGGTTGAGCATTGGTGGCTGGTACATTCTCGTAAGCCAGCGTAGGTACGACATTCAATGTGGCTGCGGCAAGTGCTTAGCCTGAGCTTTGGCCAATTTCAGCATTAGGCTGGATCCATTGCTGGTCCATCAGGTGGGAGGTTGGACCTCTGCCACGTTACCTTTGCTGGGGCTGGAGGCCTCTGCTTGCCCTATTCATGTAGTCTATTAACTCCTCATTGATGATTTCCCTTCGCATCATCTCTAATAGTGCATCATAAGTAGTTGGATCCTGATTCTGTACATCCCTCCAAAACAATGTGTTCATGTTCAAGCCTCCTCTCAAGGCGGATAGGGCTTCGCGATCCGTTACTTGAACACAGCATGTCATTTCGTCTGTGAAGCAAGATAAGAAACTCTTCAAGGTTTCATCAGGCTGTTGCCTTATATCCTGGAGACGTTGAATATGGGTCTTTCCCTCCTTGCTCACAGCAAATCTCTTCAAAAAGGTGGTTTTGAACTCTGACCAGCTACGAATACTCCCAGACGGTAGCCTGCTGTACCATATTTCAGCTGCTCTACCGAGTGTCAGATGAAATGCCCTGCACTTCACAGCTGGGATGGCACCTCTTAGACTCATATGCGTCTTGTAGTTGTTTAAATGTTTCGCTGGGTTGCCTCTCCCATCATATTTTGGTATTTTGGGCATTACATAATGGTTTGGTACCTGGGTACTCCTTAGTTCTCGTGAAAATGGCAATTTGTCATCATCGTCATCCAAATCTCACGATCTTTGTGGACCATCTGAATTATAGTTAGCTTTACCTCATATCTGGGTGGTGCAGAAGGTCCTGCTTGATTGCCAGCCTCTTCTTCCCTCCTTTCACGTCGAGGCGGTACAACATGGGGGGCACGTCCTTTCCTTTCCTCCAATTGCCAATTTTCAGGAGGTGGGGCTGTGGCCCGTTCCTGGACGCTGGAACTTCTCCTCCGAGGCGGCACAACATGGAGGGCATGTTCTTGCATTTCCTCCGGTTGCCAACTTCCAGGAGGTGGGGGTTGTGGCATGTTCCTAGACGCTAGACTTAGTCGATCAAATATGATGACGGACCTTTGGGGCCTCGGTTCTGGTTCATATTTTGGAGGAAAGTTGTCTTCCATGTTAAACGAAGCCTCGGTGGGTCCGCCAGAGGCGTAGTTGGAGGAAATGTCAACTCCCACTTCTCTTTCAATAGGACTTCCTCCCCTGTTATACCTAGGAGGATGAGCTCTTTGACTTTGTACCTCTTCAGATTGGTACTGCTCCTGGGGCACATAAGGGGGGACTGGGTGACCTCCCAGGCCTTGCATCTGCATCAACAATTCTTGCATTGCCAAATTTTGATTGGTAATGCTCCTCATATTGGCTGCCATAGTAGCCATTTCTCTGGTAAGCTGGGCCGCCAACCTCCTACCACCTCGTCTATGATGGTGATGGGGTCGACGTCGGACCGCTGGGGCCTCATTATCAATTTCTCTAGTTCGCCTGGGGGAGCTTCCTCTTCTGAACTCATACATTTTGAAATTCAGAACCACGAATATTTTTCAACTTTGGAGGCTTCCTCTTGTTCTTTTCGCAAGAACAAATCCTTTTTTCAAGGGGGATGCCCAAAATATTTTCTCAAATAGCTCTTTCCACGGGGTTGCTCGTGGTTATGGTGTGGTTTCCCACAGACGGCGCTAATTTGTTGACCTCAAAAAATGATGCCAACAGACGCCGAGCCCACTCGTGCACACGCAAGCTTGATCCAACATGTAAATGTCGATCAACGGTCAAGATGACTAAAAAAAACTGAACGCGGGAGTAGCTCAAAGACACGAGATGTCTCCATTCAGGCTTCCAGCAAGATAAATATAGTACGATTGTATAAGATACCGATCAATAAAAGTACAATTTGTAGTAGAAATACACTGTTTAAACGAGAGAGAATAAGAATATATTGCTCCAAGTATTGGAAATTTTTCATTCAGAATTTTCATTAGCCCTATTGTGTTACATGATGGAGGTATTTATAGTGTTACAAATCAAATGGTGACTTTTGGATCAATTTACACGTGGTCTCATCTCCTTGACCAAGACATCAAGTCCTAGCTATCAAGTTGATTCTCCTAGCCTTACAAAGCATTAAATGCTCTTACATTGACAAGACAAAACACAAATATACTTTACACAAAAGTCACGTCAATCATTGAAATAAAGATCTTCATCATTGCTATATCTTTCCACGTGGATCTCCACTAGCTGCAATATAGGGGCCTCGGATAGTGCATGTTCACCGAACCGTGGCTGTAATTAACAATAATGGCCTTGGAACTCACGTCGGAGGCTACGAAAATATACCCTGATTTAATTAGGCTGGTCCCACTGCTAAAATATGGTGCCACGTGTCACTTCCATTTATAACTCGTAACACTGTATACGCCTACTGACCCACAGACACAAAAGTAGTTAAGTGGGTTACAACTAACGAAGAGTAGTACAATATTAATGTTAATGGGATAATGAAGCCAATAATTTTTCATACGTCTCAATCCATGTTATTATTTATTGCAACCAAATTTTCTAGATTTTCTCCTTTGCTTGTAATGAATAGTTTGTTAGAAAAAAATTTATCAAAGGTTCTTAACTTTTGTAGAAAGTATAAATAAAATCCATAATCTTCAATTTATAGAATCAACTTTTGCAACTTTTCATGTATATATTGGCACAATATATACATGAAAATAGACTATCAACACAAAAAACTGAAAATGAACTTAAAACTGAAAATTGAGACACAAACCTGACGGGCCCCTACATTTTTAATTCGATCAATATCTAACATTAATTTCAACCACACATTCACTACTCCTACCCATTTATAGTTGACATATGAATGATGAGTGAATTCCTCTCACAAAACCAAAGTATTCAAGACAGGGTAAGACGATAAATGACTATTTGGGTGGAAGCTATTTAAATTTTTGCATGCCTTTCTTCATCCTCGATATGTTTATTTATAGTTTCCTAATCAGGTTTTGAGGGTAAATTGGTCTTTTTAGTTGGTAACATATGGCAGCTATTGATTTGTTGTCTTCTAACTAATTATGTTGTTTGCTCACATTTTATTCAGAGCTTAATTCTTATATTTTGTTGAAGTACATTAGCTCGCATTATGCACTTAAAGTCGCATGTGAGGCATTGCGCGTATGAGTGCTCAACAGCTTATTTTTGAGTTCACATACGTTTTGGCTCTTCAAAGTGCTTGCTTAGATACACAAACTCATGAATATTTTATTGACAACAATTAGTCTTTAACTTCGAATCTAATAATTTATGTTAGGTTTAACACTTAGTTCAAATTCTCTGTTGAGCGACTTAAAGGTCGACTCCTAATTTTTTTTTTATATATAGATTTTAACGTCCTTATGTAGTAGATGTAAATCTCACCCTACTTTCTTGTTTTAGTATGCTGATAATTTTGCGAAAGACTATGTTGGATAAACTAATCCATAATAGTTTCTAGAAATTTGAGCTTAACTATTCATTTAAGTGGCGAACTTGTGGTTTGAAGCAAAGAATATATTGGAACTTCTTGTGCATTAAATCACAAAAATCTGCACCTCTTCAGGCTTTGTTGGAGATCACATTTCTATAAGAGTTTGAATTTTATCAGCGTTCCCCTCAATGCTTCGTTGATTTACCATGAATTCTAAGAATTTTCTAAACATGACTCCAAAAGCACATGTCAACGGGTTAAGTTTCATCCAAGATTTTCAGAGTATGTTAAAGGATTCTTCTAGAAGTTTCAGTGATTTTCGGTCTGCAGGCGTTGACATATACCTCTGTTGTTTTGTCTATATGATCTACGGACATTTTATTTACCAGCCTTCGATAAGTGACGCTATCATTTTTTTATTTGAATAACAAACAGTACAGTCCTCGGTATGTTATGGAGGCAATTTGCTCAATAAAAAGTGTAATTTTGCATAAAAAATCGTGAAGAACTCGTTCATTTAGCCCTGAATTTTTTATTTTTTTTTAATAAGATTTTGCTAGATTTGATGCTGACATGTACAATTAAAAAAATGATGGCCTACAAAACAACAATTTGAATTGGCGGAGTAGGGTAGACACACATTTCATACAATTTGTCGATTTTACCACCCTACAAGCCTATCCAAAGTACCGAAATACCCCTCCCAAGTAAATGCACCAAGCCAACCCCTTTCCACTTACATTAGAGGGCAAAATGGAAAAGAAACTAAGGTCATGTTTGATAGGCATTATTTGCTTTGGAAGTGGGAAAAAGAATTCCATTTTCCACAAAATAAAGTGTTTGATAGACAATATTTTGCCACCCAATTCTTTTCCTACCTAGAAGCCACGCGCCTCCTTTTCCTTGAAATAGGTGAAATGATTTTCCCACCTTTTGCTGAAAATTTCTTTTCTTTTTTTTTTTTAGGCAATGGAAACAAATTTTATAACCAATTGTAAAAAAAAATTCACTTTAATGGACAATTTTCATATAAAACAAAGCTAAACGAACACTAAACTTTGATAAAAAAAATGATTTTTTAGGAAATATTTTTTTTTCATTTTTTTTTACTTTTTCGTCATGGAAACAAATTTTATAACCAATTGTGGAAAAAATTATCACTTTAATGGACAATTTCCATGTAAAATAAAGTCAAACGTGAACAAAAAAAATCTAAAATTTCAAAATTTTCAGGATGGAAAATTATGCAAAACATTTTCTAGGCAAATCTTTTCCTAGTAAAATATTTTCTTTCCACTCATTTTCCACCCTTCCAATTAAATGCAACCTAAGAGTCACAAGTTTGATTTTGAATGTTGTCCAAGAAAGCCAAGACATTACATTAAGAATAATACTATAGCATCAGTTTATGTGGTAAGTTTAATTAAAAATGAAATTATATGATTCGTTTAAATGAACCTGTAATTTAATTGCACTAATGTTGTCATCTGGATTGGTATTAAGTACCAAATGTGCTAAATAAAATTACTCGTATAATAAAGAACAGAAAGGGACCTACGTTACAAATGCAAATAATTGATTTTTTGGAAGATCAACAAGATCGTTCAAACGCATAACTTCGACAATCTTATCAAAATGTTCCACTCGTTACTTCAATGACAATTCATGTCTAGTTTTGATATCATTTGATATGAATGCAAATTGTTTGTATTGAAATATAGAAATAAATTATTATTGTGGAGTCTTACCTCCAAGTTGAGTTTTTGAGGAACTTTCCTCCCAAGAATAAAAACGTGAAAAAAATTCTTCAAATACATATACAACATAAAATTGAAAATCTGAATTCAAATACATATGAAACATAAAATTGATAAATGAAATACAATTATAATTGTAACCATAAAACAATTGTGCCTTTTAAAATTCTTAGACAAGGTTTCATGATGTGGAGCAACGTTTTTGATAGTTGGAATGTTAGACTGTATTAATGTCTGAATGTTGTCACGTTAACCCTCGTATGTGACAACATTCAGACGTTTGTGTATAACCTTTAATTAGTTTACACATGAAAAAACTTAAAATATGTACATGTAATATGTTCGATCATTTAAATTATGACACATCAAATTCTGAGCCGTTTATCATGATATCTCAGTATTCAAAGTCCACTTGGTTTCTTTAAATGTTCAAGTGTCATGATTTAAACGGTTCGAGTTCTCAGATGTCATGATCTAAAAGATCTGTCTTATATCGTGTACATAAAAAAATCATCCTACAATTTACCACTACTCAAATTTAAATTTTTGCACATTTACTCAGATTATAATAAAAAAAAAGGATTTGAAAATACTAAAATTTTGTTCACCGCTACTAAGATGATACAAATCGTGCTTAAAAGTTAAAATAATAATTAAAAGTTAATCATTTATCATTTTAACTTTTAAGCTTGTCGGTAGGATTAGTTTCCTTATAAACAAAGAAGTCGTGATTAATGTGGCCAACAGTTATTGCAATTTCAGGTTTAACCAAACCCTATTTATATTAATAAATTCTTTTACAATAAACTATTACACAGTTTCCTCTTTTGAATGGATTTAGTTCCCTTACTAGAAAAGAAGTGCGGTGAATTAGTACTGTAAATAAATACTACTTGCTGTGTACACTTTTGGCACAGGATTTTGTATTCAATGTCAAAGTATAATCCTTGTGAAGCTGATCCTTTTACATTTTACACCGCGATGAATCGTCCATGTAACAAGATTTTCCTGATGTTTTTGTTGATGTTGTTGTTATATTGCTATTCCGTTTTTAGGATGATCGGTCAAGAAAATCCATATCCCGAAACGGTCGAGAAAATAAACATATTCATATTAGGAGGACAGAGCAACATGGCTGGAAGAGGTGGGGTGGATGACAAAGAATGGGACGAATATGTGCCTATCGAATGCACACGAAATCGAAGAATTCTTCGACTAAATGAAAATTCAGAATTGGAAGAGGCTAAAGAACCACTCCATTCAGGAATTGATGTGAATAAAACTTGTGGGGTTGGTCCAGGAATGGCATTTGCTAATGCAATATTGGAAAAAGACCCTAATTTTGGGGTCATTGTTTTGGTCCCTTGTGCTATTGGAGGGACAAGTATTGCAGCTTGGTCTGGTTCTAACAGCAGCCTCAGAAGTCAGATGATTAAAAGAACTAACGAAGCTCTCGAATATGGTGGAAAAATTCGTGCAATTTTGTGGTATCAAGGGGAGAAAGATACAGAAACCGAAGCTGCCTCCTATTTATTTCCCAGTGAATACCAGATGTTTCTTTATCGTTTACATCAAGAATTGAAGTACCACGAAATTCCATTTGTTCAGGTATTTACAATTCTTTTGCAATCAAGTTTCTGCCTATTTTAGGGGCTGTTTGACAAGGTTTTTGCTTTTACTTTTTGTAGAAAAGTTTTTGAGGAAGCTATTTTAATTAGTATTTGAAAAACTGATATCTAAAAGAACTTTCAACTTTCGGAAGAGCTTATATAAAAAAGACACATTAGGTTTGCTCCCTTTAAATGTTTTCTGATTAAAAGAAACATTTTTATAAATTAATCGAACTGGCCCAAAAGCGGTTTTTGAATATCAAAATCTCATTTTGACATCTTCAAAATCATTCCAAACGGGCCCTACTGATCATATTTCAACAAGGGTGAGATCATCTCAGAAATAATTATTTACCTCATACCTTAGAAGCCAAATTCTCTTGATAGATAAATGTTGTTGTCGAGTATATTAATACAAAGGAACAAAATTAACAAATTTGTGCAAATTCTGAATCTTTGACTTGCACTATATAAAAAAATCCCAATTGATTGCACAGATTTGATCTGTATCTGAAGAATTTAAAAGAAAGAAAAAAAAAAGTGCTTATGGGAAGAAATTGCAATCTTTAAATATAAGAATTTTAAAATAGAAGAGAAGTTCATGAGATAACATTTAATTTATAGCTAAATAAGGCTTCACCAACTGTAGATATGGTAAGAAAAGATGCTATTACAATAACATTTATTTTGTTCGAAATTGTCTGAGACCATGTTTGGCTTTGCTTCTTTCTACGTTTATTTCAATCAAAAGAAGCGGCTTCTTCGTGACCTTTTTGGCCGAACTCGACTAAAAAATTGCTGGTGCGCATGTTCATATAAATCTTTCTACATTATTTCATTCAAAGAAGCGCTTGTACTTGACTTTTTTGGCCAAACTTGATTAAAATTTTTGTCTTGACCCTTCTTACCGCGAAACAAGCAAGTCTTTATCTACTTTTGTAGCATTTCAACTAAACCAAATATGCATTAAGAAATTGTACATAATCAAGCCAAAAGTAATTCTCATATTCGTGTTAATGTTGGTGTAAATTAAGGTAGCATTAGCATCAGGACAGGGAGAAGCAGATTGGCTGGAAAATGTTCGAGCAAGTCAAATGGCAATGAAGAATGTTATAACTGTTGATGCCATGGGACTCCAAGTTGGAGAAGATGGCCTCCATCTCACCAACAACTCACAGGTTCGCCTTGGGAGGTTGCTAGCAGATGCCTTTTTCAGCACCATTTCTTAAATTTTATTTCAAAATGTTCCAAGACTCAGAACAAGTTAACAGCAGACAATGTATAGCCACAATCTCAAGTGTTATTTTTGCCAAGTGGAAATTGTCAATTCTTAAGAGGGCTGTCTGTGTAGATTAGCCACGAGAACAAATGCTACGTTCACGATAATGAGACACGTACATTCTTTTTAACGAGGGATTTTTCATTACATTTACAAATTCTTTTTCCAAGGTGTTACGGATTTTCCCAATAAAGGGTGACGCTCCAAATCTTAGAAAGAAAAAATTGCAAGTAAAAAACTTCAAAATTGAGATCATTTTCAATTGTAAATCACACATAAATATCGGAAAAATATGGAAAGTTGGTCACTTTCTTAATTCAATTACATCACGAAGTTTATATTAATGAAAATGCAAGCACATTTCCAATTGATCTGTTACTATTTTTAATGCCTCGAGGGGCAGAAGTTCATTTCCTATCTAGGATTAAAAAGACCGTAAAGTGATCTTGTAAAATTTAATTAATTTAACGGTTCTTATATTACATAAAATTTCACTCCACATGTCCAATAAATTTTGAATATACTAGTACCGTCAAGATAAACCACTCAAACTAGTCCTCACCGAGAAAGCAAGCCGACAAGGCAAGTATTTGCCCTTGCACGAATACTTACTACAAAGGAACTCTAACAACTATATATAATTATAATGTTTCTCAAATGAAAATAATTTCATTCAATTATATCGAGTATCTACTTAGCACTTATTGACTTTAAACATCAAAATAACTCGAGAGATTACCATATTTTAAGGGGTAATGAATTAGGAGTCGAAATTTTAGCAAGATTACCATTTTTTTTTTTTATCAATAAACTTACTTTTCATAATAACATATTATTGTTGTTGTTATTATTATTATTTTTAACTAACAAGTTCAATTAACTTGGCAAACCTGTTATAAATTCTACCTATTATCATAAACTTAACTTCGACTAATTTTTAACTTCGATTAACAAAGACTTGAGAATAAATATTTTTGTTTGATCATCAATAACTTAATTTTTCTTACTTTTAGGTAAAACTATTAACTTACACGTCCTGACATGCTTCTTCTGTATCTGTCATCTCTACACTACCTTGGCTTGAATAGGTGGTAGTGGTAATCATTAGTGTTGGACTGCCATCAAAAGTGAAATTAAAATGCTTACACGGAATTAGACCTTAATGGAAAATGGCTACAAGTAGCTATGTGGCCAAAAAAAGAAATGCAAAAAAGCAATACAAGTAGCTATGTGAATATTTTCTGCACGAGAAAAAGTCCCTAGGAAAATGAGAAATATTCAATTAACTCCATAAATTTCTCAATAAGGTCCTAATTTGTGTGTATAACTAATAGGTGCAAAAATACGAGCTGAATTATTGTGTTTCTTTTCTGTCTTGAACCTCTTGGAGTGTTATGGCTAGTCGAGCAGGTTGTCTTGTTCTTATTAATTATTATTCACACATTTCGTAACAATTATAACTCATAAGCACTTAATAATAATATCAATAATAATAAACTTAGCTAGTCGTGGCATCTTGTAGCAAGCCCCAAATACCCCCTCATTGAAACCTGAAATCCATTACTTTTGACCACAACAAAATGCATGGCCTAGTCTGTACCGTACCTTCAGATCCCACTTTCCACTGCAATAACTAAATGGTCAACATGGCTAAACCTGAATGTCATGTTTGGCTTTACTTGAAGATGAAGACAATATTCAACTCAGGCTCAAATAAACCGTTGGATACTCGTCCTGTACTACACTTGCATTCTTAATACAATTTCAAAGTGCTCACAACTTAATTTCCTCCATCCCTAACGGCGTGCGAAACGGTATCATAGCGAAAGTTACTACTCGTTGAAGTAGGCGTCCAAACTTTATAAACGATTTTTCTTATTTTTGTCTAAATTTTCGAAATTATTACGGGATGTCAAACGAAATTGAAATATTTTGACTAGGTCGTGAACACTTTGAAAATGGTATTAAGAATGCAATATTTATATTTCGTTTGACATCCCGTAATAATCTTGAAAATTGAAACAAAAATAAGAAAAACTGTTTATATATTTTGGAACGGTTTAATTCGACAAGTGGTAACACTCGATGCGGTTGGCCGTTACGGATGGAAGGAATTAGGCCGTGAGTACTTTGAAATTTGAAATTTGAAATTGTATTGAGAATACAATATTTTGATTTCATTTGATATCCCGTAATAATTTCAAAAATTGAAACAAAAATAAGAAAAATCGTTTATATATTTTGGAACGGCCTAAAGTCGTAACTTTCGCTATGATTGACTGTTTCGTATGTTATTAGGGATAAGGAAAACTAGGTCGTGAGAAGTTTGAAATGATATTAACAATGTAATATTTCAACTTCTTCTAACATTCCGTAATAATTTCAAAAATTAAGACAAAAATAAGGAAAATCCTAAATCAAAATAGTTGCTCCCAAAAGCATTTCCGTTTTCAACCGGTAGCTCACACGTGTTGTTTCTTGTGGCCTTTGTCTTTCATTTTTTATGCCACATCAGCACTTTAAAATCCTGTTTTTTACCATGTTTTGAGCCGGCTAAGTAGCACATTATTATGACGTGGCTTTGCACTCGAGTTCTCTCTGTTTTTTTTTTTTTAAATCAGAAATGGTACAGTTGACATGCAGTCGCACTCGAGTTCGCTCTGTTTCATTTTTTTCAAGAAATGGTGCACTTGACAAAAGTACCACTCACTGTAGCATGAATAAATTGATTAATATATATAAGAGGTGTAAAATTGTCTCTTTCTAAATCACTCCATCTACTTTCTCCTTCTACTGAATCGTCTTCTTCAGAGTTGCAATTCTTCTTCAAAGCTCGAAAATGGAGAGTCATAAAGTTTCCTTAACAGATTTTTTTGATGCAAATCAGCTCAAAAAACATATGCTTAATCTATATAAGCATGCTGTTCAGGTTGTAATTAATCTTTTACATTCAATTTTAGTTTAATAAAAAGCTTGGATTAATGTTTTTCCGTCATGCAGGGGCTCCTTAGCGACAATACTTGCAGTTTATGTGCGAAAGCTGCATTAATGCTGAGTCCCCCAAATATTTCATGTTTGTCCTGTGAAAAACTCATCACGTTAAATGCAGTTTTTTATAGAACCAAAGATGGGGAAATCACTGTTTGCACCTCCTGCTTCAAGAGGGAAGGTAACAAAATATCTTTGGGTGGGACACGGTATATTTTAAAACACAACCTCCAAGCAGACAAAAATAAAGAAGTCGATGAAGAACCGGTGACTGCTTTAAACCTTTAGTTTGTATTTTTACAGTTTAAATTCTTATCTCTAATATTGTGTGTGTGTGCTTTCAGTGGGTAATGTGTGATAAATGCCAGAAATGGGCACATCAAATTTGTGCATTGTACAACCATGAACTCGACCTGGACGGGACGAATGATTATATTTGTCCAAGTTGCCGATTAGGAGAGAATGTTGTTGGTCAGAAGGCGATACCTACCGCGGCAAAAAGTCTTCCCACAACTAAGCTTAGCGATTATTTAGAGGAGAGACTCTCCAACTCTCTTCGCCAAGAGGCAGAATCATCAGGACACGATGTTGTAAGTTTTTAAAAGTTATGAAACTTTCTCATGCTATTTTCAAGTTTCTATTGCATGGATAAAGTAAAGAAAAATAGGAAAATAGTGAGAAAACACGGTGTGAGAATATTGAACCTAAAGGGAATCAATCAAATATAAGGATTCCTTTATAACTAATCCTATTTTCTTATCTAAAAATAAGTCTGTAACATTGGTAAATCTTCATTATATTATCTATTCTCAGCCCATTACAAGCCTTGACTAGTCTGCAAGTGGATTTAGAATAGTTTGCATCATTAGTGCCACATACCAGTTATAAAAATTGTTTCATCCAGTTACTTATTCATATCATTGGAATGAAAACTTGATTACTTTTATTAATAGGTTTCTGCTAATGAAAAGTTGCAAAAAAATTTCTCTAAAAAAATATGCTTACTCGAAGGTGTTGTACATACTTTATTTGGGTCATTAAAACTGTTGGCATATGCTTAAGTTACCATACGTACATTTTACGAAAGTATGTGTATTTATGCTATAATTTATTACACTTCTGTCATTGTAATAAGATTTTCTTACTTCATGGTTCAATACGGATCTTTCGCGGATCATAGTTGTCGCCCTTTGCTAAAGTTCCTCCCTATGCATGTCCCAGATATATACAATAATCTAAAGTATTTTTCACTTCTCACAGGTACCCGGTCTTGTGGTTCGAGTAGTTTTAGTTGCCAATGAAAAACTAGAAGTGAAGCAGCAATATCTAACTATGTTCAAGGGTAATCAATATCCCGCAGAGTTTCCTTATAAGTCCAAGGTAAAATTATATGAATATGTCAAAAATATTTGGATGATTAGTTCATCATTTATTTTTTTCCTTTGACTTGCTGCCTTGTGTGGTCATACTACAATGGATGAGATAAGAAACGAAAATATACATCAACGAGCTAGTAGTGATTTGAGGATAAATTAAGGGAATGATGACTTCACTGTTTAGGACATGTCTAGTGTAGACTTAAATAGGCTCTTTTTAATAAAGTGATGTTTTGATTTATGGAGGGGATATGTTGTATGTTGAATTGATAGCAGTCTTCTCCACTTCTTTACCCTTGACTTTTGACTTCACACACTTGATAATGTATGAATAAATGAAGCTATTATATGATATAACAAATGTTAATGTGTCATATAGAATAAAAGTTGGAGGAAGCTATGCATGAAATACAGATTTATGCTCTTTTTTGAAAATATTTTCAATTTTGATCTTATTGTATTCCTTTCTTTTCTATTACATTTAAGTTTTAATTGTTGGATTGGACAATCCTTTCTACAAATTGTAGGTGATCCTATTATTCCAAAACATAGAAGGCGTAGATGTATGTCTCTTTGCTATGTACGTCAACGAGTTTGGATCAGATTGTAGAGAACCCAATTCGCGTTGCGTCTACATTTCTTATCTTGATTCGGTTAATCATTTTACTCCCGAAAGGAAAACAGTTGCTGGTGATTCTCTACGTACCTTTGTATACCATCAGATATTGGTAATTTCTATGTCTCCAACTACATTGTTTCTTCCTCGCTCTATTTTGCAATTGAAGTTGACTGAGCTGTTTTTTGTTCTTATGTTACTGCAGATTGGATACCTTGCTTATTGTAAGAATCACGGTTTTACAACATGCTATATATGGTCGTGCCCACCTACAAAAGGGTTTGATTACATTTTCTATTGCCATCCAAATGGGCAAATGATACCAAATCAAAATCAGCTTCAAAAATGGTATATATCTTATTTTTTCTTTCTTTCTCCCCATTTGCCCTCTTTCTCACGCATAGTGTTAAAATATAATATAGCAAGTACATGAAGTATTCGTCATGCTCTATTCGTCATTCTTTTTGTTAGCAGCTTTTCCAATATACATTTGTGCAACTATTAGTGTGCTAATTCAGCCTGAATGAGTTCATTGCAGCAGTTGGATTACTTATTCAGAATTGTAGTCTATTTGTCTTAAAGTTTTGCTTTCTTATTTGTTCAGTGAATTTTTCTGTGTGCAGGTATCATAAAATGATTAAACAAGCAATTGAGCATAACATAGTGGTGGATTGCACCAACTTCTATGATCATTTTTTTGGCAATGTCAAAATGACATTAGCCCGCTTACCATATTTTGATGGTGCATATTGGTCACGTGTTGCCGAGGATTTGATTGGAAATCTTGAAAAAGGAATTGGAGACAATGGAAGAAAGGAAGCAATGGTGATGAAAAAGGTAGATTTCTTAGAGAACTCTTCATGTTATGGTCCTTTGGTGTATAATTGGATTCACATGTATACTTATTATTTATATTGGACGCTTGAATGCATTGAGGTCTCATTTCTTAGAAACCTTAGAGTTGAATGATATGGTCTCTCCACATTAAACTCCTTGCCAAACAATTGAGGGTAAGAAAGTAAAGTGTCTAGGTTTCAATGAAGGAATTTTTGTTGGATGGAAAGAGATTTAGCCTCGTAGTATTTCCTTAGCAAATTGCAAAGAAATTCCTGGATCTAACCCACCCTGCACTGATCAACACGCCTAGAGTAGTACGTCAATTTTACTATATAGGTTAAAAATCAATTCAACACAAGAAACATGATATGGAGGTAAACTTAAAAGTTATAACCTATCGTGGATATTTGTCATATGTTTTTACTTGTTTTTCTTGTCGATCTTGGGCTTAGGAACCAACTGAAGATATATTCAAACTTAGTGAACATCATTGATTAATGTACATAAATTAGTAAGCTTGATATAATCTATTGATGCAATTTGGTTTCTTGTTTTCCCTATTTGATAGCTGGGCAAGAAAATCAAAGAGTCAAAGGAAAACTTCTTCATTCTCCACTTGCACTTCAATTGTACAAAATGCCATGAAGTAATACTATCCGGAAGTCGTTGGTCTTGTAAGCAATGCAAGAATTTTCATTTATGTGAAAGGTGAATATCATCTTTGACATTGTACTTTGTTTTTTATTTTTCGATTATTGACATGTTCAACATGGGTATGCATGTCTTCCGGCTAGAAACCTTGTTCTTTATTTTGATACCCCATGTCAATCTGTGCTTTGTTTCTGGCAAGACCTCTCATTGATTTAATTAAGAAATTTCTCTTACTCCTGTTACTATCTCAGGTGCCTTCAAATGGAAAGTCCTCCGCCTAAAAAACAATATTTTTTTTGTGGAAAAAACCATCTACTCTCTAAGGTAAATTCCAAATCCTTCAAAAGTTAACTGCAAATAAATTTCATGGTTTTGAAAGCACTTTTTTCTTTATTCTCTAGAGTTTGGTGAACAACATACCTACCTACACAGAGGATAATGATCTCATTCTTGATAATGATTTCATTAAGGATAGATCTTCTTTTCTAAAATTTTGCGAGGAGAAACACTTCCAATTTAATACACTTCGGAATGCTAAATATTCAACAATGATGATCTTGTATCATCTACACAAAAAGATAGTATCACGGACTCGTCAAAAATGCTATGAGAGAGATCGCGAGGCCTGTTTTGAACATCTACATACATCAGAAGCAATAAAGACCAACCAATATTCGGAGAAGAAGGCCAAAGAGGTACATTTGATATCTGTCGTATCTCTTCCTTTATATATTTGCTTATGTGATGAACAGACAAAATTATTGTTTTTGAGGATTTTGCATTTAAACATTCAATAAAAATTTTGACGCAGGATGATATAGTGCCTGCAACTGGACCAAGCCGTGATCAGGAGGAGTGTAATTCATTGTTGAAACAAGTACTTGAGCACTTTAGCAGCTGCGTAGATTCCAATTGCCCTCTGCGGCTTCGCATGTATGTTAAAATCTCCCATTTTCTTGTGCACATCCTTCTTGTTTCCTCATTGTAATGATTTCTAATTACATTAATTTCTATGCAGGCGTAGGACATAATTCATATGGTTATAGATATCAAATGTAATTTCGAGTTAGATACAGTGCAATCTGCGGCTTGGGTATAGATATCAAATGTAATTTCGAGTTACAAAATTAGACCTCAATATACATAACCCTGCAGCAGTTTTCATTTATTTTGATATTTTTGAATCTGTCCACTAAATTCAGCAACCGTGTTGAATATGTTGGTCTTAGTGGAGATATTTACGAGTTTTGGAGAAGCACCAAGGGTTTATAAAGCAAAGTACCTCTTTGTATTTTGTTCTAACAATATCTTATTTTCTTTACCCCTACCTTCCTTATAGAATCTCCCAGCCTCCTTGCAATGTAATCAAGAAATGGAAGTGGGTTCACTGGATTCATCTTCCACTGCAGTGTGGACAGTACTAAAATCTCCATCCTTTGAATAGTTTTTGCCTCAAACACATGTTTAGACTCTTCCACCTATTTACAACAACAATCCCTTATAAATCATCTAACCATTTTACAGAAAAAGAGATCCATCACAGTTTTGAATTTTACTTACTTGGAAGTCTAAAAGGAGAGGCACTTGAGTCTCCTCTACTTTTGCAGCCAAAGAAAGACAAGCCACAACTGCAGTTCGATCAACTCTTCATCTTCCCAAAGCAAGTCCTGTCCCAATCACACCACTGGATGTTGACAGTTTATGAAATCAGCAAGAAATCCACTCTCTTCTTCTGTGAAACGTTTATTATCTCTGTTTTCAACTTCTCCATTATCCCAATGTTCCTCCTCACAATACAAAGCATCTAAAGCTAATGTAAAATTTGGTTGATAAGAAGCCATCTTCTTCCAAGAAGATGAATTTCAAAGCATACATTCATTAAAATCAAGTAGAAGTGAATAGCATGATAAAGAAACAGAGGGCTACAGAATTGCTCTGAGCCATCTCTATGGGAAGTTGTAGAGAGAGACCCTAGCCAATGCCCACAGATTGCGTTTTTATGGGTACTCGCTAAGTGGACTTTGAGCTATGGCCAACTATTGTAACCTCTCAGTTAGGTGTGTGTGAATCATGGATCATGCAACACAATAACTCGACACGTGAGTGCTTGTACGCGTGTTATATGTATATGTATATGTGGATTCATCTGAATAGAGAGAGGTCCACAGGGCACAGAGTACATGCAATTAATTAGCTAAAATAAGCTGGATCAACCAGCTATGGTCCCTCCCATAAGAGATGGCGTCTTCTAGTGTTTTATAGTGTAATATGCTAAAAAATCGTGTCTATTAACACACGAGTATGGTTTCAATAACTAAAGAAAGAAGAATACAGTATTTATAACTATTTTCAACTGCTCTTTATTTGCCAAAAGCCAGGCCGGCCTCCTAAATTTTGACGCCTGGATGAAAAGTTATCATGAGTTCCTACACATGATTTTTTAGGAGCGTATTAACATCAAACTTGGTCAAGTTAAATAATTTTTCATGATGGAAACATTAGACCTATGATACTCACTCATCATTTGATTCGTTCGACAATCAATTTTCATGTTCAAAAAAGAAAATCATATTTACCCATTAAATTAAAATATTTATGATATAATACAAAAAAAATTATAGATCATATATAATACATATTATATAAAACAAGACAAAATATTTTATTGTAACTAATTAGTTTTCTTGAAATTCTAAATTTCTTAATTCCTTAAACTGCGGTTAATTAGTCTTGAAATGTTGTAATAATCAAGCTAATTTATGTTATTTTTCTTTTTTTAAAATTATTTATTTTCCCTTACAATTAAATGTACTTTTAGAATAAAAAAAAGGTGGGTAGTAAAATTTATATTAGTAGCACATTTCATAAGGAATAGTTGTTTCGGCTTTAAAAAAAATTTGATGCCCTTATACATTTGAGGCCCAAGACCACTGCCTCAGTGGCTTTGGGCCAGAACCGATCCTGCCAAAAGCGCTCGTCTCAACCAAAAAGCAGCCCAAAGGTTGAGTTGCTCTATTTTTTCTGAGGGAAAAATTCATGTTTAAAGTGTATTGTTTACCTCAATTCAAAAGTAAGGTAAATAATTTGAAAATTCAAAAATCAGGTATGGATTTAATTAATTAAAATATTTATTAAATAACGATAATAAAGTCACAGTTTGTGATTAATGGTCACAGATTCATAATTATAAGTTACAAATTTATTTACCAGTCATATATCGTCAAATTTTTTGATCATATATTATTTCGAGGTCACACATCAAAAAATTTGTACGTCACAGATTATTTTTGAGTCACGTATTATTAAATTTTTAGGTCACAGTTGAGTAATTGATCACAGATATTACCAAACATTTGGTCATAGATTACCAAACATTTGGTCACAAACTACCACCGCTACCACTATGGCCACCACCACCAACACTGCACATAGCACCATGCCCAACTGCACCACCACCACCACCACTACCACCACCATCAACATCTCTACCCGCACCACCGTCGATTGCCACCACCATCATCTACCCACCAAACACCAATGCACACCAGTAATGCCGCCACCACCTACGCACCCACAACACACGCACCCACCACCACCGCATCCAACCACACTACAATCTCACATCATCGGTTTCAAAAAAGTCCCCAACTCCAGCACCACCACAGAACCCACAAAAATCAGCACACATCCATGGTTTCAACATTTTACCAATTAATATACTGACCTACCACCCGCCTTTTTTTTTTAATTTCCATTCAAGCAAGACAAATCTCACTACTTGGTAAACACAGTTAATTACTTGGTATTTTATAACTAACAACAAAATCCATTAAGCTAAAAAACATGAAACCTGAGCTGAACAATTCTCAAGTGCCGATGCAGTAGCACTATTCTTCTCGTTCATAATAAAAAATTAGAACACCCATATGATGTAATCCAGTAAACATTACTAATAAACAAACAAATAAATTAGGGGTTATTTTCGAACCACAGCAGCGTCGTCTCGACGTTGCTGTCTAGCGGAGAAAGGAGAGGGAGATAGGGGTAGGGGAAGGAGGGAGAAGGGAGGAGGATGAGGAAAGAAGGGAAAGGGGGAGGGGAGAGGGGAGAGGAGGCGGGAGAGAGAGAGAGAGAGAGAGAGAGGTGATAAATTAGGGTCAGGGTTCTAATATGTTACCTGATTTTTGAATAATGAAACTTGGTCCCTGATTTTTGAATTCCATTTTTTAAAGACCTGAATTATTGTAATTTCCCTTTTTCTGAAGAGTAAATGGCCAAAATCCAATGAAGATTTTAAAATACACACACAAAGGTGGTCCATGTTGGTGGTGTTGTCGTTCTATTATTGGAATCCAGATTGACTTATTCACAGCCCTTTAAATTGAAATTTAATTAAAGGAAGTTTGATGAACAATTTAAATAAAAGGAGAAAAAACGGTAAATTTCATGTACATTCAGTGAAGTTTAAATGAAATCTCAATTAGGTCACTAAACTTTAATTTATCTTAATTGGTTTCAAATTCACCATGCCGACACATGTCGTCCTCCAAATTGATGAAAATTACTTAATTGATAGTCTAGATTCTCAATATAATCACTGTGTAACATGTCACTTTATCACCAAATCATTTTACCATTTTGATTTATAGTGTCAAACATCGATTATGTAGAAATCAGATATTGTATAAGGGTCAACTAAGTAATTTTCATCAAATGGGGGGGGGGGGGGGGTACAAAATGGGGAGAAATACGACAGATTTTGTGACCTAAAAACCAAAGGAAAAAGTTATCTTAGTGGCAAATGTGTGTGATGATTCAGTTCCCAACAAAAAAACTAAGGGACCATGCTATATGTATATAATCATTTACATAATACATTACATAATTGACATGTGGCGCGCATCCATCGGTAGTTTACAATTTTTGATTTTTCCACATTTCATATCCACAGCCGAATTTCTTCCACATGGGCTTATGTAATTCATTATGTACATGAATTATGTACATGGAGATTTATCCAAAACTGAGATAGTGATATTGGAATTCAAAAGATTTTGTTGCTAAGAATAGAGAAAAAAGAGTATACATATAAGTGTCTTGAAATTTCTTAAGGAATAGTTTAATAATGGATGCAGTAAAAATACAATGTCAGTACCGTATTTACCAAGAAACATACTACATATAGTCATAGAGGACTCGACTCGACTCAATTCAACTCGTCTTGAATCGAAGTGTATAATTTGTGCAAGTTGTATACTTGTATTGTAAGAGAGAGAGAGAGAGAGAGAGAGAGTGGCAATGATAAGTTGCTTTTTTTGGGTTCCTTTGCTCTCTCATGTCTCTAAAGGCTCACTATTGGAGGTCTGAATGAAGCTTGCTCTAGAGAGAAAATGTGAGACAAAAAAGGAATACTGCTTGCAGGGGAGGACCGAGAAAGAGAGACATTACTCAAAGATTTTGGACGGAGGTGGTAGTTGTGTTACGTATATTTATGGGTCACTCATCAAAATCCACCTCTTCTAGTCTGTTTGAGAGTGTTTCTATTTTTATCCGTGGAAGAGTTTTCACGAAAATTACAAAAAATATTAAATATGCATAAAAATAATTTTCACTTGAAAGTAAATTTTGACTTTTCAAAAGCGCGATCAAATATGCCTTTTTTAATCTCATACTTTAAATGGATAATGAAACTATCAAAACAACTAAATCCTAATTAGATTTTGGAACAGTAATTTTTGGACTCTTAATCCAATGAATTTGATCCAAACTCATATTTGGAACAAAATTTAAGTTTTTAACCTAAAATCATGGCCAATCAGGGACGTAGCCAGGATTTTAATCTTGGGGAAGGGGGGGGGGGGGCGAAAATACTGGGGGTGGAGGGGGGCGGACCCCCCCCTCCCGAGGGTTCGGCCCCCGATTTTTTTTTAATTAAGAGAATTGAAAACGGCGATTTTGAGTACCAAAATAGTACTGAAATTCAATGTTCAATTCAATCACTACTGACTATTCTACTACTTAATTCTTAAATTCAAATAGTCAATAACTAACACAATTACACAAATTAACAGCAACTACTCAACTTAAATCTTAAATTCAAATATTCAAGAACAAGTAAACATGCATCATGCATAAACCAACTTGGGAATTGAGTTTTAATTGGTTGAGCTTGGAAATTCGGAACTTAGGTTTTGGATTGGATTTGGATTATTTATTTATTTATTTAAGTAACTATTGGATCTTTTGTTTAGATCTAAGATTTTTATATGGTTGAATTTTAAAGTGTAAGTTATTTACTCAATATTTATTAATGGAAAAAAAAAATTTCAAAATTTTGGGGCGAGTTAAAATCTTGGGGGGGAGGGAGGGCGACCGCCCCTAGCTCCGTCTCCGTGGCCAATAACTGTTACTTTAAATCAGATGGGAGGCTGATGGGACCAGTCCGCAGTACAAATATTCATCATACCGTAGAATTAGAATGTTACTCATATTTATCACTCTCGACTAACCTTGATAGCATATAAAAGAGACGGGTTCATTCTCCTGCGCGCTGTGCGCAGGAGAAGGAAATAAGCTTTGGCAAGTCAAGCATTCACATGCAAAGGGCGTGTGAATAAAATGTTCCGCAATTCTCGCAGCTGACAACATTATTTAATTATTTTTGGTCTTTTCTATAATTCTTTGCTTATAAAACAACTTCAGTTAAAAAATTAAAACACACTTCGAACACTTCAGTTATTTTCTGAGGCTTGTTTATATCTTTCTGTTGAATTTTCTGGTAAGTGTTTTTCTCTTATTTTTTCTTAAATGTGTTGTGTTATCTATAAATTTACATTTTTAATTTGTTTAATTTTGTAACATGGTTTTAATTTTATTTTTGTTATATTTACAGTAATTTTAAACATGTCAATGTTTAAATTATTTCACAAACTAAATAATTTTTCATATTAATTTTTAGAAATGGAAGGGGATGACAATGTATTTATTTCACAAGTGAATGTTGGTGCGATTCCGATATTCGGGCAAGAATTTCAAACGCTTGATGATGTGTATAATTTTTACAATGAGTATGCAAAATTAGCTGGTTTTAGCATATGTATTGGTAGTAGCCGAAAGAAACCACAGACAAATGAGCTTGTCTGAAAGTCTGTTTGCTTTAAACAGGGTCAAAACGATGAGTCCTACCAGATGAAACTTAAAAAAATTTGATGGCCCGTTCTGTTGAACGAAAGCATGGGAACTCACGTTGTAGATGTGACGCAAAGTTAACAGTTGTAAAACATCAGACAACTTCTATGTGGGTTGTAAGCCATTTTATCGAGGGGCACAATCATGCATTATCTACACCAAGCAAAACGCACCTACTACGCTCACATCGACATGTTTTTGCAACAAAAAAAGCGCCAATATTCCTAGCTGTCAATAGATCAGACTTATGGAGATAGATGCTCTTGGGCCTTCTTCATTGGGCTGTAACAAGCAAGATATCAGCAACCATTGACGAGATCGATGACGAGAAGCCATTGGACGCGATGCAGAAACATTGATTGCACATTTCGAGTTGGAAAAAGGGAGTCCTAGCTTCTACTACTCCTATGAGACTGACGAGGATGGTGTGTTCGCTCGTTGTTTTTAGGCTGATGCAGAGTCCATGAGTTCTTATGTTTACTTCGGAGATGTTGTCGTTTTCGACATATAACACAAACAAGTATTTGATGGTGTTCGCACCATTCGTTGGAGTAAATCACCATCGGAAAACTACTGTATTCGGATGTGGCTGATTGAGTGATGACAAAAGAACTTGTCCGACACTACAGTCGATGTTAGTTGATCGATAACTATTAACTGTTGCCATTATTTTGTTTTATTTTCTACTATGCTTATATTTAAATTTATTTTTCCACACCTTTAGGAGTCAGCTGGTGGAAGAACTGTATCATCCACAGTACTTTTGGGACGATACTCAGGAAGATAGGTACACTGGTATTGGTAGCAGTGATTATGGTGCATTCCATGGGTTTGACGACGATGATGATCATTAAACCACTTATTGTTGTATTCGTTCGACGTTATTTGAATTAAATTTGAAGAAATTTTATCTAATTTATGCAATGTCTATTTTGTTTTGTCTAAATGTGTTGCAATGTTAGTACAAACATCATATGAAATTTGCGGTGTTATTATTAATATAAAAAAATGTAATATACATATATTAAAAATTATTAATGCAAAATAAAAGATAAAAATAATACATTACAAAAAGACCAAAATATAAAAAATAATACACAAAACAATTGAAAGACCCCAAAAAAAAAAAAAAAAGGAAGAAAAAAGGGACCAAATTGTAACAAATAGAACTTTACTATGGGGGCGGGCGTAAGCTTTTATTCTCCCGCGCGCGATACTCTAGTGTCCATTTACTGAGAGTAACAGTGTCCATTTACCAAGATTAAATCCAATGGGCGGCGCACTGGCCATTTCTAGGCTAGAATGGTCCAACATCTTAGTTTGATCCTAATTCTTATGGAAATCAAATTTAACATACTATTTAACCTATAAGGGACGGCCAAAACGAACTACCAAATATCAAAATCCTATTTTTCACCACAACAAGGAGGCTATCACAAGATTCAAAGCCAATCAACACAAGAGATTGAATATTCAAAGTCCGGGTGGAAGATTAACAAAGAAGAAATTGATTTTCACTTTCCAATCATTGTTTTCGATTCTGGGTGATATTTTTCCCAATCTTTTTATGTAATTTACATAACAATATGTTAAGCTAATTCTTTTCATGTATTGGATGAGAAGAAACATTTTATTATTTATTTTTAATTTAAGACAAGTAGTAAGTTAAATTCTTGTTTTCTTGATTAATTTTGCATGCGGTTTTTTTATTATTTTATTGCTTAATCACCAATTAAATATATAATTGCTTGTTGTAGTGCTGTACAGTTCACAATAGGTCTAGAACACTGCTTGATTAACATACTTGCAATAGATATTAGGAATAGTGTTTATCATGTGTGCAATCTTTGAGATAATTGTGAAATTGAATTTGTTCTATTCATTTGAATTCGGACTAAGAATATATTTGGGTCGTGACTAGAATAGATTTGATTTATCTTGAAAAAGAGAATTAATTACAATAGAATTATCGATTGTTAAGAATGCATGAATGATATTAGCTACGTAGTTGAGAATTGAAATAGATAATAAAAGGTGAATTCGTAATCCAATACACTCATTCTATATGCATATTAAATTAGAATTTTACAAGCTTCTATAAATTAATTTAGAATAAACCACAACTCTCTTCTTTTCACCTGCTTTAAATTTGATGATTAACTAGTACACTTGATTGAATTTTATTCCACATGGGATGATACAAGTTACTCATTATGTATAACTTGTCAACGATCACGTACACTTGACCCCTTATCTCTCATAAATTATATGCTACTTTTTTTTTTTAGTAGGAGGGAAGGAAAATTCATAGTTACTTGAATATAAAGAGAATGAGGCCTCAAAGTCAAAGACGTGCCGCAGCTAATAGTCAAATTGTTAGTTCGTCTGTCATTGCAGACTTTATTCAGAACTGAAACATCTTTGCTATACTATTGAATGTGTAACTGAGTAAAATTATATTCATTCTGACTGTTGATCTTCAGATAATCATCGGTTAAAGGCCATGCGGCATTATTTTGTAAGAACCAATTCTAGGTGTTACACAAATGACCGTCCTGTAAACCCAACTCATCCAGGTATACCAAATTGGGATACCAAACACTGGGAATTATTAAAATCCGACATTAAAATGCAACTCTCCATATTTTATCTGGTGAAAAGCTTATCAATGTCATGCTAACATTGATCAGGAAACAATTACGTGGATGCTGTCAGGTCGACAAGCTAGAAAAGAAGTCTATTAAACACGAAGTAACTAACAATAATTGAGTCAAGTCCACTTCCAATCTTAGCGTCAGAATGAGGATGATAAGAAAGAAGCTTATCTACCACAACTTTCTCGTCCTCCGCCGAAAGGCTTTCTCCATCTATATATCTGGCAGAAAAAGACATTCAATATTAGAGGTTTTTAGAATCAAATTCATATATATATGCAAGGAGTAAATATAATCCAAGACATGAAGTCCACAACAAGTACAAATGCTTAATTCTACTGTTCAGGTGAAATGTGCAGGGACAAGCATGATTTGAATGGCACGCCTTTTAAAGATGAGAAGCATTTTAGTCTATTTATCCTTCTCAAGCAGAAGTTAAGGTTCTCGTGTTTCAAAATACCTGTCCGTCTATCATTTTACCGCGATCATTTTGTTTTTGTGACTTCAACAATTTTGATACTGCTTCTTATTTGATTATCTACACGGAAAAGAAAATTTACTCGACAGTCAAACTCTACAACAAATTTAAGACGAGGCAAAAAATACTGCAATGTCTTCAATATAAATGATATTGGGTTCATCCAAAAAGATCACTAGTACTGCTTACTATTTGTAAGTCCAGTGAGACCTAAAGTAGAAATGCAACTTATTCTTGTATCTTTTAAGAATTTAAATGAAGACAAAAGTAGATAAGCGGAAATATCATCTAGATTTTAACAAAATAGTAGGGTTTTCCATTTTGGACTAGAGAAGACAATATTTTACCAAACTCAATTATAAATGTTGAAGCTGAAATAATAGTAATTACAAGAGATTTCACAAAGTACAACTGTTGACACACAAAAATATGGCTCAATCGGATGACCCGAAGAATGAAAGCCCAGTTAAAAGATTCGAAGAATAAGCCCAAACGAGACCATGTAAAGACCTAAGATGGAGTTACGTGGCGAAGGCCCACCAAGAAGCCTACTTGATGCCACAATACATAATTCTGTAATGGAGGCCCATCATCGCTCAAGTCAGCTTGTCGCCCAAGATTTGAGCGATGTATAACATCATCATCGCCCAAACTCGTGGTGCGCCCAAAAGCCGGGCAAGTTTAATATCTTGTAGATCATCCAAAGCAACGGTTACGGAGGTGGTTAACGAGCAATCTCATCACAGTCCATGACCCAAAAATCTCAGTTGAAAGTAGTTAAGTAATAGGAGTAATGGCCTCGGTTAAAACGGCAGTTCCTTGATTAGTTAGCCATTATAGACAAAGTGGGTAGTTACATGGCGATAAACAGTTTTAACATTCCTACAAGAAAACTGTCAAAAGAGTATAAAAGAAGAGGAGATAGCATGGAAGAAGCCCCGATCAAATCACTCTCAAACAGAGAATATATACTTTCATTTCTTTCAGTTTCTTATCTTTTAACTTTCAATTGCTTTGTGTGCTTGCGCCCCTTGGAGGCATTTCGTATCTTGCAAATTGTAATCTTTATAAATAAAAACACCCCTCGTTGAGACTTTGTTTCGAGAGGTTTGTTCTTTACACAATCATCTGAATCCTTTTAATTGTTAGCGACTATCCCGCGCGAAACAACAATAATTTCAGGAAGTAATATATGAGAGGCATAAAAGAATTTATATATTTTCACTTTCAATTGCATATATCGATACCCGCGGGCCCCACCCTGAACGGGGTGGGGATTACCCGCTTAAACGGGTATTCGGGGCTGTGACAGGTAATGCATGGGGGAAATAATATAAATTATCAATTTTTTTTAAAAAAAGAAAATTAAACGGGGCAATAAACGAGGCAAGGGCCCCTGCCTGCCCCGCCCCGCCTTAAACGGGTAACGGGGCGGGGAATTTCTTTGCCGGGCGGGTCACCTGGTTGCCATCCCTATATATGACAAACACTACAACTAAAGGTATAACTGTTGCAAGGTAACGAGTGAACTGCATTTGGCATGGTCTTGGCAAGGGCAATATAGACGTACTCGAGTTTGGACACTGAAGGCAAATTGTGAAAATTTAGTTCCTAACTTTGAGAATTCTTATTTTCCACTATCTAGTATTGGTTATATGAAAATTTCATTCCACTTTGCTTGACTAAACCCCTGTTTGATATCCATTATAAAGAGAAATTGAAGAAAAATGATATTTTGAATAGTGATATTTTGGAAAATGTGTGGTTAAAAGATAAAAAAGTTATTAATTTACGTGTAAAATATTTTATTGTATGAATGTGTGGTTGAAAACGAGTATCAGAAATAAAGAGTTTTGTTTCAATGAGAATCCAACAATTGCTAAGAATCATCTCCAAAGTCAACAAATCTTGAACCCTTCTAAACTAATTCAAAATTAATTTAAGCCTCTGTTTGGTACACATTAAAATTTTTATTCACATTCTTCTACTCATTTTCATCCACACATTTTTCAATAAAAATAATATTTTCCATCACATCAATAACTTTTCCTTTTTTTTAACTAAATATTCTCCCATCAATCTACTTGATGCTACCAAAAATTGTAGTTGTTGATTTTCGAGCTTGACGACTGAGAATGAGCACGAACGAGATCTTTCGATACCTGAAACAAAGGCTTCGAGGTGTGTCCTCGTCGTTCCTCCGATGCTTAAGTCAGAAAGAGATTTAGATAATAAATATGTGTTGAAAATTGTGTAAAAACGTACCTTGACAATGTGATGGAACGATATATTTATAGAGGTAGGTAGTGCAATCCTAGTGAGATTATACAGTTGAAATCCCTAAGAGTTCTAACATGATTTGAAGTTGCAACTCAATTGGTTTGGTATTACCCACGTGTTTGGATAGAGATGGGATTGTGGTATTACCAGCCTTTGTAGTGCGGCTGATCAGCCTTTGAAATGGGGCTGGTCAGCCTTTGAAAGGGGTTGTTCAGAATTTGAAATGGACTGATCAGCCTTTGAAATGGGGATGATCAGCCTTTGTAATGGGCTGACCAGCCTTTGAAATGGGGCTGGTCAATCTTGAGGAATGGCAATCTAATTGGGTATGTGACAGCGTGCCACGTGGCTTCGATATTCGAGCTTATGATTACTTGGGTGGATGACCGCCACGTGGCATGGAATGGAGAGCTAGGATTGAGAAACCTTTGGCTTTCCCAGAATCCTATAAATATCCCCCACCCCACTTCATTTGGCACTTTTCAATCTTCAAACACTCCTCGGACCACCTCGAGTTTAGGCTTAAGGTAAGAGCTTGTGCCTTTTAGTTTATTTTAAGTTTTTATTTTCCAAAGATGTCTGGTAGTAGTAGTTCCTCATCCTCGGGCTTAACACCCGAGGATGGTCATTCCCTTATTCCTTATGCCATACCTATTGATACTCATCTTGCCCTTTCATTTCTCGAACTTAGTAGCAAGTAATAGGAATAGCTCGGGAATTTGAGTTAATGCCCACGTGTGACGTGCATCTACCTGAACCCGAGGATAGCATAAGGAGTGCTCGAAAGGGTGAGATAATTTTTTATAGGGAGGCACTCAAAGCGGGATTTAGGTGGCCCCTACATCCCTTTTTCCTTTGAGTTTTTGGCCAAACACGATATGTACCCTGGGCAACTAGTTCCTAATAGATGGAGGCTGCTCGTTTATTTTTTCAAAGCTTATAGGTATTTATCAATTGTCCCGAGGTTAGAACGGCTCATGATGGTCTTTGAGTGTATTTTTCTTCCCGAGGAGTATTCAAAGTTCCAAATATTTTTTTATTCAACCCCAAGACACCGACCACCCTTTCAATCCTTGGTGGATTAACCTGAGCACAGAATATTTCAATGAGGGTCAGGCCTATTGCGAGGTATTAGAAAGGGATAGGTAGTGTATGGCTGAGCTCGAGCCCCTATCATATAGCATGGATGATCTCCTCGGGGATGACGTCCTTGATCTAGCCAATGTTAAGGGCATCGAGGGTATGAGGGTGCACCTTCGATTTTGGTTTTGATTGCTCGTCCTATTAGATCCTCACTCTAATGACTTGTATTTTTTGTTTTTTGTTTTTACAGCATTCGAGATGGCATTTGATCTTCTGGACTCTATTGAGCAGTGTAACAAAAATTGAAAGTTCCCTCCGCTAAATAGGTCGAAAAGAAAAGCAAAAAAGGCCCTCGGGAGACGACTACTAAACAGTCGAAAAAAGGCCATGGAGAAACTTCTGGGATTACGACGTATGCCCCTGCCCATAAGGCAGAGGCGCCTGATAATAGTGCAATTATTACATTTTTCAGCCACTAATAATTGTATCTTCATGATTTATTGGTGCCTAAATGGTCTAAGTACACTTATATTTTGATTTAGGTTGCAGATGAATGAATACGGTGGAAATTAGAAGAAAAGAGCGAAAAGGGCCAAATTGGAACAAAGTGAAGGTTCAAGGACTAAAGTGCAAGTAATCTAAACCTATTTCTATCATTGTGATGAATATTCAAGAGTTTTAGAGATCAATTGGATGAAGCAATGAGTCAAAGGGGTGAAAGATAGCCAAAACATTATCAAATATCAACTTTCAAGCTGAAAAGTTTCACACCGATTTTCAGTCTCATATTGAGACCAGTTTTTGACACATAAAATGATCGAATTTAAAGATAGCCTCTGAACTAAAATTGTAGCCCTTTGAGTTAGCTTTTCAAATCAACTTGAATCAGCTCAATCCAACATCAAGAGAGGAAGATATGACCAAAATACTGAAAATTATTCGGCGGATAAATATTATAACCATGCGGCCGCATGGTTATAAAACCCATGTGGCTGCATGGTCATCTACCAAGAATATAAGGGTTGAAATTCTTTGTTCCATGCTGCCGCATGGGTTTATACCTTGTGGTCGCATGGGTCATTTCTATGACGAAATTTCTGATTTCCTTTTATGACTCAAATACTTATGGTAACTTATTTTGGCATGACTTCTCAACCCTAAAAACCCCAGAACGTCCCACAACGCCATATTCTTCATTCTACACCATTTTTCCATACTTTTAGTTCAAGAAACTCCATGAGGAACTAAATTCATTGGTGAAGCTACGAAGGAACTCAATTGGATTTGGGGATTTCAGCATCTTTCATTCATGTAACGTGTTTTTCATTGTTTAAACAATTCTAGGATTTATGTTTCCTTTCTTTATGGATTATCTTGAGATTTACTTAACTTTTATTCAGTTTTTCATGGATTTAATCATGTTTCTTCCATTAAATAATTAAAATACTTGTTTACTTTTCAATTTCAAATACTTTATTGATGTGATTTAATTACTGCTATATGTTTGACATATATAGTCGCTCTTTGAATCTGATTTCGATAAATCGATGTGAGAATGTGAATTGGGAAACTTAAATTTTAGAATTACATTTGTGAATTAAATTGATTTAATGGTTTATTCTTCTCATCATTAATTGATTTTAAAATTGGCTTAATTTTATTCAATTGGTCATAGAATTAGTCATGCTCTTTCTATGGATTGATTGAAATAATAACTTAGGTTTTAATCTTAATTATTTAAGTTTATTGGTGTGATTCTCTACTGCTTTATGCTATAGTATATAGTTGATTTTGAATTTGATTTCGATAAACCAAGTATGAACATTGCAATAGGAAGATTAACCATTAGGATTATGTTAGAATTAAATTGATTTGTACTGTTAAATCCTCCGATTAGAAAGTTAGGATAAAAACTTCTAATTGAGTAGAAAATGCATGAATAATTGATGTGATTGATCCAACCTAATTGAGGGAACTCCGACGCTTCCCTGCTTCAAATTACTGATTTTAATTTTACCTTTCAATATTGAATCTTACTACACATTTAAGAGAACAATTCATCCATTTTTTGAAACATTTGACAACCTTTCCATCTCCTAGTGGATACGACACCCCAAAACTACACTACAACTACCGCGTTATACTTTGGGAGTAATCAACGCCACAGTCTCAAACTCCCCGAGCTCACACACCAAGAGGAACTCCAATAGTCATCGACCTTCACGACGACATTCCACAGTGCATGTCATCGGCCATGGAGGTCGAGAAATGCAAGCTCGTCCCCAAACTCCTCGAGAAGCACCAGGGAGAGGAGCTAAGCGTGACTGCGGGTATTAAGGCGGTCGAGGCTTTGGCCCAGAAGGTAGTGCCGGACTTAGCTAGAATTTCATGTTACAAACTCGATCGCTAGTTTCAACTTTATTGTTTGTAGGCTCTGACTGTGGCTCGAGCTTTGGCCTTGATAGGGGAAAGAGAGGGCCAAAAGTCACTTCGCTCGAGGAGGAGCTTGATTGATGGGTGCAGAACATTGTTGAACTTGGGGCCAAAACTTCGAAAGAGAATTTCGAAATGAAGGCAATGCTTTAGCAAGCTCGAGAAAAGATTGGGGTTGGAAAAGACGAGGCCGCGGAGTCCAAGCTCGAGCTTGATCGTAGAATGAAAGAGTACGAGGCTAGGCTTGAAGAAGCTCGGGTTAAGGCTGTCGAGGACTTTAAGAAGTCGGACGAGTTTGGGACGATAAGGGGCGAATATATCGGGGGCTCATACAACTATACTTTCAAACAAGCCCGAGCATTCTTTCATTCTAAATTTCTTGAGGTTCAGGCTAGGGACTTGACGTCAGCGCCAGAAATGTTTGAAGGGCTCTAGTTGTCGTCATCCAAAGGTACAATGATCGAGGATGAAGATGATGCTAATGACAAAGTCAAAGTTAGTGCCCCAGCGAACGACGACCAAGAATAGGCCGAGCATTTGTGATTTTGTATTTTTGTCCATGTACATTGACCGACCATGGGCTTGGATTCTTTTGTTTCATGTTTCTGAATGAAAGGTCGTTATTTTTAGAATGTCGTTCGTTCTTTTGATTTCGTTGTATCATGCTCGGTATTTAATTGCAAAAACTAGATGATTAACTATAAATCTCGATCACCATTTTTTCAATTAATAGGATGTTCAAAACTCGAGGAATAGTGAGTTCTAAAGCTCGAGCAACCTTATTTCAAGATATAAAGTTCGAAATTCGAGGAGAGTTAATCACTAAATCTCGAGCAAACCTTATTTTAAGATATAGGTTCGAAACTCGAGGATAGTTAAGCATTAAATCTCGAGCAACCTTATTCCAAGATATAAAGTTTGAAACTCGATGAGAGTCAAACACTAAATCTCGAGCAACCTTATTTCAAGATATAAAGTTTGAAACTATAGGATAGTTAAGCACTAAATGTCGAACAACCTTATTTCAAGATATAAAGTTTGAAACTCAAGGATAGTTAAGCACTAAATCTCGAGCAACCTTATTTCAAGATATAAAGGTCGAAACTCCATGAGAGTTAAGCACTAAATCTCGAGCAGCCTTATTTCAAGATATAAAGTTCGAAACTCAAGGATAGTTAAGCACTAAATCTCGAGCAACTTTATTTCAATTAATAAAGTTTGAAACTCGAGGAGAGTTAAGCACTAAAGCTCAAGCAACCTTATTTCAAGATATAAAGTTTGAAACTCGACGATAGTTAAGCACTAAATCTCGAGCAACCTTATTTCAATTAATATAGTTCGAAACTCGAGAAGAGTTAAGTACTAAATCTCGAGCAACCTTATTTCAATTAATAAAGTTCGAAACTCGAGGATAGTTAAGCACTAAATCTCGAGCAACCTTATTTCATGATGTAAAGTTCGAACTCGAGGATAGTTAAGCACAAAATCTCGAGCAACCTTATTTCAAGATATAAAGTTCGAAACTCGAGGAGAGTTAAGCATTAAATCTCGAGCAATTTTATTTCAAGATACAAAGTTTGAAACTCGAGGAAATTTAATCACTAAATCTCGAGGACGCCAAAATTCGAGCTATAGTATCCCGAGGAGTACATACTTTATTTTGTTGAACTAGAAGCTCAAGTTTTGAAATATGGTGCTTGGGGAAGGGCATTGAGGTGCATGCACAGTGGCAAGGCTTTGGGGTGCTTACACAGTGACAAGACTTTGGGGTGCTTGCATAGTGGCAAAGCTTTAAGGTGCTTGTTCGGGGCAAGGTTTTGAGGTTCTTGCTTGGGGCAAGGCTTTGAGGTGCCTGTTGGGGCAATGTTTTGAGGTGTTTGCTCGAGACAAGATCTTGAGATGCTTGCACAGTGACAAGGCTTTAGGGTGCTTGCATAGTGGCAAAACTTTGAGGTGCTTGCTCGGGGCAAGGCTTTAAGATGCTTGCACATGGGGAGGATTTGAGGTGCATGCTAGGGGCAATACTTTGAGGTACTTGCTCGGGACAAAGCTTTGAGGTCGTTGAGATGAAGAACATTTTATTGGGATGAAATGCAGACTCTATTTATTCAAGGAAAAATATTTTTAACATCAAAACGTGGGCATGCAGGCCTGAAAAATGAAAAATTAAAAAGACACGGGGCATGTAAGCCCGATAAACTAAAAGATTCAAAAAATTACAAAGTAAATGTGAAAAAAAACTACTTGTAATAGATCTTCAGATTATCCGCGTTCCAAGGTCTGGCCAGTGGTGTTCCCGAGGTATCTCTTATGTTGTACACCCCTTTGGGAACTTGTCTTATGACTTCAAAAGTCATTCCCAAATAGCCCCAAGCTTGCCTGGAGCATGACCCGCAGCTTTGACTCTCCTGAACATAAGATCTCCCACTCTAAACTTTCTGGATCTTACTCTGTTGTTGAAGTGCTTAGCCGTTCTGTTATGGTAAGATGCAACCCATATTGAGACTTGTTCTCTTACTTCCTCGAGGAGGTCAAGGTGCTCTGTTAGGTGCTCCTCAGCCTCGGGCTCAAGTCTCCTGAGACTCGGCAGTCTGGTCTCAATCGAAAGAGTGGTATCTATCCCAAACGCCAACATAAAAGGAGTCTCCACAGTTACAGTTTTATGGGATGTCCTATACGTCCAAAGTATAGAGGGTAGCTCCTCCGACCATTCACCTCTAGCTTCTCTGAGCCTCGTTATGAGGTCTTGCAAGATGATTTGACTTGTGACCTCGATAAGGTCATTGCTATGAGGATGTACAACAGATGTCAGAAGGTGGTCAATTCCTAAGTTGGTGCAAAAGCTTCTGAACTATGAGTTATCAAATTGTCTCCCGTTGTCAGTTATGAGAACCTTGGGTATTCTGAACCTGCAAATGATGGACTTCCAAATGAATAATCTTAACTTGGGCTCTGAAATTGTGGCCAGTAGCTTGGTCTTGACCCACTTAGTGAAGTATTCAACTGCTACGATGATAAAATTCAATTGTCCTCGGGCAAGTGGGAAAGGGTCGAGGATGTCGACGTCCCATTGCTCAAATAGGACTACGTAATGTATGGGGGTGAGTTTCTCGGTTGGAAAATGGATGATGTTGTCGAACCTCTGACACTTGACACATTTTAACGTAGTCCACGACATCATTCTTCATGATAGGCTAGTAATATCCATATCTTATAAGCTTAAAGGCTAGAGCTTGAGCTCTCTGATGGTTCTCGTACATGCCTTCGTGGACTTCTGCTAAGGCTTGCGTTGCTTCTGAAGGTTTGAGGCATCGAAGGTATGGAAGAGTGAAACTCCGACGAAATAAAACTCCCATGATCATGCAATACCTAGGTGCCTGAGCTCGAATGCTCCTTGCCAAAATCAACTATTAGGTCCATCCAACATGGCTCTTGCTTAATATCCATGACGGAGGGTGTTTGGCTAATGCTTAGTTCTATTACAAATTTTTCATGGACAGTTCTGTCAAGACCGTCAATCCCCATGAAGACAAGTCGGGATAAGGCATTGGCTTACAATTCTTGGCTCGTGAAATCTTTATAATTTCACAACTTCTGAACTGTCTTTGAAGGTCATAAGCTCTCAGACAATATAGGCCCATCATCCTTTCTTGCAAACGTCCTCTCAATCTGCCCGACCACCAATTGCGAATTGCTGTAAATTTTTATTTGCTCAAGCTCAAGATTAATGGCAAGCTCTTGTGCAATTATAACGACTTCATACTCCACTTCATTATTTGTAGCATCAAATTCAAATCGGAGTGTACATTGTATTTCCATATGTCTGTCCGGGATGATGAGTATGACTCCTACACTCAAGCCCGAGGAGTTTGATGCTCTGTCTACAAATATCTCACATACTTCTATAGCGTCACTGGTCGGGTTGTCTGCTGGCCCCCGAGGTCTTGGAGTGAGTTCTGCTATGAGATCAGCTAAGGCATGTACTTTAAGCGAAGGTCGGGATTTGAATTCAATATCAAATTCTCCAAGTTCGATGGCTCACTTCAATACCCTTCCAGATACGTTGGGCTTCTGTAGTATATGCTTGAGTAGCTGATTAGTGAGCACAAAAATACGGTGAGATTGAAAATACCATCGCAACTTCTATACTGCTACTACCGAGACAAGAGCCAACTGTTCGGCCAATGTATACATGGTCTCCGCATCAAGTAGCACCTTGCTCACATAGTAGATCAACTATTGAGCTTTGTATACCTCTTTCACCAATACCCCACTTACCGCATTCTGATAAACTACCAAGTATATGAATAGAGTATCACCAGGGTGGGGCATTGTCAAAATTGGTAGGGATGTCAATGTTTACATGAGCTCTTGGAATGCCCTTTCATAGTCCTCGATCCATTCAAAGTTATGATTTCCTTTGAAAGCTTTGAAAAAGGGAAATCATCTATCCACTGCTTGGGACATGAACTTGATCAATGCTACGATGCAGCCTATCAGTTTTTGAACCTCTTTCTTATTTCGAGGGGATTCCATGGATGCGAGCACATGTATTTTGTCTGGATTGGCCTCAATCCCCATATGAGTGATCATAAAGCCCAAAAACTTGCCCGAGGCTACTCCGAAGGTACACTTGGTTGGATTTAATTTTATTTTATGCTCCCAAAGAGTAGAGAACACCTCATCGAGATCTTCAATATGGCGCCTCGCCTGTTTGCTCTTGGCCACCATGTCGTCCACATAAGCCTCATTATTCCTTTCAATCATTCTAGCAAAAATTTTGTTGATCAATCTCTGATAGGTTGCTTCTGCATTCTTCAACCCAAAAGGGCATGGCCCTATAATAGTATATGCCCGAGTCAGCCATAAATGATGTTTTCACCTGATCCTCTTCGGGTATGAGGATTTGGTGATATCTAGAAAATGCATCAAGGAAGTTGTACAATTTGTGGCCCGATGTGCTGTTAGGTTGTCAATCCGAGGTAGGGGATAACTGTCCTTTGGATATGCTTTGTTAAGATTTGTGAAGAAAATACAAACTCTTCACTTGCCGTTGGCCTTCTTGGCGGAATACTATGTTAGCGAGCCAGTCGGGGTACTGAACTATCTAGTGCAAACTGTCTCTTCCTTTGCTTGATCGGCTTAGCACCTGGGTTGATATTCAGTTTGTGAACTGCAACACCTGGGTCTATATTGGGTGTATCCTCTACACTCCACGCGAACAAATCAATATTGTGGGACAAGAAACTTACAAGTGCGGTCATGAGGCTAGCGTCAAGATCTCGACCAATGGTCACCTTCTTTCCGGGCTCGAGCTCGACCTTTACCAATTCCTCCACAGGAGCAAGTCTTCTTCTAAGGTCGAGATCAGGTTCGGGTGATGATATTCATGACGTTGGAATTTATTCCCCGGACACTGGTAATGTAACAATGTCTAGCGGCTGTCTGGTAGAGCCACGGATGACCCCCACTCCATTACTAGTAGGAAAATTCATAGCAAGGTGGAAAATAGAGATAATGGCCTTGATCTTGTTGAGTAACGACCTTCCCAGAATGGCGTTATAAGTCATTGAAATACAGACTACCTGGAATGATGTTAATTCAGTTACCTGCTTTTTATTCGATCCCAATGTAAGCGGTAGATTGACAACTTCTTCCAGAATGATTGTACCACATCTAAATCCTTGAAGTGGGGTTTAGACGGCTTTGAGCGGTTAGTCGAGATCCCCATCATAGAGTATGCCTCATGAGAAAGTATGTTAGCCGCGCTCCCATTATCAACTAAAATCTTCTTCACCTTAAAATTAGCTATGATCACTGATATGACCAAGGCATCATCATGCAGATGTGACAAGCCTTCTAGATCCTACGACACGAATGTGATTTCTTCCATGTCTCCAGTCATTGTCCTCAAGTTCAAGTTATACTACCTAGCATACTGTTTGCGCCCATTATTTGTGTCTCCATCGGATGCTATTCCTCCAATAATAATGTTAATTGTTCTTACAGTAGGCTTGTCAATCCCTCTTCCTTCTGAACCTTTTCCCTTGTCCCGATTGTTCCTTGGGCACTTGTCATGACTAACGTATGAGCTTAAAAATCCTCTGTTTATCAGAGCTTCAATCTCTCACTGGAGGGCTTTCTAGTTCTCCATTGTGTGCCCATGATCTTGATGATAATCACAATATTTACTCATGTCCTGAGCGTTTGGAGGTGATTGCATCTTCGAAGGCCATTTAAGCTCCTTCATATCTTTGATCTCAATCAGAATATTTGATCTTGAAGTATTCATATGAGTTAGTGATGTCAGTTGTGTCTTTTATCTCTATTTACCCATGTTTACTTCCAACGAGGATTAAAGTCATGTTGCCTTTTGTGCTCAGGTTTCTCTGAGGTCGGGTGAGAACTCCTCATCGGGTTAAGTATTTCCTCCATATTAATGTATTTTTCTGCTCGGGTAAGTAGCTCGGTCACCGATTTCGACAAATTTTTTTGACAAAGACATCTTGAAGGCCTCGCATCTTATTGCATACGTGAGCACGGCGATTGCTGCAGTTATATGAAGGTCAGGTATCTGAAGTCTTCTTTATTGAACCTCATCATGAAATTATACAGGGATTCATTCGGTCCTTGCCTGAGCTATATGAGGGATGTAGCTATCTTCTTGATGCGCTTACTACTGGCAAAGAAAGTGGAGAACTTATCGGCCATGTCAGAGAATGAAGCAATGGAGTTGGGCTCCAGAGTAGAGAACCAATCCCTGGCAGCGTTAGTCAATATTTGTGGAAAGCCTTACACATTACATGATTTGGTAACGCCTGCAAATTCATGACGTCCGTGTATACGTTGAGATGGTTGATGGGGTCAGTTGTTCCATCATTTCATGCGGGAGAGCTTAAACCTGTCTGGGAGCGGATATGAGAGCACTTTCATTATGAAGGGGGTGTTAGGGATAAATCCTGTCATCCCCTGGGTGTTCTTCTGCAATCCAGCATTGATTCTATCATGTATGATCTTGGCCAGTTCGCTTGAGTCCATGGTGACCAACTTCGAGGTTGAGGTCACTAGGGGTACATTGAGGCACCGGATCCATCATTATCATGAACTTCGCGAGTATACCGAGTACGAGTATCATTCATGAACCCTCATTGCTGTCCTACCATTGGTGCCGACGGTTGTTCCGGTGCCGATGGACATTTCTCTGGCTTAGCAACTGATTTATCGTTGCAACTTGTTGACGAAGTTCTTCGAAGGCTTGGGCAGTGGGTAATGCAGATGATTCTTCTTGATGAATAGTAGGCTCCGCAACATGTGGTGGATTTGATGCTGATGAGCTTGCTGGAAAAAGACTTGAACGTGTGTTGACCATGGCTTTTGGTAGTGTTTCCCACAGACGACACCAATGATGCTACCAAAAATCGTACATGTTGATTTTCGAGCTTGACGATTGAGAATGAGCACGAACGATATCTTCCGATACCTGAAACAAAGGCGTCGAGGTGTGTCCTCATCGTCCCTCCGATGCTTAAGTCAGAAAGAGATTTAGATAATAAATATGTGCTGAAAATTATGTAAAAACGTACCTTGCCAATGTGATGGAATGATATATTTATTGAGGTAGGTAGTGCAATCCTAGTGGAATTATACAGTTGAAATCCCTAAGAGTTCTAACATGACTGGAAGTTGCAACTCAATTGGTTTGGTATTACCCACGTGTTTGGATAGGGATGGGATTGTGGTGTCAGAATCCTCTAAGAATGAGGTAACTTATCAGCAGAAGGACCTTCCTCCCTAGGGTTGGACAAGTATCGACATGAAGTGGTGTCCTAATAAATTAGGGATTGCCCATTACGGGGCGTTTGGCCGAGGAGACATGACCCTCAGGAGATAATGAGTAATGTGCTCAAATGGGCCCTAAACTCCTTGGAGTAGGTCCTCGGGTGACACACTCGGGCAAATTCCCGATATTGGTATCATCACTACTATTTCAGAATACATTCTTCCAAAATAATATGGTTAAAACACATCCTAAATTGACTTCAGCCACCAAGATTATTGTCAATACTAGTTTATCAGATTTTTGGACAACTTCGAATGGAAAATGAGGGCGTTTTCAAAATTGTGTGAATAGGGCATCCTTGTATAATGACAATCAATTGATTATTTCAGTTAAAGAAAAAATAAAATAAAATCCATAGCATCCCTCTATATCAAACACATTGATGCAAGGTAACACTGGATACATGATACATTCAAACAGAAACCATTACACACCGAGAGCATTCACACTGATGGAAAATGGATCGGGTATGATGATTATCCCTACCTAAGGAGATGTTTGAACTTTGCAGACTTTCTTGAGTTTTCCATCTGAGTCGCAAAGGGGAAATTTATTGTGGAATTTTCAAATATATACTTTTATATACCCGCGTTATTATTATAGTGGAGATTTACTTAAAGTCGTGAGGAACTTGTTTAATGATATATTACAATTTTTATTGAAAGTGACTTTACCTTGATTTAGGTCTCAATTTACTTTTTCTAATTCCTATTTGACAAAAACAAGTAAATAATTATGATGATTTTGATTAACTACTTTTAACAAATTGAAAATATAAAAATTTTTGTAAACAATGGATAATTGAAAAAACAGATATGTGATGAATATTATGACATAACAATTTTATCTATTGATCACATTTATTCTTAATTCAAGATTCATAACATAATGTAGTGTACGATCGAATTCTTCTATTGTATTCAATTTACCCCTCTCAAGTTCTCATTGAACATATTTAACTAATTCAATTTCATATCTCTATGCGAATCAATTTTAGTTAAACGAAACACTGGTTCTAAAAATTCATATTATGACCGCAATAATTATTATATGTATCTCTACACATTATACTAATTTACCGGATTTTATTATTTGGTCTAAATTTCAAACTTACATTTTGATTTGTAAGAAACTCACATAATCATCAAATTATTGATCATGTAATTTAAAGCATTAAATTCATAATAAAACCAACGCATAAATAATTAATCCACATAAATCTTAAATATAAAAATAAAGTATCACAAATCGATTAAATTGTTTTCCTTAATATAAAAATTAGTTATTCATGTTGGAAAAATAAAAACAAGAAAAAGTGGAAAAAATCACCAAAATTGACTAAACGTAAAAATTTCTGGTATTTACAGTTTCCTTTTCTTCTTTTCTTTTTCTTCTCTGCCGTTTTTCTTCTCTACCAATTTTTCCAGCTTTGACTTTTTCTTTCTCCTTTTCTCCTTTTCTCCCTTTCTCTTTTCTGTCTCTTTCCTTCTTTCTTCCTCTCTCTCTTTTTTTTTTCTTTCTACTGGCTTTTCCTCCACGTTTCTGCCGCAGCCAGACGTTCCTCTTCTCTCTTTTGTGAAAATGTGTAAACCAGCCCTTATTTTCTCTCCATCTTTGAATTCTAGTTAAATTATAATTTCAAGTGACAATTGAATTGCTAGTCCAATTACAAGTCTAGACTCAGCTGTAAAATTAATAAAATTTAGTCCTTCAATTTCTATAGTGTAGACTTTAATCTCCAAAGTTGTAGATTTTATTCAATTTCAACATTCTTTCTTTTCCAATTATTTCGAACGAGTCCATAGTTAAAACAAAAGAAAATTAACATAAGTTAAGTAAAAATTAATAATTTGACGACATAAAAGTTTATTAATTTGATCCAAAGTGCACAAATTTGTACTTATCACGTGATTTCTTTAACTTTTTCTTTTCCATATTTTCTTTACCTGGCTGTTTCAATTTTTTGAAAAAATCTCTTCAAATTGCAATTTTCAGTAGAAGAAATTCTTCCGTTTTGCTTCGCCGAAGCGCAAATTGGAAAATTGAAAACTAAGGTTATTTCTTTACCTTTTTCTTTTTCACATTTTCTTTACGTTTTCCTTTCCATTTCCCTGGAAGGTAATCTAGAGTTGTTGAATGTTCCATTTGGATCGATATAATTTAAAAAAAAAAAACTTAAAATGTAATAATAATAATAATAATAATAATAATAATAATAATAATATTGTCGATTAAATTTAAATATAAAAATTATCTTAAATTATTAAACGTAAAATCATAATTGTTAATTTTTCTTTTCTACACCCTCAACCCCCATCCTCACCATTTTTTCTCAATTTCATTTTTATTCAGTTTCTACGGTTAGAAAGGGTAAATTTACGCTATTGTACAATCAACTATATTCTAACACGTGCATCGCACGTGCGTCTCACTAATTCATGGTAACAGAATTACTTTATCTATATTATCAGTAGCAACTTTCTACGAACAAGAGGAAGAATTAATACCAAAGGCACAAACATATCAATTACCTTATTGTTTTGTAATAAAGACTATAAATACAAAAAAGAAATAAAGCCTACATACCATTAGTTGCTAATACAAATTAAATAAAGAGAGAACTAAATCACCTATGATTATACAACAAATTTGATTTTTAGGAAGTGTTTATATACTGCATAATAAAAATGGGATTAATTCATCATCAATTTAATATTGATTGCACGTAATGTCTGTGGAAAAGAAAGGGAAGAGGGGAGTTTGTAGTGTTCAATATAGAAGGGAGTTCTCAATAGTTCAATTGGACAGTAGCCCCCACCTTGCTCCGCCAATTGTTCAAACAAAGAAGGCCGAAGGTAGATTTTTGTTTTTGATGAGTCGGTGTTCAAGATTCGTCCGATCAATCCTAAGGAGTGGGGCCTTCTCTCCTGGTTAGCTACCCAAGTTAATCCAGATACTGTCACATCTATACACAATTGAACCGGACATTCGACGATTCTCCTTCCTGTCAATCTCTGCATTCCAGCATAGATGTTCCCCTGCTGCCGCGGGGATTCGAACCTTCCAACATAAATCTTCTACTATTTTTAGTTGCTTGACTAGTTTGTAAAGGCTTTCGTTAGAAACAAATAATTAACTCGCCAAGTTGATGAGCATTGTAAGTCAAGTTGGTGAATAATTCCCAATTTGACAAGTTGACTCGTCATTTCTTTTTTCTTTTTTTCATTTACAAACTCAAAACTTATTTCTCCACTTCCTTATTTTTCATTTCTAATCTTAGACATGATAATATTCTTCACTTCCAATTTATATGTTGATTTCATTTTAACTTATTTTTTGCTTTCTTTTTTTGGGTTTGTAACATCAAAGTGCTACAACCGTGTTATGGAATTTTTAGAAAATGAATTAACATAGACGATCTGTTTTCCATTTTTTGGTAAAGCTGTAGGAAGGGAACAAACAAGGGAAGGGAAAGAACGGTAAGTGGTTAGGGAGGAAATGGAAAGGAAATGAAAACCAGAAGCGGATACGGTGGGGGGGGGGGGGTGACGGTGGGGGGGGTGGGGGTGGGGGAGGAGATGGAAGGGTTTTACTGGTGGGTGAGGTGCCAAAATGGTGACAGAAGGGATAGGATGTAATGGAAGGAGATAGTGAATAGAAGAAGAAAGCTTCCATAGATATATTGCGCATTTGATGTCTAAAGAAGCTCTTTGAGAAGAAAATTAAAAAGTTGAGTTTCCTTTGTTTTTTTTTTTTTCACTTATACAAGAAAACAACTTCAAACAAATTGCGTTTTGGGAAAAATTCATAAATAAGGTGTATACTTTACATCAAATCAAAAATCAAGTTTATAGTTTGAAAATTCAAAAATCAGGTTTTTTTTTCTTTATGAAATAATAAATTATTAAATATTTAATTCTAATATAATATAATTAACCAATTCTACATGCACCACACATACCACTCTGGGGGACTATTCCGACGACCATTCTGACCACCACTCTTCTCCGACAACCGTTCCGGCGATTGCTCCGATTCCGACAATTATTCCGGCGACTATTTCCGGTGACCATTCTGGTCACAGATTTACAATTTACGGCCACAATTCAAAAATTTTATAGGTTACAATTAATTCGTTGGTCACAAATCAAAATTTATAGGTCATACAGTTACATATTTCCAAATTAATTGGTCACATATTATATAATTTTTAGGTTACAGATAAAAAATTGATTGGTTACAGATTATATAATTTTTAGGTCACAGATAAAAAATTGATTGGTCACAAATTATATTTTTAGTCACAGATTACCAAATCTTAAGGTCACATATTATATTTTTAGTCACAAAACCAAAATCATAAACATTCTTCATAGACATCGCCACCAACAACAATACAACACCACGAACACATCACCACCACCACCATCAAACAAGATCTAAACCTACCAACCCACCACACACTCCATGACTGGTCAAAAACCACGCACCCATGCCGCCAATACAATCGTACCACTACCAACAAAATTTGAATCCAACACCTCTGCAGTCAAACACCACTACAACAAGCACAACTACAATAAGCACCACTACAACCAAGGCATCCCGACGCAACTCCACTCCGTCGACTGCCATTCACTGCACACACCCAAAGACTCCAATATCTTCCTCAGATTCACCACAGAAATCTTCTACCAAATCAGTTTTATTAAATTCCTTGGTTCTATCCACGTGCGTTGCTCTGTTTGCGATGGCAACGGCGCCACATGCGTTGGTTGAGTGGAGAGAGTGAGGAGAGAAGATAGAGTGAATTTGAATTTTAGGGTTTGGAATTGGATTGAGATGAGATGGGTTATATATTTTAATAGTTAAATAAATACCTGAATTCTGAATAAAAAACATTTCCACCTGATTTTTGCACAATGATTTTGAAATGTCTGGAATTATGTAATTTTCCCTTGCCTTTTCTCGCCAAAACATTGGACTTTGCATAAACTAAAACAAATGTGCTGGATTTTAGATACGGACTTGATTTTTCCATATCAATGGTAAAACTACTAATTGGGATGAGAAAACAGCCTAAATTATACATATTATCGCTGGGTTTTAGATATAGGCTTGATTTTGTAATTTGGTAATGTATTATATTCCTGGTTGAAATATTCAATATAACATTGTAAATCCCTTCTTTGGATATTCAATTATACCGTCAAACCACAAGTTTTTGACCTCAAAAAACCTTAAAACAGATAGAAATTGGTAAAAAATGAAAATGAACATAATTTATTACAGTTCAAAATAAGATTAAATTGAAGGTTGAGAGACAGTAACTATTTGAGGGTAGGTGTTTCGCGCGGAAAATCGGGTCTCGCTAATAATTAAAGAAAAACTTAGACGATTGTGTAAGGAACAGACATCTTGAGATAAAGTCTCAAAAAAGGGTGTTTTATTAAAAATTTACAATGGGTGAGAAAATGAAATGCCTCCAAGGGGCGCAAGCACACAGAACAATTGAAGGTTAAATGCGATGAAATTAAAGATAATGAAAATTACATAGTCTCTGTTCGAGAGTTTTTTATTCGGGGTCCTCTCTTCTATGCCTTCTCCTTGTTTTTATACTCCCTGGACAGTTGTTGTAGAACCGTCTAAAACTGCTGGTCGCCCTGTAACTGTCCACGTTCTTCATTATGGCTGATTTGTCGTAGAACTTCCGTTTCTAACTGACATCGTCTCCAAATTTGAACTGCTGATAACCGGGGTTTCCTGGATCGTGGGACATGATAAGAACACAATTTAACTACCTTAATAATCGTTACTTGAAAGTACCCGTGTATCCAAATTCTGGGCGATAATAATATCGTTGCCCTGGGTATCCATAAGATGCTGTATTCGCCCAGCATTTGGGCATCTTATAAGCTTGGGCGATGATGGGCCTCTGTTGCATAGCTCTATCTTGGGTCTTTTACATGGATTTCTTGGGCCATTTAATTGGGCCGTACTTTTATGTCGTCAACAATTACCCCTCAATTTGTTAGGATTAATATCAATTATTAATCTTATGCCATATTCATTCTTTGTACCTTTCCACAATACTTAGATTTCTAAGGAAAAGGAGAAGAATCCCAGTCATAATTTTACTTGGCGGTGTCCTTATATATTCCATCAAGTGAAACATAACGCCATTCTCATACATCCAAGATACGCCATTTCCTCCCTCTATTACACCTACAATTGTATCTTCACACCTTTGTGAGATTATTGTTCATTTCCTTGCTTCCTTCATGAAGCATCCGCAATCTACCATCTCTAAAAAACTTGTGATAAATGGCGATGTCAGAGAGCTCCTTTAGTTTCGAAGATTATAGAAAACTTCTCACCAAACCCTACGTAACTCCAACTTTCATGTCGTCATCAAACTCTGATCTTAATGAGTTTTATTTGGGCCCATCATTCAATGATGCTGATTCTGTAGGGCAAGCCGCGGTGAGCCAGTTGTTTCCCTGCACTCAAAACCCCCATTTTCTGAATCCCCTTCCATTAAAGCCAATCCAGGAGAAAGGTATTGGTACTTGGCCCAAATCTGATGCCACTTTTCATTTTTGGCATGCACGTATGATAAAGGATGAACTCACTAAAGTAATTTTTGGTCTTGCTAAAATTTCTGACTCATTAGAAATCTTACTTCACCCTCCAACTTTTGATTCTGTACTTTTTCTCATTGCATTGAGCTTCTAGTTTTCTGAATATAATGCATTCATTTTCCTCTTGGCCCAATGTCTATCACTTTAAGAGATGTTGGGGCTTTAGTTAACCTTCCGCCTTTGGGCGACATCATCTCTCCTAATATTATGGTCACTGGTGCTGCCCCAAAATTCGACAAGAAGCTCACTGACTTTTATTCGGCTATGCAGGAAATTTATAAGAACACTACCACTGGACCCACTCACGCTAAGCGTGTAGCTTTCCTTCAAGTTTGGCTATGTAAATATATCCTATGTGTGCCCAACATGAAATCTTCTATGTCTTACTTACCCATAGCACACGAACTAGCTCGTAGCAGCCCCTGAACCTTTGTTCGCTTTTCCTAGCTATCTTTTATAGGGACGTAGCTTTCCTTCAGTCTCAACTACGAAATTGTGCATCTCCTACTGGTAGTGGGCCTATATGGCTTACTCAATTGTGGTTGAGAGCATATTTTCCACAGCTTGGCGTCCTCCCAACTCCTCCTAGATCGGTTAGCTGTTACGTGTTATTTATCAATCAAGGTAGCCCTGTGAGAATATCCAGTATGGAGGTTTTCACTTTTATACCTTAGACTCCATTCCTTCTTTCTTCCCTTTCTCTGTTAATCAAATTCTCATTTACGTACAACCCCTCTCCAACATGACTAATGCGAGCACTGTTTTGCCTCTCTTTGGGTTCAATTTCTGATTGGGAGGGAACTCTTCCATGATATCTTGATGGTACCAATGCCAAAGCTGGGGTTGAGATATATGCTCCCCATTTTTTTGCTCCCCAGTTGGGTTTTGGCCAAACTTGGCCTGTTCCTTTGTGCTTCTCCAAGAATTTAATAGACCGTTTTTATACCATAACTAAAATAAAAGCAGAGGCCATTGATGCTCGCAATGTTGCTTTGACCCAAGGTTTTTCTATGGCTCCTTTTAATCCTACTTCTGTCACTCATCCTCTTTTTGCTCGATTCTGGTCGGTTGTGAAGCACAGGTTGTTTGCAACTGATGTTAATCGCGCCTTCCATTTGTTGGAGAGTCCTGAAGCCTCTTCTGCTTCTCTTATTCTTGCTATTCTTCCACCTTCCAAGAATCCTATTTCTCCCTCACGGCCTTCTCATGTTCGCGTCAAACATTCTGCAACCAATCCTGCTTCGTCTGGTTCTTCTTCTATCCCAACTGATACCATTAAGGATACTTCCAGCCTTAAAAGGCCAGCTTCTGCTTTGCCAAGTTTGCCTGATGATTATTTTCCCCTCATAGTCAAAAGAAAGGTATTAGCTTTTGCGCCTTCGTGTAAAGCTTATTCACTCGTAGAGATCCTTCGTAGGTTAATTTGTTGCTTGGACTTTCCAGAAAAGTGTTCCTTCTCCTTTCAAGGCCCAGCATTCCTCTGATCTTACTTTTCCAACTTCTGCTAAGGTTTCTTCTTCCAAGTCGTTTGGAGAAGGGACTTTAGCTTCCAGTCAAGCTGGAGAAACTCCACTTTCCCAAGATGTTGACACCTCGCGCGCCGAACCAGCAGGTAGTGTAGAGTATATGGTCTCATCCTTTGTCTATATTGTTAAATTATGACTCATCATAGCTTGATTTTTTATAGGAAGCCTTGTAGATTTGCCCACGACGGGAGAAACAGCTAGTTCGGATAAATGGAAATCCCCTCGAGTGGTTGGAGCGTCGGATGATGTGCCTCAGGCTATCCAAACTGCCGAAGTCATATTCTTAGCTTCGTTCTTCGTCTTTAACTAGTGCACTGTAGTGGGATCGCTGACTACTTTCCTTTTCTTTGTAGGAAGCTGACTCCATTTTGCGCTCTATTCAAGACGTGCTTACCTCTTGGGAGCAAGTGAAAACAAGCATGACTTTTTGCTCCTCTTCAGCTAACCGTCCTGCTACATTCTCAGAAGAAAACATGGAGGCTCTTAGGTAATCCTTACTTGAATATGTTACCTTCATGTACATGGATGTCCACCGAGCAAGTGCTTCTAGCTAGAATGTTAAGTTTGAGCAGTTGAGTGCCAAATTGGCTCGCGCGCTTGAGCTTCCTTTGCTCGCTATTTTGGCTGATTTAAGACTGGCATTGAAGATTGCTCATTCAGAAATTAGCTCGTTGATGGCCAGGAACGTCGAATTGAAAGCTGAGCAAGTTCAGTATCTTCATGCTTCCAATGAGAAGACATCTCTATTTCAAGAGCTCGAGAAGACCAGGGTCCATTTGAACGAACTTTCTTCCGAGGTAATGGTTGAAGATTCCTTGATGAAAAAGTTGGCTGCAGAGATGAAGGAACTTCAAGCCCGAATGGATGACTGCAGGGCCAGGCTGGATGCAAAGAAATACGCTGGTGCTCAAGAGATTGAACGACACAAACCTTTGCTTGAGCGTTACACTAAATTAGAGGTTGATGAAGATTATGTAATTGCGCTATCCAATGTTGTTCGACTTTCTGGAGCGTTTAGTTGTGGTTGCTTCTAAAAGAAAGATTCGAACGGTTTACTTTCATAACTTCTCACGATTCGATGGTATTCTATTAATGAAATATTATGCTTCTCATGGAGATAAGTACACCATCAAACCTCTTATGAGGAACCTCAGGCTCTACGAGTTAGTAGTGTTTCGAGGAAAGAAAAGGGTCTTCCGTATAAGAGATTCATACACTCTACTCAGTAGTAGTCTGGCAACATTGGCTAAGGCTTTATGTCCTCAATTAGGTGTTAAAGGCTCTATCCAACATGACGAAGTTGGAGTGTCGAATCTTCTGAATAATAGGGAAGAATTGTTGGATTATCTGAAACAGGATATTCGTCTGTTAGGCGGTGTTTTCCAGAAGGCTCAAGAGATTTTTTGGACTCAGTACAAAGTGGATATCGAGGATTGCTTGACAGCGCCAACGCTATCTATGCAGATTTTTCGTATGAGCTATTACGATCCTAATACTTTTCCTATCCATATTCCAAGTAGGAATGAAGATACATTCATTCGGCGTGAATGCTTCCAACAAGCAGGGCGATGAGTGGGGAAAGCTTAGAGAAAAGATGCGCTTTATATGGGGCAAGTTGTAATTAGGACATTAATTATTGACATTCGTCTTGTAGGGCATTTTCGTCCTTTATTTTGTCCTTGTAATTGAATCAGCTGAAACTTGTAATGGCAGCCATTTTTATTAATGAAGTGATCTTCTCTTCACCCGTGTGACAATTTTCCGTATATACTCTAAGATGGCATAATTAACGTATTCTGTCATCATCAATATTTTTTGTTTTAATGACTAACCTCGTATCCCGTTCTTGTGCATTTATTTTAGCGCACTTTTATGTAGAGTAAGACTCTTGACTTTCTAGCATCTTTTCAGAATTTGTTTTCCTTCAATTTTAATTACTGCACATTTGGCTATTCGTATTCTGCCTCTTCGCATTCAGACGTCTATAAAACTGTATATTTGTTATGTGTTCACCATTTTTACCCTTATTTTCCAACGAATCACTCACTTGCTATTCTCCACAATATCAAAATGATGGATCTTCTGTATCCAGGAGATCAGCTACTTTCTTTTGTAATAACCCTCTCTTTTCCTGAGTTTGCTATCTGTTGTTAATACGCCCTTTGGTGTAAGAGGTATAGGAAATATTCTTAGGATAATGAATGTCTTCTCAGCACCTTTTCCATTTATGATTTCTAGTGGGACACCTGGATGGGAAAAGATGGCCTGTTGATGACGTTTTTTGGCCCCAATTACTTGTTGAGAGTGCTTCTCAGCCTCTCTGCCTGTTTCTGCAGCAATGCATTTAGGAAGGCGAGGAAGATCGGTTTCTCTCTTTCTTTTCCTGTTGTAGTTGATAAGTGAAAAATAATAGCTTGCTATGAACTGCGGCTCATGTAATATTTTCTCTTATTCTTGTCCCTATTGATTTGTAAGAAACATTTGATAATAAGAGATCTTATTCAAACGTATTTCTCTCTTGTTTACTTGAACGTAATCGTCCACTTCACTTTTATGGTGTGTGCCTATACTTCTTCACCTTTTCATATGGAAGGAACATAATTTTTTAAGTACTTACCATTAATGAATCTTAGATGCCTCGTACCGTCTAAATCCTCCAAGTGGCAAGCTCCATTAGGTAATACACTTTTTACCCTATATGGTCCCTCCCAATTGGGTGATTGCTTGCCATACTTCAGATCTTTATTATCCAAAGGGAGTATGGTTTTCCATACCAAATCGTTCAAGCTAAAGGATTTGGTTGCGACTTTTTTGTTATAAAACCTAGCCATCTTTCCTTTTTGGACATGCAACATATCTAGGACGTCCAATCTCAATTCGTCCAACTCTAACAGACTTTGGTTTAATAATTTTGCATAATCACCATCACTTAGATTGTTTTGCAAACTTACTCTGATTGACTGCACATTGATTTCCATAGGCAAAACTACTTCTTGTCCATAGGTTAGTTGAAAATGAGTTATTGGGTACTTGAGCGTGGTGACATCCTATAGGCCCACAGAGCTTTATTTAAACATTCGTGCCAACTTCTGGCATTTTCATCTATCACCTTTCTTATGATATTTTTCATAATCTTATTGGAAGATTCTGCCTATCGATTTGATTGAGCGTAATAAGGTGTGGAATTTACCAGTTTGACTCCAAATTCGCTCAATAACTCCTTCACTTGATCTCCATTTAAAAAAGTTTCGTGATCCATCATTAAAGTTTGCGGTATCCCAAATCTATAGATGATATTATCACTAATAAAGTCTATAACACTCTTCTGCTAGATCTCTCTTAAAGGTATAACTTCCACCCACTTAGTGAAGAAATCTGTTGCAACTATTATGAATGTATGTTACTTGGCCGATGGGGGATAAATATTCCCTATCAGATCTATCGTCCAGCCTTTAAACGGCCAAGACTCAATAATACGTGTCATTTCTCTTGCTGGCGCTCTCTGTATTGAGCCATGTCTTTGACATGCTAGACAACTCTTTGCATACTGAACGCATGATTCTCCCATATTGGGCCAAAAATACCCACTCCTAATGATCGACCACCTCATTCTTTAGCCAACCCGATGGGCTCCACATATCCCTTCATATACTCCAGCCATGATTACTTTAGTTTCTTCCAGACTCACGTATTTCAGCAACACACAGTCTGGACATTTCTTGAATAATTCCTCGTCTATTAATGTGTAATTCAATGAACGTAGTTTCATTTTCCTACTTTCTTCTTTGTTGGGTTCTTTTAAAAACATTCTTATTTCTTGCCTCCAATCCATTGCCTCTCCATTTTCTACGTAATGAATGTTGATCTTCCTCGCCCTCCTTTGTGCTACATGCAAGATTATCCCATACTCGCAAGTGGATTCTACATTTAGCACATTTGAGTAACCCGAAGCCATTTAGGCTAGCTCGTTTGCCAAGTCATTATACATCCTGCTAACATATTAAAGCTCCACTTGATCAAATTCCTCTAATAACTTTTGGGCGATTTCGTATTGATTTATGATAGAGTAACTTTGGCATTTAAAACCACCAATTAATTGATAAATTACCAACTGGGAATCACCTCTAACGATTACATTATTTACTCCTAATTCCAGTAACAATTCCAATCCTACAATCAGAGCTTCATACTCAGCCTGATAATTGGTGCACATTCTATCCAACGTAAAAGCGAATTTATAATAAACCCCTAAAGGATTTATTAAAACGATTTCTACACCTGCCCCCTGGAAGTTTTTGACCCATCAAAGTATAACACCCAAGGTCTTAATGTGAATGAATTCACTTCCAGTTCAACTTCTTTGGGCATATCAAGGCATGTATGATCGGCCAAGAAGTTATCCAATGCTTGATTTTTAACTGCCTTTTGTGGTATGTGTTGTATTTCGAATTCTGATAGTGACAAAGTCCAAAGGTCTATCATTTGATGTAAAATAGGACGCGAAAACATATACTTAACTAGATTAATATTTGAAATTAAGTAAACAGTTACATGCCGTAAATAGGCCATCAGTTTTATTCATGTGAAGTACAAAGCCAAACATAATTTTCAATGACATAATAATTACATTAACATTTTGTTAACTGTCTACTTAAATAATAAATTGCCCTCTCTTCACCAAATTGGTCTTCTTGCGTGACCATTCCGGCTATTGATTCTTGTTTCGCTGATATGTACACCTTCATTGACCGTCCTTGAATAGGTGATACCAACACTGGAGGACTTGACAAATATGACTTTAGGCTATCAAAAGCCTTTTGAAGTTCTTCGTTCTAGACGAATTCGTCTTGTTTTCTCAGCTTTAAGAGAGGCGAAAAAGCTTTTGTTCGCCCTGCATAGTTAGAAATAAAACATCTTAAGAAATTTATCTAGCCTAAGAACCTTTGCAGTTCTTTTTTCTTACTAGGTGGTTTATCCTCTAGAATGGCCTTTGCTTTGTTTTTGTCGAGTTCGATCCCTCGTTTGTGCACTAAAAATCCAAGGAAATTTCCTGCATTCACACCAAATGCACATTTTAAAGGATTCAACCTTAATTTGTGTTGCTTCATTCGCTCAAATGAGTGTCTTAGTTGTTCAAAATGGTCTTCTTCTTTAACAAATTTGACCACTATATCATCAACATATACTTCGACAAATTGGTCTATCATATCATGAAAAATCAAGTTCATTGCTCTTAGGTAAGTTGCCCCTGCATTCTTTAGGCCAAAGGGCATAACTACCCATTCGAAGCATCCTAAAGACCCAGGACACCTAAATGTAGTCTTATGTATATCTTTCTCAGCTATGTAGATTTGGTTACAACCTGAGTATCCATCCATAAATGAATACATAACGTGCCCAGCAGTCGAGTCTACTAATGAATCTTCTGTAGGCATTAGGTTCTTGAAATCTATACACACCATGATCTTGCCATTCTTTTTTAACACGGGCACGACACATACTTGGCCATTTTAATGAAACCTGCTTTTAACAATCGTCCTTTTTCTTTCTTTACTTCTGGCAACACATTAGGGGTGAAATACCTAGGAAGTTGTTTATGAGGTTTAAAGCTTGGCTTAGTTGGTAACCTATGTTCAACCAGACTTCTATCTAAACTAGGTATGTGTTCATATTCCCAAGTAAATCAATTTTTATATTCTTTCAATAAAGCTATTAACTTGGTACTATCCTCTTGATCGAGCATTTGGATGACAAACGTTTGACGATCTTCTCCTTCGTTTCCAATGTTCACCTTTACCAAATGATCCTGTGCTTGAGCATGCCCAGGCTTTGCAATTCCAATCATCTCCTCGTCTGAATTCTTTGAAGATGGGTTCTCCTCCAAACAATCAACATTGTTGACTTCTCGGCTAATGTTTTGCTCCAACTCAAACACTGCTATTTTGTTCCTTAATGTCTTCATTGTTGCTTCCTCTTTTTGTTCTTTTCTTACACTCTTTATTAAAAGCCATCAATTTGGCTTTGAAGGCCTGAATATCAGCAATATCCTTTTGCCAATGAAATTTCATTCAATGTCCTTGGTTATCGTTTTGCCAATTACTGGCTCCTCAAGGGCCACTATGTTTGGCCTCATTTGATTGAAGATTTCAGTATGTGCATCTAGCAAAAATGGTTCCTCACTCTGTGTAATAACTTAAGTCTCTTCTCTATCTTGAACTATTCTTACAGATCCAGAATTTCCTTCGTACATAAACCTTTCCACTGAATTTGCTTCTACACGAAAGGTCTTTGGTCCACTTGTACCACTTCCGCTTGGCCTTTATCGTTCCTGAAAATCAGACATTGATGGAGTGATGAAGGTATGCAACGACTTCCATGAATCTAATCTCTTCCTAGCATGACATTGTAATTGATTGGACCATCAATTACGAAGAAGACTATGGTCCTAGTAGTTGTTCCAATGGCTATATCTAAGGGCATGACTCATTTGGCTGAAGTCGCTCCTCCGTTGAAGCTGGTAAGAATAACCTCTGTTGGGATCATATTACTGTCTACCTTTACGAATTTCCTCATCATCCTAGATGGGATGGTGTTAATAGCTACTCCATTATCAATGAGCACTTTCGCTATTGGTATACCATTAATCAGGGCCTTCACATACAATGGCCTCAAATGCTTGGTCAGCTTCATATTTGGTCTCTTGAAGATAACTTTCTCAGCTGTACCTATTTCTACTTCCTGTTTATCATCTGTATATTTGTTTTCGTGCAACAAGTTCACATGCAATACTTCGTCCTGGCTTTCTGTTTTACTGACACCTTCCTTGCCTTCTTCCAACACTTCTTCTCCAGTTACCCAACCGATAGGAGGAGGCAGGATTCTCGGAGGTGATCCATATTTCACAGCTCAAGGTACTCTCATCTTCTTGGCATTCCATATAATACATAGAAGTTAAAGGAACGCCCAGATGGTTCACCTAGTAGATCCACTTTGCGGATCCCTTCCTGGTGCAGCTATTTTAACAATGTGTTGTGTGATACTCCTCCTCTTTTTCTTTCCGCTTCCAAATCAATTTCCTTTTCCATATATGTCATGCCATCATCCTCTTCTTCACTGTGTGCTACCTGAGATATTTGACCTTCTTCACACTCCAGCACGCAGGCGCCTTCCTCATTTGCTTCCTTTTCCTCTTCTTCATTCTACTTACTTTTGAACTTGTTGGCTAATAAATAATTGTTAGCCACAACATGAGGTAAGGTACCAAATTGGATGGTGAAGTATTGACTTGGATCATCTTCATTTCAGGCTTCCTTTCTCGTTCAAACTTCGATCTTTCAGAGGAACATTTTGGCAGTTCTTCCACTGATTCGTTCATGTTGGCGTCTTTATTACCATTGAGGTTTTTTTGGTCAGCCAACTTAAACCATTTAGATGCCTTATGATGTGATGATCCCTGCTGCTGCCTCATCATTCGTCCATAGTTACGTTGGAAACGCCTTTGCTGCGTTCTGGTCATTTCATTGAAGGGTACAACCTTTCATGCATTGTACTGGAAGGAATGCCATACATTTGGTTGGTGAGGATACGACCTGAATGTTCTCCCACTATTTATATGCCTAAATTGCCTCTCAAAGGGTAGTTTCTCATAGAATGGCTTGTTCTGTCTTCCACTATATTGGAAGTTTGGAGTAATGTTGGTATGGTGGAGATATGATTACCTTTCTAATACATCCACATTCTCTTTTATTTCTCTATTACACCTAGCGCATAACACACCTTCGTCCTTTCTAGATTCTCTTATTGTGATTCGTTCAAAGACACTGAGATGTGGCCTAGAATCTTCTTCTCCGTCGTCTAAGACTAATTTAAACTTTGGCAACCTGCCTTTGAGGCCAAACGTCACCATATTTACCCCAAGTAGCTGTGGGAAAGGATTCTCATCCACTGCCATCTTCTTCTTAGCTTCGAACGTAATTCGCCGTGACTCAATGGCATCATGTAATACATGACGAAAAACCAAACAATTATTAGTCATGTGTGACCATGTATTATGCCATTTACAATATTTTCTACCCTTGATTTGTTCAGGGTCTGGCAACTTGTGTTTATCGCTCAGCTTGATTTGCTTATCCTTATATAATTTGTCAAATATAAGGACAGCCTTGGTCACATCACATGAGAATACCCTAGCCATTTTTTTCCTCTTTTATATGCTCATTCTTTTCTATCATTTTAGATTTGGCCATTATAGGACAAGCATATGCTTCTCCTTTAACCAATTCGGCCTAGCATATCTCATCTTGATCATATTGTTCATTACCAACTACATGAACATCAAAGTTTGGGTCTTTGTAATAAGTCCATTTGCTAGAGTTTTTCATTATTCTCTTACCAGTCGTTCATACCTAATCATGTTAGCACTTAACTGGAAGAGGTCGGGAAACTCCCTATCTTGGAATTTCTTTTTCAAATCAAAACTTAAACAACCTCGAGTGATTCTAACGAATTCTTTTTCAGGCAAATGCACGAAAGACTTACTTCTGGCTATCTTAAACCTCTGGATGAAGCTTTCCGCCCATTCATTTAGCAATTGACGTAAGTTCGCCAAATCGGCCAAGGTAACTTCAGACTCAGTTTTGTAAAACTGGGCGTGGAACAATTGTTCTAATTGTTTTCATGTTTGGACAGAGTTTACTGGCAAGTTAATGAACCACAAAGAAGCTACACCTATTAATGAACTAGGGAATAATATCATCTAATGATATTCAGTTACCTCGCCACACTGTAATGTGAATTGCCCTACATGTTCTAAGGTAGAAACTTCTCCCATACTAGTAAATAATGAGAATTCTGGCACTTTATACCCTCTAAGCCACGGATATACTTGATCTACCCAATCAGGGTATGACTTAGTATAAGTCGGCCTGGTAAACGGTCGCATCCCAAAAGCCATTTGATCTTGTACTATTTCTGTAATTTGATTCCACAACATAATGTTGGGGTCATATAGGACTCCTACAAACTGATTCATTGGTGGGATCGCTTGTGGCCTAATGTTTGGTACTTGGTTTGCGACAGGAATGTCGTTACCTAAACCATTGTTAGCATTAATTTGGGCGTTCCCACCATCATTAGCCCGCATAGTGTTCTGTCTATTGATTTGGACATTATCTCTTAAATTTAGGTTACCCCCCAAATTTGGTGTTCTATTACTGGAATTTAAGTTAGCCATTCTGTCACCCCCCTGGTTTGAGGTAGATGGTTCAAATGGTGGTTCTATTCTTTGATTGGGACTTAGGACCAGGGAATTATGACCTACAATTATTCTAGATTGGAAATAATTCCCTATATTTGGCATAACTGGCTGACACATTTGGTCTACTAATTTATTCATGACTTCATTCAAATTGTTTAATTGTTTGGCCATATTATCATAATGTGCATTTCCACTTTGCATAAACCTTCCTGTGTTATGAACATTTTGTAAGTTTACTTTTTCGACGACGTCTTGTGTGAGTTCATTTAACAATGAGAGCATGGTCCGAGGACTTAATTCCGTCATTGGTTCGTAATGACTTTGACTTTGTTCATCTGTCTCTAGAGAGTTATGCTATTCCTTATATCGTTCAATCACATACTGGACCAGTCCCTGGCTTGCTGGCTCTTTATCAGAGTTTCTATGAGACATATTGCTTTCACTTTCGTATCTTCAACACCAAACTGTCCCACCGGGTGTGCCAAATTGTTTCGCGCGAAAAATTGGGCCTCGCTAACAATTAAAGAAAAACTCAGACGATTGTATAAGGAACATACATCTTGAGACAAAGTCCCAAAAATGGGTGTTTTATTGAAGATTTATAATGGGTGATAAAACGAAATGCCTCCAAGGGGCGCAAGCATACAGAATAATTGAAGGTTAAATGCGATGAAATTAAAGATAATGAAAATTATATAGTCTCTGTTCGAGAGTTCTTGATTCAGAGGCATCTCTTTTATGCTTTCTCCTTATTTTTATACTCTTCGGACAGTTGTTGTAGAACCGTCTGAAACTGCTGGTCTCCCTATAACTGTCCACGTTCTTCATCATGGTTGATTTGTGGTAGAACTTCTGTTTCTAACTGACGCATCCACCTTTGAACTGCTGCTAACAGGGGTTTCCTGGATTGTGGGACATGATAAGAGCACCCTTTAACTGCCTTAATAATTGTTACTTGAAAGTACCCTTGTATCCAAATTCTGAGCGTTCTAAATTCTGGGCCACAGTAATGTCGTCGCCCTGGGTATCCATAAGATGCTGTATTCGCCCAGCGTTTGGGCGTTTTATAGGCTTGGGCGATGATGAACCTCTGTTGCATAGCTTTATCTTGGGCATTTTACATGGATCTCTTGGGCCATTTAATTGGACCATACTTTTATTTCGTCAACAGTAGGATTTCCTTGGTCAGATAAATAATGGGCTCGATGACTTTGAGTATTTCCGCTTTTTTGTTCTTCCATTTTAGGGAATCTGAGTCGTCCGTTGTATGGTACTTAGGTGGGTCTTCAGCGCTTAGTGTTGCGGTCTGGCAAACAGAGGATAAATCCTTGTATGGACGAGTTAACTCGGTGGCGCAACAACATGATCGATGAGTTAATAACCCATGTGGCGACTTGAAAATGGCGGTAGTTAAAGCGGAAAAGCAGTGTAGCTTCGAGGAGAGGAGCATCCATTCTTTTCTGTGTATCAGTATAAGCGACGAGTGTGCACACTAACAAAACGATTACGATATGAACCCGCAGTATACTACTCTCTTATCATTATTTGGTGAATTTGCAAAGAAACCTCCTACTCTTACATATTTATTATATTGGTCCCTAGGCTTTGTGCATAGTAGATCTATCATTTTTTTATTCATAATTTCATTCACAACATTTTGTTAATGGGTGAAAATCATTCGATATCAAAATTAAACTCAAGTGGCAGGGGTAAAATCTTAGATGAGTGAGTAATGTTATGTAGCCCCACTAAGATTACAACCTCAGTTTGGGTGGCGTTAATATGACATTAAATGATATGTGAAATTAAATAAATCATTTAATTTCATCTTTCATTTAGCCTATCATTTAGAGCCACCTAAATTGAGATTATAACCCCAGTGAGGCTAAATAGCATTACTCTAACTGAGTATATACATGAGTTCGAGTCCCATAAGCATAAATTTTTTTTAAAAAAAGTAAGATCTCCATCCATTTGAGTGTCAAAATTGCATTAAAAGACAAGTTTATTCATTTAGATTGTTAAACAACATAAACCAACAAAAATAAATAAATAAAATAATTTTCCAATAACAATTCTTATTAGTTGCACCTTATTTTAATTATTCACAAAGTCATCAATCATTCCTCATTGTAGTACTTTATACCTCTTTAACTTATTTCGACGAATTCTTATCATCAACTTTTCATTAATTAGTATATCTCGCCTCTGATAACTCTGGATTTTGCCACTTTGCCAAAAAAATATATGAGATGCAGTGACATAACCTAAATTGGCATGAGATGATTTGATGAAAAAGTTGAATGTGTCTAAAATAGTTAATCATAGAATAAAATGTGGCATTGTGTCAAAGATTCTGTCAAAGATTATAGCATTGTAGCTTAATTGGATAACATATATGTCCAAAAGGTCATTGGAGGAGGCATAACGCGACTTACTTTTCACCATAATTAAAAAATAAATAAAAGTACAATAAAACATTTTTCACTCTATTAAAACATGTTAACAAAAATATTTTGACAGAAACAATATCAAATATGAGATATGCTAATCAATGAAGAGCTGTAGATAAGAATCCGATAAAAAAAAGTTGAGAATATAAATAATACAATGATCTTTAAGCTTCGTGTTTGGTTTGGATTAAAATCCAATTAAAATCTTAAGTTAAAGCCAACAATTAATTTTATTTACACATTTTATAGGACTCACAATTTTTCAATCACACATTTCATCAATTTTTTTTAATTAAAATTTACTAAAAATTTAATTTTAATCTCATTCAAACCTGGACTAAGTACAATCAAAATATAATACAATAAATAAAAATTATGATATTCATAGTAATTACACGTGGGGGGAAAAAACCCAACTGAACGACCCTATAAAAAAATAACTAAAGTACCTAAGAATCTCACATCCATTCATCTTCTTACATGCATCACCACCAAAGCTCTCGCAAGCCGACGACTCCAACACTGTCCATGTCGAATTTAACCTAAATCAATTATTATTCAAACTTAGTTCAAGAGATCAAGCCCCTGACCACCATTAATTGAAGAAAACAAACATTTGACTAATATTTTGTAGGAGAATGTGTGGTTAAAAAGTACGATTTTTTTTTTTTTTTAAATTTACTCTATTTTTTTTTTTTTTTTTATTGTATGGTTGAAAATGAATATGTGAAAAAAAGAGTTTGAAAATAATGAGACTTCAAAAGTAAATTAAGCCCCTATTTGGTTACATTATTTTTTTATTATCATTTTTCTACTCATTTTCACGAAACAAACATGGGTATAGCCGCACTCAATCTCCACCCCCTCAGATATTAATTATTAGTTGATTTTTCTTTTCGCGGTGAAAAGATAATCGGGTAACTAGTACATTACGTCTTTATTTTTCACGTTCATTTATCTTTCACTTTTTAACATTTTCACCTTATTTTCATATTCATTGTTCAAAAGATCATTTTTCTCAATTAAAAGATGTAAATTGACGAATATATACTTCTATTTAAATAAAAGAAAAAGAAAAAATTAATTGTAATCATAGTTTTATTTTTTTAGAAAAATGCAATTGAGTCCCTAATAAATTAGTAAAAGGATAATTAATATATAATATCACCTACATTTTACTATTATCGTAAAAACGTCAATACCTTTCTTTTTTGCACTTTCACGCTTAATTACACATTTGATTGCATTCGATTTTTCAATAAAAAGTTGTGAAATGATGGATATATCCTTATATTTAAATATAAGGAAAATGAAAAATGAAAAATAAAGAATTAATTGAAATCATAATTCCATTTTTTAAAAAAAAATTACAAATGAGTACCAAATAAATTATTAGAAAAATAATTTCTATTTAAAAAAAAAAAAGGTTAAATGAGACCCAAATAAATTATTAATATTAGAAATTAAAAAACTTAAAAAATGCAAACAAATCCCAAATAAATTATTAAAATAATTAGAAATAAAAAAAAAATTAATTTTTTAATTTAATTATGAGTTTATTCGTCATTTCGTAGTTTTTATTAAGAAATTTAAAGAAAATGGATCAAAATGATGGTTTGCGGCTTTGCGCAATTAAATCTGTAATTAAAAATGTAAAAAAATAAAAGATATGAACTTTTTTATATATATAATAATAGTGATATGTAAGACATTATGGACTAATTATCATTTTAATAATTTATTTGAATTCGTTTGCAAATTTTTTAAAAATTGGGATTATGATTACTGTTAGTTTTTTTTATTTAAATAGAATGATATATTTGTTATTTCATATGTTTTTATTAAACCCCTATTTGGTACACATTAAAATTTTCATTTTCATTCTTCTACTCATTTTCAATCACACATTTTTCAATAAAATAATATTTTCCATCATATCAATAACTTTTCCTTCTTTTTCAATCACACTTTCTCCATCAATCTACTATTTCAGAATATATTCTTACGAAATAATGTGGCTCAAACAAAACCTAAAAATATAAATGAAAAAATAAGGGCGCAAAAAATAAAAGATGATAATGTTTTGCATAATAATTGAGAATGTAAGCTCTATGTGCTACCCTCGTCTAAAACAAACACGTCCCTATTTATAGAATCCGAATTAATTCCAATTTCAAGTCCATTTTGAGTCGAGAAAATAATCAATAATACGCAATACGAAACCACCTGAAAGAGAAACTTTCACCTCCGTCTCGGGCCCACCATTTTTACCCTGCAACGGCCGCGGATGGGCCAATCATCGTCCAGATCGAGCCCAAGATCATCCAAACCCGCCGTGATTTCCCCGTTGCCTTCAGATTCCGATGAATCAGATGACATCATTTACGATGCGGATTACGCCATCAGTGGGAGTGACTACACGTTGAACCTGCCAGACGAATGCCTGGCCTGCGTTTTCCAGTTGTTATCCTCCGGCGACCGGAAGTGGTCTTCCATTGTGTGCCGCCGGTGGCTGAGAATCGAGGGGCAGAGCAGACACCGCCTGTCGTTGAATGCTAAGTCTGAGCTTGCATCCGTTATTCCTAAATTATTCTCGCGCTTCGATTCGGTCTCCAAGCTTGCGCTGAAGTGCGACCGTAGATCTGTTAGCATAGGCGATGATGCGTTGGTTCTGATTTCTTTGAAATGTAGGAATCTCACCAGGTTGAAGCTCCGTGCCTGTCGCGCCATAACGGATGATGGAATGGCTGCTTTTACCCGAAACTGTAATAGTTTGCGCAAATTTTCATGTGGGTTTTGCAGTTTCGGGGCCAAAGGCATGAATGCCTTGCTCGATAATTGTGAATTTCTTGAAGAATTATCAGTGAAGCGATTGGTTGGTGTCACTGGTGTTGGGGCCGAGCCAATCGGACCGGGAAAGGCTGCTGGAACTCTGAAAGTTATTTGTTTGAAAGATCTTCACAATGGTCAGTGTTTCGGACCTTTGATTATTGGGTCCAGTAATTTGAGGAGTTTGAAGTTGTTTAGATGTTCCGCTGATTGGGACAGTTTGTTGGTAGTGATAGCACATCTGATTACTGGGCTCGTGGAGCTTCATCTTGAGAAGCTTCAGGTAAGTGATCTCGGGCTCTCGGTCATTTCAAATTGCGTGAATCTTGAAATATTACATTTAGTGAAAATCCTTGAGTGTACTAATGCTGGACTTATGGCGGTTGCGGAAAATTGCAAGCTGATTAGGAAACTGCATATTGATGGATGAAAAACAAATAGAATAAGTGATGATGGGTTAATAGCTGTTTCAACTCATTGCCCTAATTTGCAGGAGTTGGTTCTGATTGGTGTGAATCCCACAAGGTTGAGTTTAGAGAAGTTGGCGACACATTGTCAAAATTTGGAAAGATTAGCATTGTGCGGTAGCGACACTGTTGGTGATTCAGAGATATCGTGCATAGCTGCAAAATGTATAGCATTGAAGAAGTTGTGCATAAAAAGTTGTCCAGTGTCGGACCATGGCATGGAAGCATTGGCTGCTGGGTTCCCCAATTTGGTGAAAGTGAAGTTCAAGAAGTGTAGGGGGGTGACTTCTGAGGGAGCCAATTGGTTGAGGGCAAGTAGAGGTTCTCTTGCTGTGAATTTGGATGCCTTGGAGCCAGAAATACAGGATGCGAGTGCTAGTGAGCAAGAAGCTAGTGGTATTGCAATTCCACAAACAGATGGCCAAACTAGGGGTATTAATATTGCATCAAGCTGTAGCTGGAGGCCAATGTCTTTTAAGGCGAGGTTAGGGCTTTTAAGGGGGAGGAGCTTGCTTGCTTCCACATTGAGGCGGTGGTCAAGTTTTGGTGGCAATTCTCGGAATAATTTGGAAGGAAGTTGAGGAGGATTTGCGGTGGGCAAACTGCCGCTGTTGGTCCTTATTCTGCATTGCATTGTAGTTCGATATATTTATTTCTGTTTGCTGCTGAGTGTCATTCCGTAATCTCCATTATTGAGATTGGTCACTGAGTTCCCCAGTGTGCTTGTGCATCTGATTTGTATGTAGGGAAGCCTCTTGACGCCATAGTTGGGGACTTCTAAACTCGCCTTAGTTTGAATAGGATTAAGGAAATGCCCAACACTCTCTTTATACCAAGACTTTTGCATTATCCTTAACTGACTCACATGTTTTAAAGCATCCAGTTTATGACTTGCTGTTACAAGTCATATTCAAGTCCTTTGGTTGGTTGCGGAAATGTCATGGTGCCAATGATGCCTTGACATGAAATTGTTCGATGTTAAATCCTTTTATGTTTCTAATTCTTTCGGAATGTTGATCACCAGAACAAAATGAATTAGTTTTCTGTACTACATTTTCTAGGTCCCAATCTCTTCATATGAACATGTAATTGTAATGAAGATTATGTATTATGAAGATTGCAAGCTGCTGTTGACTATTTCTTTGCATAATGATAGCAAATAGTTTTACATTTGAGTGTGTTATATGTGGCAAATACAGTTTTACTTTGATTCATCGTTGAATCCATGTATCCTAGAATTTCAAGATCAGACAAACCCGACTCTGGCCACACGTATGCTATCTTGTAACAGAAGTATCAGACAACCACTATATACAGATTTGCGATGCTCATTCCTGTAACGCGAGATGCATATATTGGTGATGAAGCAGAAGCAGAGATTTGTCCATGAGTTGTTTCATTTCTGCATCATTTTGCTGGCCTTCTTCCCTTAATTTCATCGCATGGTTGAGTTATGAAAGTTCTTGCTCTTGAAAGCTACAGTTTGGTTGCAGAGAGAAGTGCGAGTAAGGCAATGCAAAACAATGCAAACAAAGTCCTTTTCTGGGAATTCTCACCTTTGCGTAAACAAATTAACTGTTTACCCCTCCATCAAAGAAAAAGATTCTTGAAGGTAGGTTGGGGGGAAAGAAAATAAGATAAACTTCTTTGATTACCCTAATTCAATACGAGGTCCTATTATGAAATCAATCACGCTACTCTTACATCTTGGTACACAATCCTCTTACATGGGCGTGGAGCCCGCGATTGTGAACCTCACGTGGGCCCCACCCCCATGTGAGAGGGATGTGTGCAAGATTGTGTACCAAAAATGTAAGAGTAACATTTTTCATTATGAAATAGAACTTTCATAGATGGCCATTTAACCATAAGGTATTGTACCTGTTACAAAGATCAGATTCCCTAGAGAAGGAAATTCCCATAGAGCAAATTACCAGTGTTGCAGTGCATGACTATAAATATAGTTAACAATATCAGCCATCGACAATGTCTTTTGCCTCGTGATCTGTGGCGGATCAAGGATTTAAAATCAGCCAAGACAGTCGTTGACTGATGACCATTGACCTTAGACGGTCAACTACCGTTATAGCGATATAGTTTATTAAAATTTGATTAAATAATATTAAAAATTCTCCAATCTATATGTGAATGCACTAAAACATAAAAATCATATACACCAAGTTTATAAGATGTTAAACTATCAGTCTATCACCAAGATTAAATTTTCAATTTCCATCAACAAATTTATTATTTATCACACAAAATCCCCTATTTATCATTGTACCCATTTTTTGATGTAAAATATATTTTGGAATAGTAGATTGATGGAAAATATATGGTTAAAAATGAAGAATTTTTTTTTGGATTACGTGTAATATTATTATATTGAAAAATGTGTGATTGTAAAGAAGAGAGAGAAATATTTTTAATAAAAAGGGGAATCAAACAAGGGCTAGATTCATAGTCCACATATATCAAATATTCTCAAATTCACAAATTATCAATTTTCATAAATTATAAACCTCAGCATTCGCAACAAAATCCTTAATATTCTCAAATTCTCGAATTCGCAAAATCCCCAACTATCAAATTCACAAAAATCAAAATCCTCACATTCAACATTACACCACAGGCTCACAAACACATCCATAACTCGTAAACATAATTTATAAAATATAAATCATAAATGATAAACCAAAAAATTAACTAAACTCTAAAGAACAAAAACCAAAAAAATAAAAGAGTGGAGAAGACTCACAAGTTACAACAATGAAGGCCAGTGGGTAGTGGTGGAGATCGGAGGCTGTTGATAGCAGGGCAGTAGTTGGGACCGTGGGACGCTGGTACTGGGTGCGACCGTGGGTGTAACGCCTCATGATTCTTGAAACTTGAAGCGTTACAAGAAAAATATATATATATTTTTTTTGTTGGGGTTCTTTAATGTGAACCAAAATAAATTGTAACTAATAAAAATTCTGGATTTTGAAATATATATAAAAAAAAAATAATGGTAGATATTGGTCCATACAATTATGGTGTAACTTGATTTTAGGGTTTGTTTGATTGCAAGCGTAGAAAATAGATGGAAATAAAATGAATTCCAGAGAAAATAATTGTCTAAAACTTGTTTTCCATGAAATTGGTAATTAAGTGTGTTTGATTGGTATAATTTTCCACCCGAAAAATTTTAAAATTTTGGATCTTTTTGTATTCGTATAATTGGTTATAAAATTTGTTTCCATTGCCAAAAAGTAAAAAAAAAAAAACGAAATTTTTTTTTTTCCAAAAAATCATTTTTTTAATCAAAGTTTAGTATTCGTTTGGTTTTGTTTTATATGGAAATTATCCATTAAAATAACTTTTTTTTTTTACAATTGGTTATGAAATTGGTTTCTATTGTAAAAAAAAAAAAAAAAAAAAAAGTTTGATCATCAAACAGCATTAAACATGGAAAATGGAATTTTCATGGAAAAAGGGTGGTATCAAACACACTCTTAGAAAACTTCTCAAGAAAATTCAGCAACTATCGATTGTGTAGCAGCGGAGAGAAAATATGTGTGACCTAGTAAACATCGACTAAATTTTATGAAATTTTAACACAATCTATAGCACTCATATACATACAATATATAGAAATTTGGGGTCTCGACGATGATGTTTGAAGTACGCAAAATATTTTTCAACTATGCTGAACAGTATTTTCGAAACTAACTCGACACAGTTTACTAAAACGGACATAACTTTTTCTCTAGGTAACATTTTAAGATAATTCCAAAGACCAATATTAGAGGACACGTAAACCTTTCAAACCCCACTGATTCCACTCTAACATATGCACAATAGCCCAAGTTATACCATTTTTGTGTAAGATGACAAAATCTGAAAATTCAATTCCGCAATAATTAAACTTCATGCATAATCAATCCAGCATTTTTAAGATATAGTTGATATGCAATGCAATGTATATAAAAACTAGAAGAATAGACAATTAAAATTTTAAAAAAAAATGTCATCTAAATGTTCGTAAGATATTTACATATTTGAAAATTTTACTAGAGAATTAAACAACATTTCAAATCGTCAAGCACTTGCCACTATGCCAACTACTACCATGTCTTGAATCAACTTGTAAATTTTGTAGGGATGAGTACCACAAGTAATACTCGATAGGAAACACTTAAGTAAATGATAAAAAAATAGGGTTTCTAGAAATGCAAACTTTGGTTATTTGTATCACTGTCAATTGCAAAGCGAACTCGTGATTAGACAGTCCGCTTACTTTTAGGTTTTGAACTCGTGATTAGACAGTCCGCTTACTTTTAGGTTTTGATATCCCTTTCAAGTAACAAAAATCATCTCTTCATCTCTCATTTGAACCATCAAATGGTGCTTCCATCATAAGAAACACAATAATACGTTTAATGCAAATCGAAAACCAATAATTTTTACTTCACTTACAAAGCATAAACACCCTACCTTAAATACTTGGAGTTTGAATACCTTTTTGCGTCCAGTTTGAAATAAAATACAGCGTACTCTTAGCGTCTCCTTCAGAAAATTTCCAAATTCAAGGCGCCTTAAGTCTATTGGAAAATTGTGAAATAATTTTATGTAGAAGTGTAATAGTTGGGGGAGAGAAAACGTGGCTTTTGGGGTTGTAGATGGTTGTTGCTTTCCTTATCATACACAAAATGAAATTGACAATTTGCAGCAACTAAAGTGGAATAAAAAAATGTAAATAGCATAATAACTTTGTGTTTAAATGGTGGAATTTATGAGGAAACGTGCAGATTAATTTTGCATTTGAAATGACAGATTTTTTAAACAAAGTCAACTGTGTGATAGAATGCTTTCATGCCCGGAATGACTTCCCGAAGGAAGGGACTTAGCGCTTGAAACTCCTAGCTCAACTAGCGCTTCACACCTTTTAATGATCAACATAATGGATTCTAAATGATTAAAACGGTTATGACACTTAATGGATATTAAAATTTTAATGAAATGCCTAATGGAGAAAAAGAAAAATCAGATGGAGGGATGAAAAAAAATTAAACTACATGGCTGAATTGATAGAAGTTATTTGAAGGACAAAAATCATGCTAAAGGGCTATTTGGCATAAACAATAAGTGTATCTAACTTTTTAAAATTTTAAGAACTTAACTTATACGAAAATTAATATAAAACATGTCATCACAATCTTTAAAAGAGATTTGACACCTAAAATCTTTGTTAAGACAAGTGCGCGCAACTTTACTTTGCCCCAAAACTTTAACTTGAACTTTTAGAAAGTGTCGTAGCGATGAAATAATATAATCTAAATTATTTTTCGATTTATACAAGAAAATATATTTTAAAACGAAACACAAGATTTTTTTTTCTCGATCGCTACAGTGCGAAACTTTAAAGTAGAATGGGGGTTGAAATTTAGCCATAGTTACTCTTTTGCCTTTTCTACTTTGCAATTGAAAATTGGGGATATAAGATTGGGTTTGGGATTTGGCTGGGACTATTGGAAATGTGTTATTTGGTGAATAAGAAATTAAGCCAAATTTGATGAAAATATGTGTCTTTTCATATGATCATGACTCTTGGAGATCATGACTTTTGGTATTATTTTTAATAATTGTCTCTTTATGTAGAGATGTAATTATGTCTCTTTATGGAGAGATATAAATTTTAAGAGACGTGTCTCTTGGTATGGCTATTCTAACTATTATATAAGAACCCATATGTTTGGATTTTATTCAATTCATTCAAATCATAAATTCATGTCATTCTTTTTATAGCATGTTGCATAAAATACTTTGTAGAAGTAATTATTTATGCAAAAAGTCATGGTCATGGTAGAGAGGGAATTCCGTTCGAGTTCGTTGGTCTAAGCCATTTAGAGTGCTCCTATGACTAGACGTGGTCGTTGTATCTTGGGAGATGATTGTCAAGAAATTGTTAGCACCGATGCGGGGCAAATTCATCTTAAAGACAAAGTGTCAAACACTTGCATCGACCGATCGCATCACTTGCATCTCCTCTTTCTCTTCCCGATTTCATTCTAATTTAGTATTTTGATTTCGGAAAGTAACTAATATTCTTTTGATTTCATGCAAGGTTTGAAATAAAGAATGAAACAGATTGAATCCGTCGACACGTACTCAACTTCGATGATTATTGATTGTCTTCTCAAATTCTATTTTGGTAAGTCGAATTCTATTTCGATTTCATGAGCATAAAATGGTACGTATTGATTGGAATATAATATGTACATTTATCGGTGTAATATCTCCAACAATCTTAAGATGAATCTATGTTGTGCTTTATATTCTAAAGTTATTTTTGAATCGTTGAAATTCGTAAGCCGACAAACATTTCTGTAATTATATATTTGGTTGACAAATAATTTGCATGTTGTATAGAAAGATGTATCTCTCCATATTAAAGTTCTGGAATTAATTTGTCTCATGACATGAGGTTTTCTGTCCAAACTAATGGAATTGCAGTGGGTTCTACAATATAGAATCCGATTTATATATTCACGGTCAATTTAAGTATATGCATGCATGATTTCAGATTTGAAAGTGGGTTTAGAAAATCCATATTATAAATTCATTCTAATGAATTTGCTAAAATTACCAAAGTAAGATTTATGGACATTAATCTATGTGGTGTGCATTACAATCTAATGGTCAATGAATTTAATTTTAAAATATATAGCAGTGCATGGCTATTAGTTGCATGAAGTATACATGTTATAATTTCTGGAATTATATAATTAAATGTACACATGATTGTACGGTTGGTAAGAAAAAATGATAGAGAATGTCTTTGGATTTTGTGGCAATTGCAAGTGTCATGCATTGAGGGCAGTCAGTGGCTGCTCCGTTGTCTGATTTTTTGTTCCACAAAAATGCACGGGAAAAAAAAAATCTAAATTGTTGCATGAATGAGAATTTACGTGTTTAAATTATCATTATATTAGTATGTGTGATCCTTTAACTTGAGTACGCTAAATTATGGATTTTGGTTTATATGCAACATATGGAAACGGTTGAGGCTAATGAAAAGCCACTACCGAATTGAATTCTTTCAATTCAAAATCCATGAAATGTCTATTGAGGTGCCTGTTTGCACTATATAAGTAAATTGATGGTGATAGTCTCATGGTGTTCGATGAGTATGGAAATTGGTGTCTATTAAATTCCAAAAGAAATCAGTTACTTGGTTTCTATTTAATTCAAGATACATGTCTTTTTAAATTATGTCCGTTCATTTCATAACTGCCATGAAAACATTATTGTGCATGTTCATATTGAAGTTTGGGCACAACTAATCTAAGCCAATAATTATTACATTGTGCATTAATGTGACACACAAACAATATATGAAATGACTTAAGAAAGTTATTGATAATGGCTTTTGATATGGAAGAATAATCTTGAATCTATACAAATTATTGTTAAGCAATTTAAGTGTGAAAAGTTGTGTACTTTCACAAATGGCAAATAATGTCATTTTTATAATTGGAGTTATTAATTTCCATATGAGACGTGAATTCCAAATAAGTGAATTTATTTGGTGTATATTCAATTTCAAATCACTTGATGAAAATTTGTTAGTCATGTTATATTCCGACATTGTGGTGAGTAGTAGTAGTAGCACATTTGTCACATGGACATGCTAAAATGCATGAGATAATCAATTGTGAATTTATTTGTGCAAGCAAATGATCAATCTATTTTGACAAGTACACGTACATCAAGAGAAATATATGTTTCTTCATTTGAAGAATTTTTTTAATATATTATTCTCACTTACTCACGCAAAGGGAGCATGATTTTGGCACCCACCTATATGGTTAAATGGAGTTTCTTTCCACTATATACCCACATAAGGGTTTGAATTTCAGACAAATATTTTGGTCAAATAGGCTAGTTTGGCGGACCAAGTTTGTAGATAATTTTGGTAGCAATTTGAAGCCTAAATCAAGTGGAAATTGTTTGCCCAATTATTGGGATACAGATATATTTTATAGAGCATAGATTATGCCTATAGTTGGTAATGATGCGGAATATCCTTGACAATGATGATTGTTAATGACATTCATTTGTAAATGATAAAAACTATAGTCTGCAAAGATTGTGTAATTCTTCTTAGAAAAAAACTCGTTCTTACAAGAGAATGCAAATTGAAACATAGTTGAAATCTTAGACTGGTATGCCGAATGGGGTTAAACTGATTTCAAAGATAGTTCAAAATAATTATTATTGTACACATGAATTTGATACTGAGATGAGAAATGATCAAATTCCATTGAATGTTGTTCAATAATTAAAACAGTTTATGGAGCTAATATGACTAGTTCAAGGTTTGTACCAAATCATGGTTGACCATTTGGTTCTGGTTAATTTAATTGGTGGATTTGTGCATGTCACCATGTGAATTTGGCTAAGTAAAGTTATTGGATCTAGTGTCATGTTTATCTCAAAGAGAGGTGGCCTTAATATGTCCAAAAGCCAAAATTATAATATCGATCACATTGTGATTTAAAAGCACATGTAAGGGTGATGTTGGTCTCGACAAAGACTAATTCCTTAATGTGGAATTACCTTGTTGGTCCAGATTATGAAACCATGACAACACCATTATTATTGGCAAGTGTAGTGTCAATATAAAGATGGCTTGACTAATGTTTGTGTGTTTTGTTCATTTGACTTGAATAAATTGTATATGGGACTATGGGTCCAAAATTGAATAACCAAGTAAAGTTGTATGAAAGATAAGTTCCTTTGTATATTTTGAGATGACAACATATGGAAATGCATGGATTTCCATAAGACATTGACATTTCTTGTCATAGTATGTGTTGACTAAAATGGAATAAATTTATACAGTGAATATATAAATGTTTGGAACATAAGTTGCTATATCGTCACCTTGATCATGGTGAATTGGATATTGTTGAGACTATTGCAATTCAGGCAATGTATTGATAGAAATGAGAATTTACTCATAACCATTGGAAATGTATAAATGTTGGAAGAATGCCAACTAGTTATAGAAAGTATATGAACTTTCATGATTATTTCTTTTATTGGAATATGATGATAGCTTCAATTAATTTGATGAAACGAAATGAGATGATTTATGCAAATTGTACTTGCATAAAATGTGACAAAATTTGGAATTGGTGAAATTGTGTAGAATATTATAAAATATTCTAGGATCAATTTAGATGAAGAGGTGTGTCATTTTGTAGGATTATGTCTTTTGAAAACACAACTTTTTAGCCTACATTTGATTCATTCATTTAACTATCATGTGAAATGTCACAAATTTGATATATTACATATGTTTCGGAAAGGTGCAATTATTGTGAATCGAGATGTTTAGTCCATCATTGTTGGACTATACTATACTAAAATTCGTAGACCAATTAAGTTGGTTTATATTTGGAAAATGATTATTGATCTATGTGATGACCGTGATCAAATTGTGTGTGATCAAATTAAAAATAGTTGGATTGAAGTACAATTTCTGAATGGAAAATGATTTTTCTTTTGTGTGGGTTGACGACCACTATTTTGAAAGTACTTCAATTTTCACGAAGCATTCGATATTAACATTGTCTATTCGATAAATGAATTGAACTATGAAAGAGCTGATGAATTCTAAGTTCAAGTACAATCCAAAAATGTGGGGGTTAACATCAATGCTTGCGAACTTATATGAAAAGTTCTAGATTTGTGAATGCAACAGTACTAGTTGCACATGCATTCCTAATGGAGGAATTGTGGGGGTAACTTATGTTAAAAGTTACATTTTTCTATACCTTATAATCATATAAATGTATCTATGAAGGTGGAAAAGGTAGAAAACCTTTATATTAATTATAAGGATGATATACACTAAGTTTATAGTGGATGAAATTGGATAAAAGTCGATTCTGGCGTTTGTTTGAACATGCAAGAACAATTGGAATATTTGAATTATATTCATAAAGTTCAAATGCACTGTAATGTTTCAATGATGATATTAAATACCCATGATCCTGAAATCCACTAGTAAAAGTGATTGACTAGTCTAGTGTTTGTAGAAATCATCTAAAAATGTTGTTTGGATATAATAAAGCTAATGAGAAGAATGTAGCTTCATGAGATGATTTCTTGGTGGTGACAAATTGTATCTATCAAATGAATCGATCGTTGGCTAGCTATATTTGATAAGATACTAAGTCACATGTAACTAGACGTGTAAGTAATAGACATAATGTTGTTAAACAGTTGATCTCAATGGTGTAAACTCGTGGTACCTTTAAGAAATTTACTAAGAGATCAAGTATACTGCATATAGAAGGGAATCAGATTAAGCCCATTACGTAAGAGTCTTTGTAATGGTAACCCTACCTTGTTGATTGGAAATCCCAAGATCTTGGTTCAAGGGGACAACTAAGTTATGAAGATTCCATGAAACACTTAGGAAATTATTTCCTAACTCATTCCTATGATATTAAAGTGCTTTCTGTAGAATGATTGAAATGTTAAGATACACTTTTAATGATTCATATAGCTTGATTCAGTCAAGTGGAGTATGACATAATACATGTTAATAGGAGGTTACCTATGTAAGTGTGAAGTGGGGTCGCTTCTACGAGAATTAGTTGAGGCTAAAATTCTGTAAAACACTTATGAAATTCAAGAGTGGTCCAAGGCTAAAATGGACACAATCATGAGAACTATGAACGGTTTAGGGAAGACATTGTGTGAGTACTGTTGTCTTGGCTTACACCAATGACTGAGTGGTTGAAGACACCACGTTCACCAATTAGCTAGTAAGTCCGATAATATTTCACTAAGGGAGGTTCAAGGCCAAAAACTACCTTCTCGGATGCAGTGTTTTTCCGTCCTCTCTCTACTAGTGTCTGCATAGTCATTTGCATTAATTTTCATTCATGTGGAGGATTGTTGGAAATGTGTTATTTTTTGAATGAGAAATTAAGCCAAATTTGATGAAAATATGTGTCTTTTCATATGGATCATGACTCTTGGAGATCATGACTTTTGGTATTATTTTCAATAATTGTCTCTTTATGTAGAGATGTAATTGTGTCTCTTTATGGAGAGATATAAATTCTAAGAGATGTGTCTCTTGGTATAGCTATTCCAACTATTATATAAGAACCCATATGTTTAGATTTTATTCAATTCATTAAAATATTTTGTAGAAGTAATCATTTATGCAAAAAGTCATGGTCATGGTAGAGAGGAAATTCCGTTCGAGCTCGTTGGTCTAAGTCATTTGGAATACTCCTATGGCTAGACGTGGTCATTGTATCTTGGAAGATGATTGTCAAGAAACCGTTAGCACCGATGCGGTGCAAATTCATCTTAAGGACAAAGTGTCAAACACTTGCATCGACCGATCGCATCACTTGCACTCCTCTTTCTCTTTCCGATTTCATTCTAATTTAGTATTTTGATTTCAAAAAGTAACTAATATTCTTTTGATTTCATGCAAGATTTGAAATAAAGAATGAAACAGATTGAATCCGTCAACACGTATTCAACTTCGATGATTATTGATTGTCTTCTCAAATTCTATTTTGGTAAGTCAAATTCTATTTCGATTTCATGAGCATAAAACAGTACATATTGATTTGAATATAATATGCACATTTATCGGTGTAATATCTCCAACAGGGACTTGGGCCTACCTTTTTTCCCTACTATATAAAAAGGCTAGTTTTGAAGGCATAGTAGATACAACAGTATGCACTGAGAATCATTGTTCATTTTCCCAATTTTTCACTCCTCGATCCTCCAATTTTATTTTATTCATGCGTCCTCTAATCTTATAACTTCGTTCGTCTTGCATATATCCATTTCCATATTCTCTTTTCCCTTTGGTGTAAAAAAACGAAGTGAAAGACCTACAACTAAGCAATTATGACCTTGTGAAAGCACAAATATTTTCTGACCTTATTCATGGCCATGAAGTCCTGTTATCAACATGAGGATATAGAATCTTTATTGTTGATTGAATAGGTTATTTGTTGTATATATTTTCTTTTGGATATGCTTGTAATTTAATCTAATGTAATTTCGAGGGTCATTTATTTCTGTTAAGGTAGTGTGGATTTAGGTTCAGTGAATGAAATCTTTGTTATTCTACAGATTCGGTGAGGGTAATGTTGATTCAGATTGTGATGTTCGGTCATAATATGGGATTTTTGTAATTCTGCACATTTCGTGCGTTTATAATGAAGTTCAGGGATTTGAGGGGTTGCTTTTTGCTTATATGCTTAAACATTATTTTAAATATATAGTTTTTGTTTTTACTTTTATCGGGTGCGTGCAAACTGTACCATTGGCAATGGCAGGGGAAAGAGATAGTTTGCATCGACAATATTTTGAAAACCTTTTGAAATATTGTTTAATTCATGAGTGGGGAAAAATTTAAGTGATGAATTGAAACATCTTAATTGTTAGCACTATTTTTCTAAAAAGAAAAAACTGTCTCCGCGACCCGGTCTCGTGTCTCTGTGTGCACAGAGACACGAACATTCTTTTTTCTTGCCAAACAATGAACATTTTATTCTATTAATACTAGAAAACATTCAATTCTACTAGATATTAATTTTTATAATTTTTATGTTCGAATTGAAACATCTTAATTGTTAGCACCGTCTTTCTAATAAAAAAAGAGGAGTGTCCGTGGGCGCGGAGGTACGATTTCCATGTCTCTGCATCTCGTGTCTCTGTGGGCATAGAGACACGAAGGCTGTGTCTCCATGTGCATGTAGATACAATGTTGATCCTCACCACTAGCGTTCTCCCAAACCCCCCACGAGGGACACTATCATGAGACATTACTGAGCATGTCGATCCCTGCCTTTCGAGGCGTTGCCTCCGAGCCCCCTCTGCCCTTTGCCCCCGCGACCTGACTGGACAAACTATTTTCATAACAACAATAAAAAAATAAATAAATTATGAAAAAATATATTATCTTCAAACTAATGGTTTTCTGCTAAATTTAAAGTTTACCCTTTTTTTCTTCTTCTTCTTCTATTTCTCCCTCATTTCTCCTTTCTATCAACTTTATCCTTTTCCTATAATTCTCTTCATAGCATCTGGCATCAGAGAATTTTGCATAAAATCTAAATATGGGAGTGCTACTCCTATTACATAAGAACATTACAGGAAATATAAATTTGAAAACACTACTTCCACATAGAAAATTAGTCTTTTCTATTAACTTATCACAACATAGACCACAATAAGAGGCATATGACACATCTGAAACAAATACCTTTTGCAACAACCTATATATGCATTCTAGAAAATACAACCCATGATGCTCGGGCTTAGGTATGGTTATCGGGTACTTGTACGTATTTAAGTATCAGATCTTTTATTTTCTAAAATATAGGATACGGGGATATGACTAAAAAGAGTCTAAATTTCATGTCTTTTAAACTTCAATTTTTTTCGCTAATTGAAGATATCATTTTGACTAAGCCAAAATCAATCATTCACAAAGAAGGAAATACGCATTGAATAGGGGGTTAACATGAATAAAATAGAGTTCTAGCTTAGTTTAGATTATGGGATTTCCAATTATTATATAAAATAAAAAATGAGGGATTTGATTGCAATTTGGACTTAATGGAGCACTAAGTAGCACTATATGAAATCCGTTTTCATTTTATGGAAACATAACCCTAACTGATACATAGGGAGAAAAAAGTGAAAAAAAAAAGAAAAAATGGAAAGAAAAAAAGAAATAAGAAGAAAAAGAAGAGAAATCTAGGGCCACCACCTTTCTTCACCCTCTCGATTGCAACTCTAGGTTTACAGACTCAAGGCAATATTCTTATGATGTGGGAAGTATTTACTAAAAAAATGTCTGAGTCATTTCAGCCCAAGTTCCAATCGAACGTAGTTTCAATGAACACAACTAGCTTTTCGCCCTTTCTTTAAGAGAAAATGGGAAGAATTTAAACATAATTGCACCCATCGTACCATGTTGATTGTGGAAGGTTGCTACCACCTCCTCAAATTCCCCAATATGCACATATGAGTTTTCATTTTCAAGTCCATGGAAATTGGGAAGAAGTTAAATCATTCCCGGTTTAAGGTCCATGCGAGTATATTGTATGGAAATATAATACATGATGGTGTAGATGTGCGTATGGGGTGGAGATAATCATGTAAAGTCATGTATGTGAAAAAACAAGAAATAACAATGAATAAAATAAACTAACTAAAAAATGAAAAAGAAAAGGAACAAAGTCACCATTTTGCTAGAAAATCCTTCAGCCTATTGTACCGTCTCCCCGACAACGGTGCCAGAATTTGATTACGCCCAAAGAATAATGCAATAGTTGTAGTGCAGTTTTGGGGTGTCGATTTCACGGGGAGATGGAAAAATGCTCAAAGAATATAAAATGGATGAATTATCCTTTTCAATATGTAGTAAAATTCGATGTTTTAAATGTGAAATTAGAATCAATAATTTAAGGTAGTGAAGCGTCAAAATTCACTCAATTGGATTGGATCAATCACATCAATTATTCATTTTATAACTCAATTAGAGAATTTTCATCCCAACTCTCTAATTGGAGGATTTATCGTGAAAACCAATTTAATTCACAAATGTAATCCTAGAATCTAGACTTATGATATATTCACATAATTTTATTGGAACAAAATCAAAGATCGACCATATATATCAAGCATAAGACAGTAATCAACCTGGCAATAAAATAATATTGAGATTAAAATTCAACAATTATTTCAATCATTCAATAGAAAGAGCACGACTAGATCTATAAAGGAATTGATAAAAGTTAAACCAATCTCAGCAATAAGTAATTGAAATTGAAACTCAACAAATAGTTTAATTTAACCATTGAAAAAGTATGACTAAATCCATGAAAAATCTTGTAAATGTTAAACCGATTTCAATATAAATTAATGACAAGAAAAGTCTAAATACTAGAATTGTTCAACAATGAAAAGAGCAATTGCATGAGAAATTGTTGTGAAACCTTCGAATCCAATGAGTTTCTTCCTTGTTTCACCTTGGTTTTTAGTTCCTCATGGAGATTCTTGACTCAAAGAGGAGAAGAATGGTGTATGGGGGCGTTCTCTGGTTTTCTGGGACGTTTTTATGGCTTAAAAATCAAGAAAGAAGTTGTTTCCATAAGACTTTGACGTGAATTAGGAAACTGTAAATTTTTCCTCGATTTGGCCTGGGCAGGCGCCCAGTAGAAAATAGGGTGGCCGCCCAGGCATAAAAATTGGTTTCTGTATTTAAAGTTTAGGGTCGGGCGGCCGCGCGGCCTATATAACTGGACAGCTTTAAGTATTTTAGTCATATCTTCCAATACCAATGTCCGATTAAGACTATTCAAAATGCGTTGGAAACATAACCCAAAGGGCTACAAATTCACTTCAGATACCATATTCCAATTCGATCATTTTTCATGTCAATAACGGGTCTCAATATGAGGCTAAAAATCGATATAACCTTTCCAGCTTAAAACTTGATATGCAATAATGTTTTGGCTATATTTCATCCTTTTGACTCCTTTCTTCATCCAATTGACCTCTAACGCTCTCGAATCTTTATCACAAGGCTAGAAACAAGTATAGAATATTTGTACTTTAGTTCCCGAACTATCACTTTCCTCCATTTTGGGTCCCTTTTCGCTCTTTTCTTCTAATTTCCACTGTATTCGTACATTTGCAGCCTAAACCAAAATTCAAGTGTACTTAGAACAATTAGGCACCAATAAATCATGAAAATATGAAAATACAATTATTAGTGGATGAAAAACGTGATAATTACACTATTATCACCATGTTTCCTTACATGGTGAATGGTTCATCCATGTAAAGGCTTCGCCCTTAGCGTTTAGCTTCGCCAAGGAGAGGCATGTGATGTACTCTTCAAAGTGTAAGTGAGGTAGTCCCTTTAGGGATCTGATCATCTCCTTCGAGGCGGCCACGCTTCCTGCATTCACAGAAACATTTTTCATTGAGATGAAACGTTATTTATTTGCAAAGGATGGGTAAAAGCTTCCAACTATGGATTACATTCATTGATAATACATCATCAAGTGCTCGACATTCCATGGATGGGGGCTGAACCTACCCATCCATGTCTTTGATCCAGTACGTTCTAGGTTGGATCTCTTCTTTGATGCGGTATGGTCCCTCCCAATTGGGCCATAAAGTACTTACACCGGCTCTTTGAAGGACGAGAACACTCTCCGAAGCACCAAGTCATTTATTCGGAAGGACCTCTTCTTGACTTTAGCATTATAATATCGAGTCATCTTCCTTTGATATGTTGACAGTTTCAATTTGGAGTCATCCTTTCTTTCTTTGAGGAAATCGAGCTCACACCTTCTAAGCTCATCATTCGATATCTTGCTAAAATGCAACCTTGGTGAAGAAGGTAATCCCACCTCCACAGGGTTCATGGTCTTGGTACCGTAGGTCATTGAGAAATGAGTTTTACCAGTTGGAGTCTTGCTTGTAGTTAGGATTTCCCATAGCACATGTGGTAATTCATCTACCCAAGCCCCTTTAGTTGTGTCGAACTTCCTTTTTCAAAGTGTATTTTATAGTTTTATTCACAGCTTTGACTTTTCCATTAGCTTGGGAATGGTGGGGAGTAGAAAAATATTTCCTAATTCCCAGGTCCTTATAAAAGTCCCTCACCTTTTTATTGTCAAACTGTTTTCCGTTATATGAGACAATGGGGGGGGGGGGGGGGAATTCCAATCCGACATATGATGTTCTTCCACAAAAACTTGTAAGTATTGGCTTCGGTAATCTTCGCCAGAGGTTCAAATTCTACCCATTTCGTTAAATAATCAATTGCGACAATGGCAAAACTTGCACTTCCTCTGCCCTTAAGCAGGGACCTATGAGGTCCAAGCCCCATTTGCTGAAGGGCCAAGGGTTGGATATAATAGTCGGCTCTTGGGAGGGTTATCTTTGAACAGGGGAGAAATGTTGACATTTTTTGCACTTTAGCACAAATTGAACGTCATCATTTTTCAAGGTGGGCAAGAATATCCCTACCTCAGTGCTTTTTCGTGCCAATGAAAGTCCTCCCGAATGGTTGCCACAAACACTTTCATGGATTTCGTAGAGTATGTATGTGGCTTCCTCCCCACCCACACATAGAATGAGGATGGTGAGAACCCTCGCTTATACAGAATCTGATCTTTTAAGATAAGCTATGAGGGAATGCATCCAGGTTAAGGTCCATTCCACCCACATCACTTCCTCTATAGAGATGGAGGGCCTTTGGATGTGCTCAATTATTACTATCGTTAATAACTCAAAATCTTTGCTATTCACCAACTTTGACAAAGAATCAGCGTGGGTATTTTCAAAACGCAGGATCTGAGCCAGCTCAACTTCTCAAAGGTTGGAAGAAGGTCCATTATAAGTTTAAGGTAGGAAGCCATGGCTTTGTCTCTGGCTACGAAGTTGCCGTTAACCAGGCTGACAATAAGTTGGGAGTCACTTCTGATGAGCAACCTCCTCATTTGCATCTCCTTAGCTAGCCTAAGGTCGGCAAGCAATGACTAGTACTCGATCGCATGTTGGTAGCTCCAAATTTGAACTGCACTACACAGTTCAACTTGTAGCCTTCGGGGCTTACTAGGACCACTCATGCCCTTGATCCTGCTTCTCTAGCCGACCCATCCACGAATAAATTCCACGTGGAGGGCTCGACGGCTCTATAACTTCTTCTACTTTAGGAACATTGGCAAATTTCGCTACGAAGTCTGCTAGGGTATGGCCCTTGATGGGGGTTCTTGCCTTGAAGAGGACTTCAAACTCATTCAATTCTACTGCCCACTTTAACAATCTCCTTGAAGCATCAGGTTTTTGAAGTACTTAACTAAGCAGGAAATTTGTCACTACATGAATGGCATAGACTTGAAAGTAGGGCCTCAACTTCTGCGATGCAGTGATAAATACCAAAGTTAATTTATCCATATCCAGGTAATGAATTTCAGGTCCTAGCAACGACTTGTTGATGTAGTAAACTGGTAGATGGGTAGAGCCTGGTAAGCACAGTGCTAGTGGCATCGTTGGAGACAGCCAAGTAAAGTTGTAGAGCTTCTCTCAGCTTGGGCTTCGAGATGAGTAGAGTTTTCCCTAGGTACTTTTTCAGCTCCTAGAAGGCCTTTTAACAGTCCTCGGTTCACTAGAACTTCTTTCCCCCTTCAGGACCTTAAAGAAGGGGAGGCATTTGTTGGTGGCCTTTAAGATGAAGCAACTTAAAGCAGCCACGCGACTAGTTAAGCTTTGTACTTCTTTCAGTTTTTTAGGGGATCTAATCTCAATCAGTGCCCGTATTTTCTTAAGGTTTGCCTCTATGCCCTTTTGGTTGACCATGTATCCCATAAACTTACCTGATGCGACTCCGAACACACAATTAAGGGGGTTTAGCCTTGTATGGTACCTTCACAAGATTTGAAAGCCGTCGTTGAAGTGGGTTTTATGGTCGCTCCCTTCAAACTCTTGACAAGCATATCATCGACATAGACCTACATCGTGTTATCGAGGATATCAGTGAACACTTTATTGATGAGTCTCTGATAGGTAGCTCTGGCGTTCTTTAATCCGAAAGGCATCATTTTATAGCAATAGAGCCCTCTATACACCATGAAGGAAGTGTTCTCATCATCATTTGGGTACATGAGAATTTGATTATAGCAGGAGTAGGCATCCATGAAGCTAAGTGATTCATGCCCGGCGATGGAGTTCACTAGCTGATTAATCTTGGAGAAAGGAAAGTTGTCTTTGGGATAGGCTCTATTAAGGTCAGAGAAGTCAAACACCCTCCATTTTCCGTTATGTTTTTTCACTAAGATTGGGTTGGAGACCCATTTCAGGTATAGGGCCTCTCTGATGAAGCCATTCTTGATTAATTTTTGTATCTTTTCCTTTAAGACCACATATTGTTTCGGATTTAGAGCTCTTCTTTTCTGTCTATGCGTGGCAATCTTGGGATCAATTTTCAAATGGTGGCAACTAACTCCAGGGTCAATACCTATCATATCATCATGCCTCCAAGCAAAAACATCTTGATTCTCACATACAAAGTTCTTGAGTCTTTCATTAACTTCTGGTAATAGGCATATTCCCACCTGTAGTACCCTAATGGGATCCAGTGGTCCACTAGAAAGCTCTCCAGCTCCTCCATCAGGGTTGTTTGGGACTCAGTTTCAATAATGCAAAGGTCGATCTCGTCAAATGCAGGTGCTTCCTTGAGAACGCCTGCCATGTCCATATCTCTGTTACCATGTTGACATCCCCAGGTTTAGCTTTTCTGACAGAGTTTAAGTAGCACTCCCGAGCCCCTCTCTGGTCACCTTTTACTATTGCTACCCCATGTTCAGTAAGAAATTTCATGCCCAAGTGGTGGATAGAGGTAACAGTCCCCAGATCTTTTAGGGCAGGCCTCTCCAACACTCCATGGTAAGCGGACCTACTATAGACTATCAAAAACTCCATGAAGTTTAAAGTCGATTAGGGTGGCTCTCCCATTTCCACTGCGAGTGTAATTTTTCCTCTTGGTATTATGCTATCTCCGATGAAGCCATACATGGGGTGGCGATAAGTCAACTCGTGGTCCAAAATTATTTTGTCAAACGTTGCTTCAAATAGAATGTTAACGGAGCTGTCATTGTCCACCAACATTCGTTTTAGCCCATTCCGAGCTACCACGACCCTCACAACAAAGGCATCACAATGAGGATAATGGATACCTTCTTAATCTTCTTGAGTGAATAGATGTCGGACACACTCGTGCATTTGTAATCTAAGTCCAGCACATAACGACGGATTAACAGTCGAGATCACCCTAGAATTGGACGTGGAAAAAGCTCAACGACATAAGACGATTCCGTTCGGGCTCCGGTAAGATATCTGAGACACGATTGTTTAATAAGAACCAATCGCTATGAACTTAATTTTGAAGTTGTTATGAATCAGTATGAGAGAATAGAATAGGTTGCTCCAAGTATTTAAAGTTCTATTAGCCTTCAATTGTTATATGGTTGAGGTATTTATAGTGTTACAAACAGAATGATGACCCTTAGATAAAATTCCCCGTGGACTCATCTCTTCGGTTGAGGCATCAAATCCTAGCTATCATGTTGACTCTCCTAGCTTCATTAAGCATTTAATGCTCTTACACCCTATTGACAAGACAAGACGTGAATATTCTTTTTACAAGGGTCACATCAATCATTCAAAAAAGATTTCCCTAATAAACTCAATATCCCTGCACGTGGGCTGTAACTGGCTGGTGGAGCCTTGGAACTATGTCCCTTCGGCATACCCACTTCGAATTAGTCGAGCCTCGAAAATTATCCCAGTGCCTTATCTTCTATGGCTGGCGGTTCGGTAGGAGTGGGTCCACGACTTAACTAGTTCAGCCACGTGACAGTGCTAGTAGCATGTCATAACATAAGTTTTTATGGAGAATTTGTTGTTGAAGAATTAAGTTTTACTCTTGCAATGCGATTTGTCTCCAAGTGGAGAATTTTTGTAGTTTTGTTCAATGAAGTGGAACTCATGTCAATGTAAAGTTTATTAAAATTAGGGCGTGACCCAAATCTCATTTGGAAGAATATTTGAGAATTCTATTTGAAGTTTAGTTGGAAATTCTAGTTGAAATCTATTTGGGTATTCAAGTTGGAATTCAATTGGGAGTTGGTGATTTGTGTTGGATTTGAAAAAGACTTGAATGAGTCCAAATTTACAATAAGAGAGGAAGAAATCATGCAAGGAGGAAGCATCACACCCAGCACTCGCTACACATGGAACCTCCAAAGTTTATTAGAGACATCAAAAAGCTAAACTCCCATGTACTCTTGTTCCACTCATACCACAATTTGCAACTGTTTATGTTGTAAAACAAACCAATTTGCAATAACTCAGTGATATTTAAGCATTCTACAATTTGGGCTTCAATTCAATCTTATCTTTTCTTTTGTTTTCTTTTTTCTTTCGGCATTGTTGTGCTAAAAATTACAATCGTACGAGATCGTTGTGCAAGTGATAAAAATAATAAGTTTTGAGTTTATCATTTGCGCGACGAATAAGATCTAGGCCCCGTTCGGTAGGGATTAAAATCCAATTAAAATTGAAAATATGACCGTTATTGGGTTCCACTTATCCAATAAAAGTCAACAATAATGGCTAATTTTTCAATTTTAATCTGATTTTAATCCCTACCGAACGTGCCCATAATGTTTAGTTCAATAGCTTTTACTAAATTCGAGTGCGCATGACATTAAGAGAGTATTTTTTTGGTTTTCTATATTACTTTTAATCTACTAGATGAGATACTTGTATTGGAATCCTGAATCCCCTTATTGCCATTTATTTCAACTCTTTGTTCGTAATATAGTTAATTTCATCCATCTTGAATCGATAACGTTAATTTATTCAATGCTCTTTTCCAAGATACACGAATCTATAATTAACATGAGCCGATCTTAAGTCTGAATTCACATGAAAATCATGCATTTAGTTTATGTTATCCAAGTGATTGCATGTGTGAAAGAGATTATTCCTAATTCTAACTACATATGTTAGTTTTGGCGCGTTCTAAACTAATTGTGAGTATTCCTACACTACAACAAGCAACTTATTATCTAATTGGTAGCTAAGCAATCAAATAATTATGATGGGAATGCAAAACTAATCAATAAATACTAAATTAGTTGTTTTGAATTAAAATAAATGCGCAAAAGGTTCATCAATCATCCAATACAATGAAGAAATCTAGCCTAACATCCCATTGATTGAATTAAACACGAAAGAAAGAAATAATACCAAACAAAGACTAAAGTTTGTTTAGAAAAATGAATTGTGGAATAGTGATTTTTGAAGAATATGTGATTCAAAAGTAGGAAATTTTTTTAGATTGGACAAACGGCGGTTTAATGTTACTTCTAGATTGGACAAATCTTTATTACGCTTCCCGGTCACAAAGCACATGTTAATTGTACTCACTGGTTGCCAAGCAATAAGTTTGCATTTAACTTTTAAAGGTACAATCTTTTAAGTACGATTCTTCTCAAAAAAATTATTATACCAATAAATCGGGTAGAAAAAGGATTTGTAAGGAGACAACCGCCTTAAAGCAGAGGTCCAGTAGTCAACAATTAGAAGCGGGCTCACACAGTATTTAAAGGCTTTTCTTTTTTTTTTTTATTGGTAAAAAATGAATTATATTGATCATACACCATATACAAATACTCCATGCACACCCGGGCAATCACAAATCAAGTACGCATACAAGTTCATCAAGCAAAACAAAATGAAATGATGTACTAACAATTAGATCTAGCGACCTAATGCCATCAAAAATCAAGTATGTAACAAGTACTCTGAGCATTCCCGAGCAATCACAAGTCAAGTAAGCATACAAATACACAGGGGATACCCAGGCAAAACCAAATGAAAAGATGTACAAATGATTAGATCTAGCGACCTAATGCCAGACTCAAATTGAGTCAAAACATTTGGATACAAAGAGAACAAAACTTTGTATACACGTGTTTTGACTCGTCTAACAATGCTATCCACGTACAGTCCGAGATCCTCAAAATTTTCCTATTTCTTGCCATCCAAATATGGTATACAACTGCACCCAACGCAATCCTCTTAGCCTTGCTATGCCAGGAAGTTCCTCTAGCTTCTTTCTTGATCCACTTTAAGGCACTCGCAATAGAAGTCATCGCTCTTCTAATGCCCACCCATTCTTTGATCTCCTTCCAAATGCATGAAGAGAAAGAACATTGAAAAAATGAATGATGGTTAGTTTCCTCATGTGATGCACACAAAACACAAGTAGGATCAACATTAAGATACGGTAACCTATCCTTGGTAAGCAACTTTAATAGCATCTCCAACCAAAGAATGAAAGAGTGCTTAGGTGTGATGTATGGTCTCCACACATCAGTAGCCCAGCATCTCTTAACACCATCTTATCTAAAGAAATCATAAGCCTTGCACACGCTAAAACAGCTCGCTTCAGTAAAACAAGATGGATTTAAAAGTGTTCATCCTCAACCCGATGAATTGCCGAAGTTTGATAGACAATCCATTAAGATTTGCACCTACATAACATCTCCCCTTGCAAAGAGTATCAAATCATCTGCAAAAGCTAAATGAGTAATCTTAAGGGGGCCACATTTAGGATGATAGTTGAACTCACTATCATTGGATGCTTCCTTCATTATCCTCGAAAAATACTCAATGATATGATCCGGGATGGGCCAAAAGCTACATGGGAGCTTGATGATTGACAAGAAGTGGTTAACAGCAAGTTCAAGTCTTCAAATGGTTAATAAAAGCTGTACAAATGCATACTTGGGAAATGGGGCACATGGAGTTGAAAACTACATGCCAAATAGCAAGTTTCATGTTGGGCACGAAAGAAGAAACCAAATGGCTCAACTCGGTTGTTCAAACAGTAAACGAGCAACGTGGATGAAAACGGGCATAACTTTCAGCTCGATTGTCGGATTTTCGCTCATGAGTACAATTCGGGATCGTCATGAAATTTTGCACAAGGTTACACAAGTGCATGGTACATTTAAGCTTGCGGTCGCACGGAAACATTCCTAGAACAAATTGGCGGAAAATTTCCATTTTTTAGAGTTTCCTAGTTTGACTAAAATAAAATCTTTTGATAGCTTTTGTAATATTTAGAGTTATTTTCGGTTTTAACTAAATTTTAGGGTTTTCATATAAATACTTTGCTTACTATTCATTGTAGAACCTTTTTTGACAATTTGAGATTATTATACAATTGAGAGGAGTTGTGCTTTCAACCATTGTTCTTCATTGAACACCGTGAACTTATCAAGTTCATTCTTGTAGCGTTCAACATCGGGTGCGGATCAACGTGTTGTGTAATCAAGACGTCATGCAAACATTGTTTTTGTTTGGTTGCTTGATTCATTAATTCGTGGTTCAAACTCAAAATCGAGATTATTTTTTGGGCTTTCTTGGGATCTTCAATCTCGTTGTAAATTGCGTAGTGTTCGTTGCTACGTGGTTTTCACCAGTTGGTATCAGAACAAAGCTCCAAAATAATCAAGTTATATCTTTTGTTTCTTGTTTTGAGTCTTTTTTTTTCTTTTTTTTTTTTATTGTTCTTCGCGTTCTTCGGATCCGTCTTATTTCTTGAGTTTTAATCCAAAAAATTACAAAAAAAGAGTCAAAATTATTTTTCTGACGAATTACAAGTCCAAATCAATTTTCGTTTGTTTTGCTGAATTTGTAATTGAATTTCCATGGTAAAAAAATCTGAAAAAAAAAATATTGTTATTACTGAAAAATTTCCAACAGTTTAAATTCAGCTTTGAGTAAAAAAAAATCGTTCAAAATTTATTCCATTTTTACGTTCTTGAATAATCCATTGAATTCGTTCTTCATTCTTTCACATCTTTCGTGTCTTTGAGTCATTCTTCATCTTTTCTTTTCTTTTTCCCATCACAATTCGTAATCAATACTTGGTTGGATCCAAAGGAATACAATATTGGTTGAGTTCACCTTATTCTTTGAAGTACTTAGACGAAAATACTAAGTGGTAAAAGGCAAAGTAGTGAGATCAATAGAGTGTAAAAGCCAAATTTGATGATACACGAGTGAACTTTGGTGAGGCGGAAATATTGTAGAGTTTAGGATGTCGAATGAGGTGTTACAACGGTTTGAAATGATGCTTGGGGATGTGAATGACAAACTAGACATGCTGGACACAAAGGTTGCTAATCTTCATCGGGGCAACGTGCGGAAGCATTCAATGCAAGAAGACAGGATAGAAATCTCGGTGGAGAAAGTGTTGATCAAAATACGTGCAATAGCAAAACAATATTTCCTTCATTCAAAAGAATGAGTGATCTAGAGGCATACTTGGCGTAGGAAGAAAAATGGGAGTTTATATTTGATTCTCATGGTTATTCTGAGGAGAGAAAGGTAAAATTAGTTGTAACTCAATTTGTAGATTATGCTATAATTTGGTGGGATCGGTTGACAATTTCTTGGCGGAGGAAATATGAGAGACCTATTGGAACTTGGGATGAGTTGAGAGCTATTATGAGGAAACGATATGCACCTAGTCACTATTTTGAGTATATGAGTGATAGGCGTGAAAGATAGTTTCGAGAGGATCCTAGAAGGTGTGTTGGAGTTGAGAAGTCAATTGGGGGGGTGGTAAAATACCTATTGAGAAGCATGCTAGTAATATTCCCAGCAAACCAACTAGTTTGGATTATAAACTAGAATTTGCGAAGATTCACGGCATGATTAATTCTCAAAATGATTATGCCATGGAGCAAGTGAGAGAAAAGAGAGAAAATAGTGATGTGGCTAAGTGTGATGAAAAAATAGAGGAGCCACAGGAGAGAAAAGAAATAAAAAGTGAAAATGAGAGTGGAGATCAAATAAAAGATGAAGAAGAGTCACAAGAGGGAGAGAGCGAAGTAAAGTTAGAAGTGAACTTACAAGAAAATGAAAGTGAAGTTGAGAGGGCTTTAGTAAGAACTAATAATTCCTTCCCTAGTTTGACTATTTCTGTCTTCCAGGTTTCTGAACATATTAGTGTCCATAAAAGCGAGCCTATTGGAATACCAACTAATCCAGGCATTGAGCATCGACTTATGGATGAAATTAACATGCCATACCGATCAGCTTGGATATCTCTCTAATACCGGATGTTGATTTTGTGAATCCCGAGGTGATGAAGGAGTTTCAAAGGCATTGGAAGGAATTTATATGCAGTGGCTTGAATTATTAAGGTGAAGTGATGGGAGAGATGAGTTCATTTGCAGTGTCATTGATACAAACACCTAGGTCAAGTAAGACATGGAGGAAGCACTGTGACATGCCAACGAAGGTTATTTTTAGAGCACCGCAAACTTGCAAAATGAAGTCGTCGTTCCTTTTTAGTTGCAAAATGGAGTATTCTAAACTTGAAACCGCCAAAATTAATAGTCTTTGCTCACCTTACCATAGCCATGTTATTCAGGTCGGTGAGATCGTACATATATTGCAGGACGTGGAAACTTGGAGGTGACTAGTGCAAATCTAGTTTCGGCAACAATTTACAGAATTATGCACCAGATTAGAGCAATTCGGATTGCTGGATATATATGTATGTTTTTGCTTCTTTTTTTTAACTACGAAAAATGTGAACTGGGCTCTGGGGACTGGGCTGGAGCTCCCCTAAATCCGCCCATGAGTGTACCGCGTCCTATTGTTAATTATAACAATGGACAAGATCAAAGTTCGCGTATTAGGGTAGATATACCAGATTTCACTGGAGAAGAACAACTCGAGGACGTTTTGGATTAGCTAAACGAAGTTGAGAGATTTTGAATATCTTGAACCACTGTACAACCATAAAGTTAAGCCCTCAAATTTAAAGGTTACGCATCTTCTTGGTGGCAGCAACTTCAAATGATGAGAGTTCAATCAGGCAAGGACAAGATCCAGACTTGGGACAAGATGCAGAAATTGATTTGAAAATAACTCCCCCCTTTAAATTACGAAAGAGTTCTATTTTAGAATTATCAGTCACACCCAAGGCCATATTTAGTTGCTTGGTTCAAAAAAGGAGGTGAGGTGAAAGTAATACAACAATGTGTTGTTCCTTTTTCTATTGGCAAAAACCATGCAGATGAAGTATTATGCGATGTGGTAGACATGGAGGCTTGTCAAATACTATTAGGTCGGCCAAGGCAATTTGATAACAAAACTATCCACATTGGGGAGAAGAACATCTATACATTCTACAAGAATGGAGTTAAGGTGGTTCTTGCATCCATGAAAGATGAAGAATTTCCTAATCCTAAATTTGAAAAAGGAGGAGGACATGCATACTTAACCACCAAGGAATTCCTGCTCGAATTAGCAGCCAATGAATTAGCATATGTGCTCTCAGTTAAAGAAGCAAAAGAAAAACAGCCAATCATTTCTGCTGAACTGGGAGTCTTATTGAAGGAGTTCGAGGAGGTAATTCCTATAGATTTGCAGATGGGTTGCCTCCTAGAAGGGGCATACAACACCACATTGATTTAATACCTGGATCTAATCTTCCTAATTTGCCATGCTATAGGTTGAGCCCAAAAGAGCATGAGAGTTACAAAGGCAGGTTGAAGAATTATTAAGAAAGGGATACGTCAAAAGGAATCCATGAGCCCATGTGCAGTCCCTGCGCATTTAACATACTTGCGCTAAGGAAACTACCAACTGCAACTCCATAAGCAAGCATCTCTGTAAGTAGTCCCACGTGGAGAAGTACACTACTTTATCACTTGTCTAGACATCACGAAAAAATACAATTTGAAATAATAATTTGACAGAGAGTGCGTGCTTAAAAAATAAGAAAAAATCTAAAATTTGCGAATAATATTATCATTCTATTGAAGAATGTAATATTGAAATAAGAGAAAAAAAATATTTTAAAAATAATGAGGACCAAACACAGGTTAAATATAAAAAGTGAAATGAAAACTTGAGTACCCTAGCCTAACATAAATATTCATGCTTATGCAAGACGAGTAATATCTTTTTCGAAAATAATGTTGTAAACTAACAAGAATTGTGCTAAGTATACTTTCTATGGAGCTTCTAAAGGGAACCCAGGACCAGCTGGCGGAGGGGGTTTGCTGCGCGACAGTAAGGGAGCCTGACTGGCCGGTTTTTCTCGCCATTATGGTAAGTGCACGAACACGATGGCTGAAACCCGAGCATTTCTTGATGGCCTGCGCATGTGCAGAGACCTTGGGATACGGAATTTAATTGTTGAAACCGACTCTAATATTGTGGTACAGTGGATTTATAAAGGCACTTGCACTCTATGGTGGCTTTGGGAATTTTGGGAAGAAATTGTGGAATTGATACAAAAGCTTAATGTCCACGTTAAACATGTTTCGGGAAGCAGATATGGCGGCTGATTTTCTTGCAAAAAATGGTTGCGGAGGTTCCTCTACTGAGTTGATCATTGCCGATTAGGTTCCATCACTTCTTCGAGGAATTTTGCACACGGATAGTATGAAATTACCTTACCTTAGAAGATGAATTGTATTATTTTAAAGCTTGGTTTTTCTTTTCTGAAATCATGGTTTTCCTCCGCCACATGTGAGGCCTTTTAATAAAAATTCCATCAAAAAAAAAATATAGTATCTAAAAAAAAAAAAAAAAGAATCTTGAATTAAAAATAAAGGTGATCAATAGATGAAATTGTTATGCTATAATATTCATCACATATTTGAATTTTCAAAAAAAAAAAAAAAAAAAGTATACTTCCCATGTTTTACATCTTTTGACATCGTTTGGAAATTCAAGGAGTATTGAGCTAGAAAGTGTGTGTGACACATATTTTACTGTCCATGTGTCGACACGTGGCACAATGTAAAAAAAATGTAAAACAAGATATACATGTAGCATGATTGAAATTAATAATTACATCATCAACACGCGTTACCTACAAATCAAAAAATCACATATCAACAAGTCGTGGAATCCATTCAAAACGACGTATTCACAATTTCTAAAGCTCTCATGAAGGTCACCGCACTTTCAGCCGGAAAATAATTTCTACGATATATGAGAATTAGAATGATCATGGTGATGGTGATGGTGATGGTGATGGTTTGGTGATAGGAAGCAATAACTAACAGGGAATTAAAAAATGTCTATCTCTAAGTGACAAAACTGATAAATCATAAGTAATTCAGTGGAATGAAGAACTGAGTCTAGAAAAATTAAGAGGACGAGGGAAAAATATACAAATTCAGATAATCACGTCTCTGGACATAGGCATAGCCCCAAAATGGGTACTTACAATCCATCATCGATGCTATACCCTGCACAACCACCTTATATATCAGCCCTTCCTCCAAATCCAACCACTCCCGCCCCTTATCCTCCGTCATCTCCTGCCCCCATCCCCAACCCACTCCTTTCCCTCCATACTCACCCACCCACTCCCACAAATAAATTGTATCCTTCACGTTCAGCCACCCCTGTATCTTATCCAAGTTCAGTAACCCCATCTCCATTTTCTACCAGTTCAACAAATCCAAGTCCTTACCCTCCTAATTCAGCAGCTCCATCACCATTTCCTATGTACGCTCCTAATCCGGGAACTTACTCATCTCCTTTTCCTTCTGATGCGTATCCTCCCCAGTCATGTCTTCCTATGGGCTACCCTCCACAACCTAACACACAACCGTCAGGCTCTAAGTGGTTATCCTCCTCCAGGTACATTGTCATCTCAATTACACGTTGCACTATGTTTTCAAATAGGCTACTACCTTAACGTACCAATAATAGGTCCTTGAAGAATCCTCTTTTGATGTCTTATACTGAAAAGTGAACCCCCCCCCCCCCCCCCCCAAAATCTCTTCTCTCAAAGAGAAGGAAAACTAGATAGATTCAGTTATCAAAATGCTGATAGACTTTCCAGGCAAAATGATACAAATTTTTAACTATTTTCCTAATGAGGAACTTTTACATGGCTGAACTATTGGTATATTTCCTGCTGGGTGGCTACGGTAACATGATTTAGTCAAGCACCTGAGTATGTTCTTCAGAATAAGATTTTTTGCTTATTAGAATACTAGAACATCTATCTACAGATTACTATCAACAGGCTAATTCTACACACCAAGCACCTCATTCCACAGGAATCTACCCAAGACCACCACCCACAATGGGAGCATATCCACATCCCCCGATGTACGTAGGATCGCAGAATCCAGAATCCTTGATCATATATGCATCAGAATTTGAATTGAATCCAAGAATAATCCAGAAGAATCAATAAATCATCACAGATTGTCCAAGAAACCAAAGGTTAAGATTTCATAATATAGACCAAAGATAGACCGTTTACAATAATAAAGAGTCGTCTTTAAAAAAATGCAATTTAAGATTTAAAAAGTTGATAAATAAACATAAAGAAAACCAAAACGAGCACGAATCCTACTCTGCTACTTGACAAAATCTTCACGCAATGCTGCAGAAATTTGCACAATTGATTGGTGAAAATGTTCTAAGCATTACTACTGTATGGACGCATTCCTTTGAAAGGGCACAGGCTTGGTCGATAAAGGTAAGGGATCTTTCATTCTAGTACGAGATCTTATGAACCTTACCTTTGAGATTCAATATCAACAGAGAAAAAACGTCCGGTAACAATGATCGCGACTAAACCATGACAACAATCTACGGCCTATCATCATACAGGGCATGACGTCTTTGCTCAACATGTTCCCATTCAAGAATGTCAATGGTATAATAATCTTGCTATCAGCCCATTTATGCTTACTGTAGTCCTCCAATACCCAAACATGCAACTGCTCTTGTTCTATTCTGGCAAGAGAGAGCTTCCAGTTCCATACCATGGGGCAGACATCTGACCAGTCCAAAAAGAAATCATGTGGGATCTTAACAGTGTTTATAATTTTGTCAATTTCCAAATCAAGACAATCTATCTCATGATAGCCCTCAAATCCCAGCCTGATGCCATAGAATATCGTCCCTATAACTTTTGTGAGTGGCGGCCAAAGGCATTCAAATCCACTATAGTGAGACAAGTGTTTCCATTTAAGATTAAGATTAGCATAAACCGTAACAACAGAATAAACTGGCCAGCTTCTATCTCCTACTACAGAATGACGATGGAGACCAACCAACTTCAAATCATTAGTTGCCGGAATGTAACATATGCCATCATATATAGTCGTTCGCGGCAAATCAAGGATTTGTCTGATAGCCGGCCTCCTCAATCGATGTGTTCCGTTCTTATTGTTCCTTTCCAATATCACTCCGTTCTGATATCCTACTTTTTGAAAATCAGCATCATCCCCTTCCGCAGCATAAAAAAAAAGATTTTCAAACGCTATAATAGACTTTTGATACATCATAGTACAAGAAGTTCGGTGCCTATGCTTATCCATGAACTTATGATCCTGAATTATGGAACACCACATTTTGCTGACACATTTGAATCTTAGTAATGATTTAATTGGTAGCCAACTGAGAATCTCAAAAATAATTTCATCAGGCAAAAACGAGCTTGTCAGAACCATCTTCTTCCCAATGTTTCCAGTTGTCCCGATTCTAAAATCTAAATCAAACAAGAAAGAAAGTCATTTCAATCTGCAAAAAGAAATTGATGAAAGACAAATTGCAAAGAACAAAAGTAAATCAACCCTTTATAAAATTAATATATCAAGTAATATCAGATATTCAAACCTTTAAGAGCAAAAAAATAAAAGATATAAAAAGGGTAGTTTTCAGACCCGACCAGACATCGACCCGGACATAGAGGTGAGTTACTGATTCAACCTGATAACTAGGAGGTTAATCCTGTTGGTCAACTCCTTTCAAACATAATCTTAGTCGTTTCATATCATTTAAATTGCAAGCATTTATCCAGTTCGTCACATTGAAATTATTTGTTGATATTTGCATAATGTTCAAATTGTTGCTCAAAAATTCACATCTTCACCTCCCTCACTTTCTTTCGAACTATTAAGATGTAGACGGAGAAAGCAAGAAGCCCACCAAAAGTTAACCTCCATAATTAAGAAATACCATCATAAGGAAACAATTCAACAACTCCATAATAACTACAAAAATCACAGAACCGAAAAATTGAGGAATGGATAGTAGTAGTAGATTGGAGAAAAATTATTAATTATACTTGGAAAAAAAAAATATCAATCTTGCATCTCTGTAATTGTTAAGATAGTTATAAGATTATAAATTGAAAGTTCTATAAGATATTAATTTATTACATGTAATTATTAAACGTGTATGACATTTACTTAAAGAGTAAAAAATAAGTACTTTAGGTACATATAAAGACCTGAGAAAAACGAATAATAATATAAATATTGTCAAACAAAGTATCGCTCTTACAAATTTTAGGATAGTCCAGGCGAATTGATCTCACTGACCCAACCGTAATTGAATGGTCGGATTTAGTCACCCTTGCTGCCAAAATTGGGTGCTCCAACAAGGACTTGCTTTCTTGAATCACTCCGGAAGCAATAACAGACTGTGACGACCCAAAGAACAAACCATAGCTGCAATAAATCATTTGAAATTAGAAATAAACCAAAAACTTTTGAGGTATGCATACGTTCATATATACACAAACACAATACGTTAAGAGAAGTCCACTATTGATATAAGATACAATTTAAGCAACAAATTTCAGACATGTTTGGAAACAACAGCACCGAAAGGAATTCCAATAAAATCATAAACCAATTTAAATAGCTGGAAAAAGCTATAGTAACCACAACTTATAAAGCCACTGTTTGATGTAGATTAAAATCATATTTTAATAAAAGTTGATGAAATTTGTGGTTGAAAAGTTAGGGTTAACATTAATTGTTGTTTTGACTTGAGATTTTTTTTTTTTTTTTAAACTTTTGATCTACACCAAACAGGGGTGAAATCTTACACGAGTAACAAATATAGTGGAAATATGACAATATGTTCAATGTGAAAACACAAAAAGATACCAACCACAAATATCAGCTATAGCACACACTTTACATTGTCTTAAATAACGAATCCAGAATAATCAGTAAAAGGACATCTTTTCAAACTCGGGGTAGAGAAAGTTGATTCAAGTCAACTATTCCTTTTGTATCGCATCAATAACTAACTCATATGCACAAGATTATCAAAATTTCAATGCAAGCAAATGAAACTCACTGTTTCGTGTACACTGCACTGGTTTTATCACGGGAACTAGGATCAGCAGTCCCTAATTCCTTGTTCATCTGCTTCCTGACTGTCACTTTCAATCGTTTTCTCTGTTTTAGATATTCCATTTCCTCCTGTGTGGGCAGGTGGCTCTCCTCCTTTCTGCACTCCTGTACACCACCATCTTCCTCGTACTTCTCATGTTCCTCCTCATACTCATCCAAAACTTTGCATTCCTGCAATAGCACAACACTCTTCAATAATGCAAATTTTTGAAAACCCTCAGAAGCATAAAATTGTTGCAGAACTTGAATAATATCATTGACTACCGCATTACCCCATTAGTAACTCTTGACAAATGGTTGGCTCGATGTTTTAATGCTACAGCGATTGAACCAGAGCTCTTATTAGTCTGCGTAGAATGGTTGGATATAGACACACTTGCTACTAAATTTGGGTTCTCCAACAAGGGTAACTGACTGCGACGGCTCGATGAATGAACCATAGCTGCAAACATGAAATCAAAATTAAATACGAACTCAATAACTTTGAGCAACGCCCACGTGTTTACACATACGCAAATATAAGAACACCAACAGAAGTCAACTCTTGAGTTAAAATACAGTTCGAGCCACAAATTCCAGACCAAACAACGGCATTGATCAGAAGTCCATTAAAATCATAAACCAGCTGGAAAAAGCTATAGTAAACACAACTTATCAGGGTTTGTTTGAGCCCTTTTTTTGGGAGAACATATTTTGTAACAGCGAATTTTTTAGAGAATGTGCGGTTAAAAGGAGAGAAAAATTCAGAGTTTATTTGTAAATTACTTTATTGGAGAATGAGTTATTGAAAATGAGTTTAAGAAAAAAATAAGTTTTAAAGAATAGGGATCACGGGGCCAAATCTTACACTAGGAAAATATAGTGGGAAGGCCACAACATGTTCAATGAGAAAACACAAAAAGGATACGAAAATTAAAAATATCAGCTACATCACATACTTTAGATTCAAAAGTTTGAGCCATTGAAGAGGAAATGAGTAAAAAGCCCCTAATTTTAGATTTTAAAAAAAGAAATAAAAAAATCCATCTTTGTCAACTCAAGACCTTTCCACTTCATAAATGTTTCATCTAAAATTCCTAATTTCTCCAACATAGGAAGCACATATCATTAAGCACATACACCATCCAAAAACCTTTAGATACCGTTAAAAATACCAAGCCAAGCATAAAATCAACTAAGATGGGTGAATTCATCCGAAAGTCAATATTCATCAACTAATAATAGTTATATTCATCAGACTTAAGTTAACTGAAGAAACATAATTACTACCAGACTATCGAGACTAGATATGAAACAGAATCACTGCTTGTAATTTGAACTCCAAGGGCGAAAAATAGCTATTACATTCTCCACTAGGCTGATCTAAGTTACATTATGGATAAAGGTGCTTCTATACACAACTTCAAGTTCAAGATTTTAAGAGAAAAAAAATCCCACGAACATGCAAATCTAAATGGGCCTGTTTATAAATTCCCTGAGAATCATAGTTCAATTACAAGAATTCAGTTCATCAAGGCAGGGAAAAGAAAATCAAAATGCAGAAGAAACTTAAAACCTAGAAAAGCAAAATTGCCTACAATCCCAGAAAACCAATATTAGAAACCCATATTAGCTCCTTGAAGGTGAAGAAGAACAGTATAGTTTACCTCAAAGCAGAGGTGGATACAAAAATTTACAACAGATAATAACACCAAACAAAAAAAAAGGATGGGCAGCAGAGCAAAAAAAAAAAAACTTACGGGTGCAAGTGTAACGGGGGTCTCGGCGAAGGAACGGAAGAAGAGTGGAAGAGGGTGGTCGCCGGTCGGTCACGGCAGAACTCGGCAGCGACTGGCGACGGCAGGCAGAGGCACGGTGGCTGCAGGCTGCGTGAGGATTTTTCTCGAAGGTGGGAGGTCGCCTCTTGATTCTTGAAGGCTGGAGTGGTGGAACCGTGGAATGGAAATAAGAATTATAGTAGCTGGGATATATAGGGAAAATTAGACCAATTACTTTCCAAATTTAAAGAATTTGAATAATACTCCATTAATGGGTTAAATACTCTTGTGGTCACCTAACTTTAAACTTTGTGTCCACATGGCCACTTAACTTTATTTTGTTTCACCATGGCCACTGAACTTTATATTTAGTGTCACCATGGCCACCCAACTTGATTTTATTTCACCATGGCCATCCAATTTCATATAACGTTTCACTATGGCCACCCAATTTCATATAACATTTCACCATGGTCACTCAACTTCTTTTTACCATTTTCATTAATTTTAGAAGGGATAAAATTGTAAATTTGTATTGTATATACAAAATAAATTTTAAAATAAAATTTATTTTAATTGTTTATTTAATTGTAAAAACATTTTTTAAATAATTTATTTACTTTTCTAAGAATTTTTTTAGACCCCACTGGGGATGAAAACACAGTCTAAATGACGTTAATGTGATATTAAATTCAATTTTAATCCCCACCGAATACTCTCTTAAAAAAGGTAATTAAAACAATAAAATAAAATAAAAATTTAATTTTTTTAAAAAAAGAGTAATTTTATTCGTCCCCAGTGGGGTCTAAAAAAATTCTTAGAAAAATAAATTAATTATTTAAAAAATATTTTTACAATTAAATAAACAATTAAAATAAATTTTATTTTAAAATTTATTTTGTATATACAATACAAATTTACAATTTTATCCCTTCTAAAATTAATGAAAATGGTAAAAAGAAGTTGAGTGGCCATGGTGAAATGTTATATGAAATTGGGTGGCCATAGTGAAACGTCATATGAAATTGGATGGCCATGGTGAAATAAAATAAAGTGGGTGGCCATGGTGACACTAAATATAAAGTTCAGTGGCCATGGTGAAACAAAATAAAGTTAAGTGGTCATGTGAACACAAAGTTTAAAGTTGGGTGGCCACAAGAGTATTTAACCCTCCATTAATTGATTAAAACATTTAACTACGTAATTATTACGTTCTAAACCCCCAAAACTCCAAAGCCCAAATCAAACCCCCCATTCCCGATTCCAAAGATTGAAGCTGGTGTGATTTTATTTACTACAAGATCAAAGATTGAAGCTGGTGTGATTTTGTTTCTACGATAGAATCAACTGTTGTGGATCTATAAATGTCATCGCCTCAACGGTCTTTGTTGGAGGCGAGGACAAGTTGTGTGTCCTCAATATTTAATGTTGGAGTTTGTAAGGTTTTAATGGCAGCAAGTGGGGACGGATATCACCCTTGATTTTCATTTGTTTCCTATGTGTTTGTAGTTCATTCGGTATTGACTTGTTCCAAAAAATCAGTGTCCTTCTTGTTGTCTGTCATTCTTGTTTTTCCTCGGTGATTGACCTCTTGAATTTATTGGGAGAGGAACTACAGTCAGTAAATTCCTTCCGCTTGTCAAAAATTTATTCTCCATAGACCTTCATTCTTTGGTTGCTGTGTTTGTTATTTTTCAGTAGAGATTAGCCTGAAAAATACCACTTTTTTTTTTTTTTTGCATAGAATCACGAGAAAATTTTACTCATTTCAATTACTGTGCATATCAAGTGTTCGATTAATTGCTCCAAATGAATTTCAATTTTCAAATGAATTAAGTTGATTTCATTGTCAAATGGAGCCAATTTCTGTCACTGCATGATACCCAGGACATGTGCTAGGGGTCCATTCTTGTAAATGAACGTTAATTATTTGAAAAAAAAAAAAGTGTCCTAGTTAGAATTCAAATTTCAAAAATTATACAAATAAAGCCAAGATTATCATTTAATTATATAATATGGGTTTTATCAGATTTGGACGAGAAGATGCAGATGCTTATATCGAAAATCCCTAAAGAAGATAGTGCTGATAGTTTTGCAAAAATGGCCAATGCCTACTATCAGAAAAGGCCTCAACTGCTTGCATTGCTTCAAGACTAGTACAATGACTACCTCTCTTTGGCATACCGTTATTGCCAATCACTTGCCAAGAACTATCATCGTCAATTTTACAAAAGTGACATTGTGTCACTTTTTTGTCACCTTTTAAGTTTTTGTCACTTTTTAACAAGATTAAAAAAATGAAATAATTTGTTATATTTTCCTAACATAATCAGCATGTGGATTGACATGGAAGTGATGATTATTTTAAGAACATGATTATTGGTGCTGCACAAATGGATGATGTTAATTTGGTATTTGTCACTTTTTTTAGTTTGCGTCACTTTTTTTAGTTTGCATCACTTTTTGAGAGATTGTGTCACTTTTTTTAAAAAAAAAAGTGACAATTTTTATAAAAAAAAGTGACACTGTGTCACTTTTTCGTTTTACACAGTATTTTTTACTTCCTAAAAACCTTTCTAGTAAATCAACATTTGTAGAATGGTTTTGGTAGGCACGATTTTTGAAGAGAGAAGCACTTATTTTTGTTTTCTAGCAATCTTGATTGAAGTTTGGTTGGAAATTAGAGAGAGAACTTGAGGTTGGATGAGAAAAAGAGTTGTGAATGAATGGTTTGTCACTTTTTCGATGGGTGTTTTGTCACTTTTTCGAATATTTGCAGTTTTTTTTAAAACTTTTGTCACTTTTTTTTTTTAATTCATGTCACTTTTTTAGTGTTTGTCACTTTTTCCTATCACATTTTTTTATTGTCACTTTTTTAGTAACAAACATCACTTTTGAATCAGCGTGTGGATTGGTGCTATTTTGGTATTTTTCACTTTTTTTAGTTTTGTCACTTTTTTTGAGTTTGTGTCGCTTTTTTTAAAAAGGTAAAAAAGTGACAATTTTTATAAAAAGGTGATATATATATATATATAAAGTGCCTATTTAACGGAATTTGTTGGTTTAACGGAAAAACTAACGGAATTTGTTGTTTTAACGGATTATGTAACGGAATTTCTTGTTTTAAACAGGTAGCTGCACCTTTCTTCAGCGTTTTTATCATAACTTTGTGTTTCGATATTCGATTGAGGTGATTCAAAATGCGTTGGAAAGCTAACACATCTGGCTACAACTTTGATTCAGACATCATTCTCCAATTCGATCACTTTCTATGCCAAAAATATGTCTCAATATAACGGACTATGTAACGGAATTTTTTATTTAAATAGGCAGCTGCACATTCTTTCAGTTTTTTTTATCATAACTTTGTATTTCGATGTCCGATTGAGGCGATTCAAAATGCGTTGGAAAGCTAACTCATCTGGCTACAACTTACATTCAGACATCATTCTCCAGTTCGATCACTTTCTATGCTAAAAATAGGTCTCAATATAACGAACTATGTAACGAAATTTCTTGTTTTAAACAGGCAGTTGCACCTTCTTTCAGTGTTTTTATTATAACTTTGTATTCTGATGTCCGATTGAGGTGATTCAAAATGAGTTAGAAAGTTAACTCATCTAGCTACAACTTTGATTCAGATATCATTTTCCAATTCGATCACTTTCTATGCCAATAATATGACTTAATATAATGGACTATGTAACAAAATTTCTTGTTTTAAACAGGCATCTGCACCTTCTTTCAGTGTTTTTATCATAACTTTATATTTCGATATCCGATTGAGGCAAAATGCGTTGGAAATATAACTCATTTGGTTACAACTTTGGTTCAGACATCATTCTCCAATTCGACCACTTTATATGCCAAAAATAGGTCTCAATATGACGGACTATGTAACGGAATTTTTTGTTTTAAACAGGCAGCTGCATCTTCTTTCAGTGTTTTTATCATAACTTTGTATTCTGATATCCTATTGAGGCGATGCAAAATGAGTTGGAAAGCTAACTCATCTGACTACAACTTTAATTCAGACATCATTCTCCAATTCGATCATTTCCTATGCCAAAAATAGGTCTCAATATGAGACTAAAATATCGGAGCATAACTTTTTGGTTAGAAATTGATTTGTGATCATCTTTTGACTAAATTTGATCCCCTTGACATTTTCCTTTATCCAATTGACTCCGAGCACTCTCAAATCTTCATCATGAGATTCGGCACAACTTTTAAGTATTTGCATTTTAATCCCCGAACTTTGGATCCCTTACAATTTAGCCATTTCTCCAAATTTGTCTACTTTTGCTTATTTTTTTCAATCTCACTAACCTACATCAGAATATCAAAATCATACATCTAATTATTTATCAATTACATAAATATTACATCATTAATTATTTATAGGGTGTCTGTTTCTGTTTTTCAGCAGAAATCAAGCCGTTCGCAACACAATTCATGTCGTTGGGAGCCGCAATTTTGGACCAATTCTCTCACTGCAGGGCTGTAAGTTTGAAAAAAAAAATGGTAATATAATCAATTTTCCTTCCTCCTTGCAGCGCGCTCAGACACGCCCTTAATTAACCAAAAAAAATTATATCTTTATTAATAACAAATTAATTATTAAACAAAAATATTAAATATAAATTAAGCAAACGTGCATTGCACGTTGCTTGCACCTAGTGTATATATATATATATATATATATATATATATATATATATATATATATATATATATATATATATATATATAAAGTATTGGGTCCAAGAATAAATAGCCCAACCCAATAAAAAAATAAAGTGAAAATTAAAGTGAAAATCAAGGGGAAATTAGGTCAGTTACGGTAAAAAGGGAACAAATTAGATTAATACAGTTTAACCAAATTAAAACCTCTAACAACCGTAAATAATACGTCTCCAACCCCAAAATCGTCCAAAAAACCCAAAAGCCCTAAACAAATCCCCAAATCAACCCAAGACCACGATTCTGTCATTCTTGATAGGTGGGAGAACCAAATCTGGTGTTGGGGCTGGTGACGCGATAGGTGGTGGTGGTGGTGGTGCTGGCATTGGCGCTGGTGGTGTCGTAGGTCTTGGAATTGGTAGGGGTATTGTCGGTGCGGGTGCGGGTGCCTTATTGCTAGGGCTGGTGTTGGTGGTGGCTATTGGACAGGTGTAGGGGATGCTTGTGGTTAAGGTATAATTGGTGGAAGTGCTGGCGGTGAAAGAGAAGGTTAAGGAAAGAGAAGGTTGGACCAGAATGTGGGCGTGAAATAGGAGGTGAAGTTTGCGTTACAGTACTCAGGTGCTGCTAAAACTGCTTCATTGCCTAGAGGAGTTGAGCAAGTTTAGCAATATCATCGACGAGTACGAGATCGGAATCTAGATAAACAACCTTTTGAACGCATTCTGGGAGCAGATCAACCAGATAGTTGCGGGCATAGTTAAGTGGACAATCCAGTGTAGCACGAATAGAATTTGAGATCAACCCCGCCACCGACGAATCATTGAAAGGATAGATGTTGAACTGAAGGTAAGGAAATGAATTTGAGATTGTGAGGTTGAGGTGGGAGGTGTCGGCGGCAAAGGAAGACACAAAATGGAAGATTATATTTTCAAGGCAATATGAGTGTTGAAGGACTGAAATAATAGCAGCCATGGATCCCTTGAGGTATAGCCGGTGGAAGTGAAACTGGATTCCAAACTGGGATACCCACAAGCCGCCGGCATTGGCGTTGCGTCTGCTGGAATTTGGAATGCCGTTGTCCAAATTTGGAATTCTATTTCCCGGGCTTCTTCGTCTTCTTCCAATGCCTGATTAATTAACATCCACATTTAGCGATTAGTCTTTACTTTTTTTCTTGTGTCGTCACAATTTCATACATTATCCTTATTCCTGTTGTATTCCTTTTGATGTTTATTTTAGTTGAGTTTATCCTCCGAATTTTTGTATTCCCAATGTCTAGTATTTTATTCTATGAATACTTGTCTTGATGTTTGTATCACAGGTTCATCAAATGAAGAGGAGTATAATTTGTAGTGTGGGCTTTTGTCCATCATATTATTCTTGTAGCTTTTAATTTTCTTTTTGATCTCTATTTTGCCATCAGCCTAAGCTTCTCGTTATTGAAACTAAGTCCAGAACTAGAAGAGAGGACAACAATGCCAATCAATCTAGTATTGGTTAGAAGGCACATAATCTGCTTATTCATTGTTTCTTTTCTGAATTTGATTCTCAGCATGTAAAACTAATGGTTCCTACAGTCAAGATTATTATCAGGGGGGAAGTTAAGTGTATGTCACTTTTGTTTGAATGTGTGCAACGTTTTTTAATGTGTTATTTTTTTAAATTCGTCACTTTTTAAAAATTTATGTTACTTCTTTTAATTTATGTCACTTTTTTTAATGTTTGTCAATTTTTTCAATCACCTTTTTGAAATTTCAATCATTTTTTAGTAACAAACATCACTTTTTAATAAAAGTGAAATTGTAAAATGACACTAAACTTTTAAAAGTGACATTGTGTCACTTTTTTTAAAATAAGTGACAATTATATCACTTTTTTGTGTGTTTGTAACTTTTTTAAGTGTTTGTTTGTAACTTTTTAAAATTTCTCACTTTTTTGAATAATAAACATAGGTTTTGATTGATGTTTTGTCACTTTTCTAAGTATTTGTCACCTTTTTTAGTGTCACTTTTTTTAAAAAAAAATTTGTCACCATTTTTAGTTTGTGTCATTTTTTAAAAAAAAAAAAAGTAAAAACTTGACAATTTTTATAAAAAAGTGACATCGTGTTGGTGGTGATGGCGCTGGTGGTGCTGGCATTGGCGCTGGTGGTACCGTAGGTGGTGGAATTGGTGGGAGGTATTGCGGGAGTGGGAGTGGGAGTGGGTGCCTTTATTGCTAGGGCTGATGTTGGTAGTGGCTGTTGGAGAGGTGCAGTGGATGCTTGTGGTGGAGGTATAATCAGTGGAAGTTCCGACGGTGAAACTACTGGTGGTGGAGGTAGAGCCAATGGAAGTGCTGGTAGTAGAGATGGCTGCTGGTGGGTGGGATGGACTTGAGGTGGCTGAAGCATTGTGCAAACACGGACAATAAAGTAAAATATAGATGGCCAAACAAGCATTTAACTCTCTGAAATAATAAACTTTTAAAAGTGACATTGTGTCACTTTTTTAACAATTTTATCACTTTTTGTGTGTTTATAACTTTTTTTGAGTGTTTGTCACTTTTTTCTGCCACTTTTCTGAATTTCTTTTCATTTTTTTATTTTTTTTTTACTTTTTAAAAATTTCTATCACTTTTTTGAATAGCAAATATAGGTTTTGATCGGTGTTTTGTCACTTTTTTAAGTATTTGTCACTTTTTTGAGTTTGTGTCATTTTTTGAATGTGTCTGTGTCACATTTTTTTGTGTTTATGTATCTTTTTTGAAAAAGTAAAAAAGTGACAATTTTTATTAAAAAAAAGTGACATTATGCCATTTTTTTCATTTTACATAATATTTTTTACTTCATAAAAACTTTTCACATGATTTTTCAAAATACTCCTAATTTTAAGGGTATTTTTGTAAGTACCCCTTACCTAAATCCCTACTTTTGGAGATCCAAGTTCAAAATTCAATGTTTAGTTTTTAAAAATCAGATATTTTATATTAAGATACATATTTTTTTATATTTAATTAAATATTAATAAATAATATTATGAAAATTAATATATACATACACCCCACCCCACCCCACCCACCTTAAATCCCTAATTAATCACGGTTTCAATTTAACTCTCACCCCCTTCCTCCTCCAATCTTTCTCTCTCGGCGCGTTCACCGCCACCGTCCCCCCCCCCTCTCTCTCTCTCTCTCTCTCTCGGCCACAACCACTGATGCATCCACCATGCCCACAGAAGTGTGTCGCCCGTCGGAGGAGAACTCAGAGGAGCAGCCACAGATCGAGTCGTCCACCGAAATGCTTCGCCCGCCTAAATCTAAGCCACTATCGCTGCCGCTATGAAGTGAAACAATCACCGTCACACTGTTGCGAAGACGCCACACCACCGCGCTCAAATCCTATTGTGCGACCCACGCTGTGCTTCTCTGTGTGTGTGATTTGGAATGGGTCTCTGAGGTTTTGATTAATTTGTTATTGCGCCCCACGTCTTCGACAAGTTCTCACAGATGTTCGGGCCACAGGTTCGCTGCACTCACTAGATCCGAGCTGTTAATCGAAAACTGGCAGTCATGAACCTGCGATTGTTGTGAATTTGTGGTGGGTGGTGGTAGTGGCACTGCTCGTTGCAACAATTTATGTTTGTTGCTATGGTTTTTGGTGTTTTGTGGTGGTGCGTCGGTATTTCTTGGTGGTCTTGTGGTGGTGTTGACAGTGTTTTATGGTGGGTAGTGGTGGAGGCACCATTGGTGTTGATGGTGGTGGCAAGCGTGGAGTGGATTAGGCTGTGTTGACGGCGACGGCCACGCATATGGTGAGGTTGTGTTGGTGACGTTAGTGATGGTGGTTGTGGTAAGTTGCCGATTGTGGTAGCAGCGGCGGAGTAGGGTTATGGCATGTAAGACGGTGGTGGTGGTAGTGAGGTTGTGCTGTATAGTCTCTGTGACCAACGCTGTGACCTGAGCCATGTGCTGTGACCTATGCTGTGACATATGCTGTGACCTGAGCAATGTGATGTGACCTGTGCTGTGACCTATGTTGTGACTTGAGCTATGTGTTGCGACATATGCTGTGACATGAGCCATGTGCTGTGACCTGAGTCATGTGTAAAATATTCTATGACTTATGCTATGACTATCAACAAAAACCCGAGCCATTTGGAAAAATACTTTGTGATGTGTTGTGGTCATTTGAAATAAATCTGTGACTATCAATAAAAACTTGAGCGATGTGCAAATATATTCTATGACACATGTTATGACCATTTGAAAATAACCCGTGACTATTAATAAAAATGAGAGACATGAGCCTTATCATGTTATCAATCATTATATACAAACAACCTTGTGTTGTGACTTGTAACATGGACTGTGACTTGTGACCTGGGCTGTGACCAACTGTATAAAAAAAATATGACGGAGTTGTCGCCGGAATATTCGCCGGAGTTGGAACTTGCCGAAATCGAAGCAGTCGACGGCGGAATGGTCGTCGGAATCGGAGCAGTCGTCGGAACGGTTGCCGAAATCAGAGTAGTTGCTGGAATGGTCGCCGGAGTAGTCGCCGAAACGGTTGCCGGAATCGGAGTAGTCGCCGGACGGTTGTCGAAACGGCGGGGTGGTGGAGGTGGGTATATATATATATATTTATGCATATAAATAAAAAATATATAAATATATGTGTATGTATAGGTCAAAATTTTGATTTTTGAAATGTGAATGATGTTTTGTTATTTTTGAAATAGGGTAAACTTAAAGTAGGATTTATGAATTTTTCCTAAAAATAAAAGGGATGGTCTCAGGTCTGAGCCTAAAAAAGGCCTAACAGGTCACCCACTGAAAAAAGGGGAGAAATCAGGCCGAGTACAACCGTAAGGAACAAAATTTGAAAAATACTGTTTAATCTAATTAAATAATTCCAAACGTAAATTATACGTTAAAATCTCAAGTTACAAAACGTAAAGCATTATTCAATGAAAATAGAGAGAAATGATTGGAAGATCAAGGAAGCAGATCATCATCATCTGGTTCTCTTAAAAGCTCTGTAATAATCTCCCATGGGGGCTTCTGCTTTGTTACTTTCACCTCTCTCGTCCGGGACTAGTGAAATGAGTAGCTATAATTTTTCTTCATTTCTTCATAGTCCGAAGCTCATATCCACTACTAAGCCTAGGAAAATTGCATTTCAGAGATGTGGGTTTAAGTCCCCAGTAGCTCAGAAATCATTTGATCACATACCCAAACAGTTTCGAGAAGAGAGTCTTAGGGATGGATGTAAGTTTTACTTCGGGCGCCGTTTTATGTTTTGTTTGATTTATGGCTTGTAAATTTCAGCTTGTAGGTTTTGGCATCTTGGGTATTTGTTTAAGCTTCCAACAATAGATAGTTTTTGGGTTTCATGAAACTCATAAAGCACTCATTTACCGGAAGATTCGAACAAAGTGAGAATTTTAAATGAAAATTAAGAAGAATAAATGTTACTCGTTCTGTCACCGGCGTCGACCTTGTCGGCTTCATTGATTGTGTTTTCATTCAACTACAAAAATAAGAACTGCTTTGCACAACACAAAATGGTTACTCACAACCATTGAATGGGAGAGGGTGGATTCATCAAAAGCCTAATGCAGGTATGTATAGATACAATTCTTCTGTGGTTAATTGTCATCTCTTGTTGATGATGGTTTCATAGAAAATAATTACACCTCCACACATTTTGTTTGTGTTTAATGCTTGAGAACAAGATGGATACAAAAGTGTGTATGCATAGGTTGCTGAGAGAGGTTGGATTTTCTTGATTTATAGAAAGAGACGTGTTATGATCTGTGAAGAAAAACTTAAGACTTTATTTTGGGCTCTGAAAGACAAATTATAAGATAGCTCAAACAAATTGTCTATTGATTATATGTTATTTCACTATGGTGTCAAGAAAAAATTTCCTCATCAGTTGATAAGTGTAGTTGCTACACTTATTCGAGGTCCTAAATGGTGATATTTTACTGTTCTTTGGATAAAATACTACCTAATTTGTGTTATATTTCATTTTGTAGGTACAACTCAATGTTTGATGAAGAATTGAAGAAAATAATACGAATATAGCTGAAAATTGGCTAAAGTGGACCTAATCCAAAGCTTGGGGACTAAATTGCAAAATGCTAATAGATTATTCGAACCTAGTATCGATGATTGGAGAGATGTTGGAGTCAATTCGAAGAAGTTGGAAGATGGAGGGTCACGAAAATACAAAAAAGGAACCAAAATAAATAAAGAATGAAATTTGGGGACCAAAGTGCAACAATTGAAAGATTTTATGCATGCGCCCGTGAACAGGCAAAATCTCTCACGCGCACACGGGCTTAGTTTTTATTTACCGGGAGCAAACTACTTGAATGGCGCGCGGGCAAGGAAATACACGGTGCGTGCGCATAGGCCAATTCTGGGCATGAATGGCCCGATTTTCTGGTTTTATCCAAATTCCTATAAAAATCAAATTTAACCTACTTTCCAAGGGAGGTGGACGACTCGGAGCATATCAAATCCAAATTTTCACCACAAGAAAAAGTCTAGCACATCAATTCAAGGCGAATCATTCAAGGATTTTGAAGATTTATAGCCCGATTTAAAGATTTGAGTCAAGAACGTGGATTTTTCCTACTTCTTCAATATTTCTTTTTTCCGGGTGATGTTTTTCCAATTATTCTTGTGTAATTTAATTATAAGAATTTTAGGCTAGTTTTTTATTGTATTGGATGAATGATGAACCCTATTGCTTATTTATTTTAATTCGAGACAAGTAATTTAGTACTTCTTGATTTTTCTCGATTGGGTTTGCATTCTCATTGAACTATTTAATTGTTCGATCACCAATTAGATAGTAAGTTGCTTGTTGTAGTGTATGAATACTCATAATAAGTCTAGAACGCGGTAAAATCAACATATGGACAATAGGTATGATGAATAATATCTATAACATGTGCAATTATGTGTGATAAATCTTGTGAATCAATGCATATTTTTCATATGAATTCGGACTAGGAATAAGATCGGGTCGTGTTAAACATAGGTTTAATATATCTTGAAAAAGAATATTGAATAACAGTGGATTATCGATTGTCTTGGACAGAGCCGGACCTGAGGGGAGGCCCAAGAGGCCGCCGCCTCATGCCCAGAATTTTTTAGGCCCATTTTTTTTTAAAATTAACCTAAAACCACGACAGACTTTCTATTGAATTATTCTCTTTTTCCCTGCGACTGCGACTGCGAGGCTGTGCCATTTCCTCCACTCCACTGCTCTGCCTCCAGCCTTAGTCCACGCCTCTACCTTCAAGCTTCAGCCCTTTCCTCCACTCCAAATCTCCACGGCTTCGCCGTTGGCCCAACCCTTCCCTGCGTGAATGTCGCCAGCGTCCTCTCCAACTCTTTGTCTCCGGGCCCGTGATTATTGAGTTACCTCAGGTATGTAGGTCATATAATCATTTGTTTTGTTGGTGCAATGATTTAGGGCAATCTTGATTTTTAGTTTTGTTAGGATAAATAGTAGATAATTGTGATATTTCGGGTTTCTGTTTGTGTAAATGCGTGCTTTGGCGGGTGGGGTTGGAAGAGTTTGTCAATTTCCCTGACTCCTCCCCTAAAGCCACATATATTTATGTATATTTGAAGAGATTTTGATGCACTATGTAAAATCAAAAGTTTATTCTTTTGTGTATGTATAGGGTTTCGAAAGTTCTTGCATTTAATTGAAGAAACTTGGCATGCACCACAAGTATTGTGCAAGGGATTAATGAAGGAAATTGGTTGTTCCACCAAGTCATTTGTATGAGAAGTCGAAAGGGAGCATATTTAAGTAAGAGACTGATGCTTGAACTACATTGATTAATAAACTGATGCTTGAAGATTTTGAAATGATCGTTTAGAGAAATGGGGGGATATGAGACTTTTTGGTTACTATTATAATTTATAACTTTTGTTTATTGTCTATGTTGTGTTTTGGTGACTTGACATACGAGGATGGGGGAGATATTGAATTAGATTTTTTTAAACATATTTGGAGATTTTGTGAATTTTTCAGTACTTTGGGAAATCAATGCTCCACTAAGTGGTCCTAGAAGGCCCTTGAATTCTAGATTATACTTTTTAAAGCAGGAGGGTTACTGTAAGAATCCAACAAAGATCTGAAATAATCAATTTTGTGCACAAAACTTAGCATGGTCTAACAAGGAGTTGAAGCATTGTCAATTACCGATCAATATTTAATAGGAATGTAAAATTCATATTTTTCCCTCCTTATTTTATACGCTCATATGTTTATTTTGTACCTAAATGTACTTAGTATTCTCATATTTTGGTTTAAGTTGCAATTCTATAGATATTGCTAATTTGGAAGAAATAGATAAAAAGAGATCAAAATGGAAGAAAGTGAAAGTTCAGGGACTGAAGTACAAATATTTAAAAGTTTGTATCAAACCTCATGATGAAGACTTGAGAGTGTTAGAGGCCAATTGGATGAAGAAAGGAGTCAAATGGATGAAATATAGCCAAGACATTATCACATATCAACTTTCAAGCTGAAAAGTTTTGCTCCGATTTTCAGCCTCATCTTGAGACCAGTTTTTGACATTTTAGCTGATCTAATTCGAAGATGGTATCTGAAGAAAAGTTACAGCCCTTTGAGTTAAATTTCTAACGCATCTTGAATCGTCTGAATCGGATATCGGAAGAGGAAGTTATGATGAAAATATTGAAGCAGACACAAAGTGGACAGATTTCTAGCGCCCAAGCGCTACGAACTCAGCACTCAGGCGCTTCACTAGCCGAGAAAACACAATTTTCAACAGATTTCTAGCGCTCAAGCGCTGTCCTGTAGCGCTCAAGCACCGCGCGCCGCCACAGATTTTAGATTTTTATTGTTTGAGCCGCGAAAATCCTAGAAAAGGGGGCCAAAACACAAGAAAACAGCTCCAACCTATTTTCTTTCTATTTCTCTCTTAGATCTATCATGTGTAACTAACTCTTGGTGCTTGATTGAAGGATACTGAAGCCTTGGAAAACATTATAAATGTAAGATCCACCTATTTTCATTGTTTAATTTATATTTTCAGTATTGAATATTCTTCTATGCATAATTTTATGATTGCCATGTTTGAAATCTTTTAGTTTTTCATATATTGCAATCTATAGCTAAGTTAAGTCTCAAATCCGTAATTGTTTGAATCATTTAACTTGTGAAACACTAGGATTTGATAATTTTCAGCGACAGAAGTTATTGAATCTTAAGAAAAATGTTTAAATAGATTGAATACAACCGCTGGTGTTTGTATTATCTAGTTCATCGATTTCTCTATTATTTAAAGTTGTTATTAAATTGAATCTTTAGCGCTGGTATGAGATTATTTGATAATTAGGGTTAATTAGAACGCTGGTTTTTGAATAATTAAAATTAAGGAGAAATAGGAATTTATTCCAACGATAAATATTGTGAATGTGAATTGATTATTCTTTGTGGATTGATGAATGGTTATAAATCTCTAATGGTGGAAGTTGACTTTGATCAAGACTCGTTTCATTGATTTAATACAACTCGTTAATTTATATTGTTATTTGTTATAAGATTGATTTTGTTATAAACAAACCCCCCAATCGTTATACGAAGCATAAATTGTTGAATTGCACACTCGTCGTGGGATCGACCCTTACTTCCATTATTATATTAGTTTTAGAGGTTTAAGGACTATTTTTGGGTGCTTACGATAGCACACCAATAATTGTGTCTTTTATCTTTTATCTCCAAAGTTGGAAATGTTGTGTTTAATTGGATTCTAACTTAGAATTGTAGGATGTTTATATTTGTGTATCATTTCTCGCATTCCCTCATTGCGAATGAATAACTGGTGTTGCTTAGGATGGGAAGGCAAAATTATCATTACACAAGGGAAGTCCATGGCCGAAAGCGATAGGCTAAAATTAAATGAAGTTGTGTGGTAGATGTTTTTACCTTGAAAATGCTGCTTGACGAGTGTGTTTTACTCACGAGTTTTATACTTATTTTAACTCGATTATTGGCTAGATGATGTGAACCCACGTAATAATAACACAAAAGATTGAATCACAACCCCAAGAAAGCTAAAATCCCGGATTGAAGTTTGACCCAATAATTTATTCAATCAAGGAATCAAAGTTATAGAAGAACTTAACCCCTTAGTTACAAAAACTATAAACCTTGCTATGAATTTGGTGAACGACCCGAAGATGAATTTCTTGATAAGTTCAAAATTGTGTTCAGTGAAGAACAAGAAGAAAACAACCTTGCTTTGATTTAATCTCTCAATAATGTGTTGTTTTACAATGAAAAGAAAAGTCATATATATAGGGAACGCATAAAAACCCTAATTAAAATGTAAAAGTAGTTAACAAATTTAGTTCCGTAAGATTCTTTTAAAAGAAAAATAGGAATGTTTGTTATGATTTGGGGGCCCAAATTTTGAAGTTCACCTCAAGCCCCGTGAACACAGGTACGGCCCTGGTCTTGGATACATGAATTTACTAGATTAAGAATTATACTAAATAGCAATAGGGGGATTCACGATTCCAATACAAATATTAACATATTAGTTAAACACTTTATTTTGCATCGTTAGTTTAGGATTAGTATAAAAAATATACAAATCATCTTTTTGATTTCATTACACTTCGAATTTAATAGTAGCTATTAAACTACAAATTAGACCTTATTTCTCGTGGGAACGATACTCTTAACTCACATATTTTATTACTTGTACAACGATCCTATACGCTTGCGGATTTTGCACGAACATCAGTAAAGAGGATTTATGTTTGTATGATTGTGTTTGCATTGAGTCAATTTTATGCAAGTAGTTGTTGGACATTGTATGTTAATTGTTAATAAAAAAGTGACAATAAACTTTTGAAAGTGACATTGTATCACTTTTTTAGATTTTGTCACTTTTTTGAATTTTTTGTCACCTTTCAAGTTTTTTTTCACTTTTTTTAATATTTGTCACTTTTTCAAGAAGATAAAAAAGTGACATAATATGTTATATTTTTTGCCAAACATAATCATCACGTGGATTGTCTCGGAACATGATTACTGGTGCCGCACAAATGGATTGTGTTTTTTGGTGTTTGTCACTTTTTGAATTTTTTGTGTCATTTTTTTTAATTTTGTCACTTTTATATTTTTCTAACATAATCAGCATGTGTATTGGCCTAAACGTGGTGATTATTTTGAAAATATGATTACTGGTGCTGCCCAAATGGATGTCGCTACTTTGGTATTTATAACTTTTTTTAGTTTTGTCACTTTTTTTTGAGTTTGTGATTTCTTTTTCAAAAAAGTAAAAAAGTGATATTGTGTCACTTTTTTATTTTACACATTATTTTTTACTTCCTAAAAACTTTTCATATGATTTTTCAAACATTGTCACTTTTTTTTTTTTTTAGTTTTGTCACTTTTTTTTGAGTTTGTGTCATTTCTTTTAAAAAAAATGATTTTTATATATAAAAAAAGTGACAGTCACTTTTTCATTTTACACAGTATTTTTTACATCCTAAAAACTTTTCACATGATTTTTCAAAACATCCCTGATTTTAAGGATATTTTTGTAAGTACCCAAAAAAAAATAATGAAAAGGTTGTTGGGCCAGCTACGGCCGAAAGGCCAAACATATAAGTTATAACAAAAAATAATAATAATAAAATAAACGAAACAAGCCTGCCAGAGCAGACGACGGACCCAACCAGGGCTCGGGGCATCTTTTCTTCCCAAATTTTTTTTTCGGAGGATCCTAGCATGCGCGGCCACCCCCCTTGGCTGGGTGCTGAGTTTGCCACTGAGTTCAGCCATCTAAAAGTTGCTCATTAGGAAAATAGTTAAAAATTTGTATCATTTTGCCTAGAAAGTCTATCAGCATTTTGATAACTGAATCTATCTCGTTTTCCTTCTCTTTGAGAGAGAGACTGGGGGGGGGGGGGGGGTTCACTTTTCAGTATAAGACGTCAAAAGAGGATTCTTCAAGGACCTATTATTGGTACGTTAAGGTAGTAGCCTATTTGAAAACATAGTGCAACGTGTAATTGAGATGACAATGTACCTGCAGGAGGATAACCTCTTAGAGCCTGACGGTTGTGTGTGTTAGGTTGTGGAGGGTAGCCCATAGGAGGACATGACTGGGGAGGATACGCATCAGAAGGAAAAGGAGATGAGTAAGTTCCCGGATTAGGAGCGTACATAGGAAATGGTGATGGAGCTGCTGAATTAGGATGGTAAGGACTTGGATTTGTTGAACTGGTAGAAAATGGAGATGGGGTTACTGAACTTGGATAAGATACAGGGGTGGCTAAACGTGGAGTATACAATTTATTTGGGGGAGTTTGTGGATGGGTGAGTATGGAGGGAAAGTAGTGGGTTGGGGATGGGGCAGGAGATGACGGAGGATAAGGGGCGGGAGTGGTTGGATTTGGAGGAATGGCTGCTATATAAGGTGGTTGTGCATGGTATAGCATCGATGATGGATTGTAAGTACCCATTTTGGGGCTATCTGAATTTGTATTTTTTTTCCCTCGTCCTCTTAATTTTTCCAGACTCATTCCACTGAATTACTTATGATTTATCAGTTTTGTCACTTAAGTGCTTGCAATCGAGATTCCACTGAATTACTTATGATTACTTATGATTTATCAGTTATGATTCTACGAAGATTACAATTTGTAAGAAGCAAAATACCTCCAAGGAGCACAAGTACACTGAATTTGCAAAGTAATTTGAAAAGTAACAAGAAATGAAAGAAATGAAATTACAGAATTATCTGTTCGAGAGTGATTTGATTCGGCTCCTTGCTTCTATGCTCTTTCCTCTTTTATACTCCTTTGGTAGTTTGTTTCCTTGTAGAACCGTTTGAAAACTGCTCATCGCCCTGTAACTACACACGTCCTCCATTATAGATGACTTGTCAAGAAAATACCATTTTTAACTACTGTCATTACTCCCATCATTTAACTGCTTGCAACCGAGATTCTTGGATTGTGGAATGTGATAAGATCGCTCATTAATTGCTTCAATAATTCTTGGCTCCGACGGTGTTTAAGCAGTAGTCCCAGTAATTCGAATTGCTCTAATCTGGTACATAATTCAGTAAATTGTTGTTGAAACTGTTGCTGAAGGTTCACCAAATTTGCACTGGTCACCGAGTTTGTGTTATTTTGATCTTGCTCCAAGTTTCCACGTCCTGCAATATATCTACGATCTCACCGACCTGAATAACACGTCTATGATACCACTTGAAACAAATCCAGGTGAGCAAAGACTATTAATTTGGGCGGTTTCAAGTTTAGAATACTACAAACACCGTTGGAGCCAAGATTTCTTAGGAAGAAATCAAGGAATAGCCAAAATAAGAGGAGAATTTTTAACTTAATAATATTCAAATAAGACTTTTCATTCTCTCCTTACAATAGACATAACATTCAATTTATACTAGTTTAGACTCCATATTACTTTTCTAGACACTTAAATTTACTAGACTAATAATTCTAATAATGACTCTTCAATTCCCCCATGCAACCATTTGACTGACTCATTAATACATTGACTTAACTAAGCACCATTTAACTCGAGAAAAATTTGCATTAATTCTCACACCATGAGTTACGAATAATCTAGTAATCAGAACCATTTTCGGTACCATGTCCAACATAAATTCGTTATATCAAGTTACATCTTCTTAACCATCAGTGGACAAAACCTTGTCATATTCTGCATAAGAAAAACAGTAAATCAATTGCTTTATATCATTAAAGTAATACAATTGAAATGCTCAACTTGTATTCAGGGACGGAGCAGGAATATTTATCTAACATCAAAAGCTTAATTTTGACAAGGTCTTCTTGACTCATTAAAACATGCCAAAATTGCTTCAAGAAATGGGGGCGGTTGCTCGGAAATTAATGAAAAGAAAATGATTCGAAAGTTCCTCTAACTTATTACTCTGCTCGATGAAGTTGGACAAACAATAGTGTGAACATAGTCAATGTGTTTCTTTGTTCTCCTACCTGTACCCATAAGATAATGAGAGAAGAACATGCCTTGATTCAAAAGGGATGCTAACTCCCCATAAGCTGAAAAATGGAGCCTTTGTGAAGACAATATGCGATATAACCAACTACCTCAAGTTTGAAGCCTACAACACTTAAAACCCTCGTATTATTGTTTCAGAAATTTTAAATTCTTAAAAAAAAAAAGAAGAGAGAACACGATAACAAAATATCAATAGCCAATTGCTGAATCATATTAAACATCGAGAGAGCAGATTGTTTGAGTGCAAGTAGAGGTTCTCTTGCTGTGAATTTGGATGCCATGGAGCCTGAAATACATGATGCGAGTGCTAGTGAACAAGAAGCTAGTAGAATTGGAATTCCATAGACAGAGGCAAATATTTAGTTGATTATTGTGATTTTTGAAATGTGAATCTTGTGATTCATGAATTCTTTGTGATTTGTGACTTGTGAGTTGTGAATATTGTGATTTGTGAACCACTAAAGTTTATATTGGCAATTTGGTATATAATATAATTGATGTGAATTGTGATATGTGAATATGACAATTTGACAATTTGTGAATTGTGAAGTTTATATTGGCAATTTGACAATTTTAATTGAAAAATAAATTGGGGCATTTTGTAGATTATGGATCGATTTTTTCAATCGAAACGAAAGTCCATACCTAGGTCTTCTTTGTCTAGTTGTGCATCTAGTCTCGTCACTGATTCTAGTCGAGTACAAGAGTTATCAAATAACACAAAGAAGTCCCGATCTTAATAAACGATCTCGCTCTTACGATCTCTGATGGTCGATGTTGACTAGTCAACGTTCACCCGGACTGAGTTTACATCTTGGGTCCGTCACTGCTTCCAAACCTTGTGTGTAGTCCTCTATAGCTTCCCAATCACTAGAAATGAAAAGTTCGCCAAGTGTGTCCCAAACACTGGGGGACGAGGACACATACTCAGAGAGTTCAATTGCGAAACCTCAAGTTAGTAAAGAAGCTGAAATTAATGGTGGAATGGGTCAACTCGTTCAAGGGTAACAGAAGCTTTGATGGCGACCTAAAATTGAATATCGTTGAAAACCAGGCGGATGAAGTGGTATTAAGTAAAGAGGATGATGATTATATAGAGTATATGGGGGATACGACCTTGTGGGGTTTTTTGTAGGTACATTCCCCCGAGAAAAATGCCCTATTACAGTTGTGTGCCTCATGGAAATTGGAGTACCAATACTTTGTTCATCAAAGTGGTTGGTTGGTCTTTAAGTTCCAAAATGATTCGGATAGGTTGACTATTTTACATGGAGTCCCCTTCTACGTCTTTGGAAGACCATTGATGTTAAAAGTCATGCCTCGCTATTTTGAGTTTGAAGGCAAAGAAGTTAGCACCATGCAGGTTTGGATTAACTCACCCGATTTGCCTTTGGAATTATGGAATCTAAACTCCATGTAGCTTTCGACCCATCCCGGATCATATCATACTCTCCCTTTTCCAAAGGATTCGTCCTCGAATCCCATACCTTCAATGCATAGATTGTAGCCCTTGTTTCCAATCATAGCAAGAACGTGAAATGATCCATCTCCTCTAGCATGCAGTTTGGACCTCTTTTGAATTCATATCCTCCTCTTCCGTATGAATACCCAATAACCAACACATAGATCAAAGTGTGCTTGTCCCAAGGACTTCATTTTGCAAGTTTGCGATACTCCAAAAATAACATTCGTTGGCATGTCACAATGCTTCCTCCATGTCTTACTCGACCTAGGTGTTTGTATCAATGACACTGCAAATGGATTCATCTTTCCCATCACTTCACCTTGATAATTCAACCAACTGCATATAAATTCCTTCCAATGCCTTTGAAACTCCTTCATCACGTCGAGAATCACAAAATCAACCTCTAGTATTAGAGAGATATCCAAGCTGAGGTAAGGTAGGTTAATTTCATCCACAAGTCGATGCTCAATGTCTGGATTAGGTGGTATCCCAATAAGCTCGCTTTCATGGACCCCAATATGTTCAGAAACCTGGAAGACAGAAATAGTCATACTAGAGAGGGAATTGTTAGTTCTCACTAAAGCTCTCTCAACTTTACTTTCATTTTCTTGCAAGCTCACTTCTAACTTTTCTTCGTTCTCTCCCTCTTGCGGCCCTTCTTTATCTTTTGTTTGCTCTCCACTCTCATTTTCATTTTCTATTTCTTTTCTCTCTTGTGGCTCCTCTCCTTTTTCATCACACTTAGCTACCTCACTATTTTCTCTCACTAGCACTTTGACATGATCATTTTGAGAATTAATCATAAATTCAACAAACGCTAAAGGAAGTAACAGAAATTCAACAAAGTGATATACATTAAAAAAGTGACATAAATTTGAAACAAATGACAAAAAATAAAAAGGCGACGCACTAAAAAGGTGACAATTTTTTGTTTTAAAAAAGTGATAGAGAAATTAAAAAAATGAAATAACATTCAAAAAATTTACAGAAATTCAAAAAAACTGACACTAAAAAAATGATAGAATCGAAAAACGGACATATTTAAGGGCTATGTTTCTTCACTATTCAAGTGAGGTTTTTATTATATTATCGAAATATTCATGACAAATTTTGAAATACATTTTTCGAATTTAAAATTAGTAAATGATTAGTTCATAATTACAAGTCAAAAATGGCCACAAGAAATGAACTTAATAATTATAGGTTAAACTTCATAAATTTTTACATTGATATCGATTAAGAAAAATAAAAAGAAGAAACATTAAACATAGTTTTCACCCCCCTCCACCCCCGTATTTTCGCCCCCCAAGATTAAAAACCTGGCTACGTCCCTACTCTTAACTTATTACTCTGCTCGATGAAGTTGGAGAAACAATAGTGTGAACATAGTCAATGTGTTTCTTTTTTGTTCTCCTACCTGTACTCACAAGATAATGAGAAAAGAACACGCCTTGATTCAAAAGGGATGCCAACTCCCCATAAGCTGAAAAATGGAGCCTTTGTGAAGACAATATGCGATATAACTACCTCAAGTTCGAAGGCTACAACACTTAAAACCCTCGTATTATTGTTTCAGAATTTTTAAATTCTTAAAAAAAAAAAAAAGAAGAAGAGAGAAGAAGATAACAAAATATCAATAGCCAATAGCTGAATGGTGCTAGAAATTAAAGTTCTAGCATCAATATGATTTTCCAGTGGAATGAATTGAAGAACAAATGAAGTTTCCTTACCCAAAGATTGCTGCTGCGTGAATTGTGGAAATGGAGAGGATGGATGAGGTAGAGTGAGGATGGTATTTCAATAGTAGAATATTAGGGCACAAATCCCTAGGAATTCAATTGGGCCAAAAATTTGGGTAATAAGGATTTTCCTAATGGGCCTAGGTGGATTGGGCTGAAAGAATTAAAACTAAAATCGGGCTTATGAAATTGGACCATAAATGTTGGATTTTAAATAATTGGGCTTGAATTTAATAAAAATTGGATATAAATAAAATAATTCGAAATTGATAATAAAATTATTATTCGGGATTGGATTCAATCGAATAGATTTGAATTCGTTTTTATAACGGCTAGACGAACGCGTTTCTCTAGAAAATTAGGGTTACGTTTTAGCGACACGTTTTTCGAGAAAATTAATTTATATAATTTAAAAATTCGCGGTCGCTACAACGGTCAAACTAACGGTTTATGTAAATTTGGACTTTGGGTGCGAATTGTTTAAAGATTTGGTACCATAAGTGGCACAAATTAAAGGTTTAAGCAAAGTCTGCAAAAATGTGAAAGGTTTGTTGTCGTGGCTGCAATTTTCCCTTATTAAAATCTAAATGATTTCAAAATTTATAAAGAAACTCATATTATTGTAAATGAAATAGATAAAGACCAAAGTATTATTTACAAACTTGGTTACCTTCAAAACAAAAACAAATACAAATAAATCATATACTAGTAATTTCATAGTTGAGCTACTTAGTATAGCTCCCCAAATCTAAAAAGAAGAAAACAAAACTAAAAAGAAATGAAGAAATAACCAATAATTCATGGGACAATCAAATAACCTTCTTGACTCCAAGATATACTTTCAACTCACTATCCATCTGCTATTTGGTTAAATGAGGATTCCTGTAAGGAAAAGCTCCACAATTTCAATAAAAAACAAACATATAAAAAGTAGCAAAGTATTAGCTAGAAAAAAAAATATGAAATATCTCATATTAACAAGGTAAATGATGCAAAACGTGTAGGTTCATTTTCTACAAGTTGCATGTGACTACAAATTTCAAGCAAAATTCAAATGCAGGAAAATTAATAGCCATTTAAATTTGAAAAGGGATAAATTGTGCATTATTCTCTACAATATTCATTATTTATAGGCTAGCAAGAGAAAATGAAATTACCTTGTGTAAATGGAAACTAACATCTCCAATCCGAACTAAAAGGTCACTTGGAATATCAATTTCAACATAGCTATATGCACAAAAATATTTCTGTAATTTATACCTCAAGAACAGCAAATAAAATATTCAACTATAGTTTGAAGACAATGAATTTTCAGGAAAAATAAAAAATAAAAAAACTCACCATCACACATACCAAGAGTGCTCTCTTTGCTCAAAACCATGAGTCTTAGCTCCATATTTGCTTGTAGTGAGAACTCCACTACTGAAATATTGTCCCCCCAAAAGACTCGGTTTCGGAAGCCCACAACACACAAAAAATAAAAGAGAATTCAGAGCAGAGTTTCTCAACAAATTGATAAGACAAGAGAATATGAGTTAAACAGCAAAACATAACTAATGAAGAAAATGAACTGATGAGTGTGAAGGAAGAACTGTTAATTAATTTCACCTTATGCTTTTTTTCTTTCAAGAGTCCAGACATCTTTATGTACATATGCACCTAATGTTATCAAAATTGGTTGGACAAACCAAGCTTGAAGCAACTTGGCATATTAAAAAATTGGACTGTACAATCTATCTTAGTAAATAAACTTCATGAAATATCTAAATCTATTCATATTAAAATTGTCTTGTTTCTCATCTTATTAATGTTGGTACCGGATTTCCCAATAATATTAGGACATTGGCTAGATAGAACAAGAATCTTAAACTCCTTATTTTTGTTGTTATTCTTCCTGTCAAAGTCCTGGACCATATCCAGTTGCCTCTTTTGGTTCTTGATATCCCCGTCATCCAGATGAGAACGAAAGCGCTTCCCATTTTCACACATTGCACGCTACACAATTGTCCTCTTGAATGCATTGCAAAGCAATTCCAAACTTTGAGATTGAACCAAAATCAGAGGGGGAAAATTGCAACTAAATTTCACAAAAAATAATAATTACGCCCGTTTGATTTTCATTATTGTAAAATGAGAATGAAAAATATAGTCGTTAGGCCACACAAGATATGGAAATTCAAAATTGATGGTTTGATGTGATGGATAACGGTTATATTTTCATTTTTTTGGATGAAAAATGAGAAACAAACGGGCGCTTAACATGAAAGTCATAAAAAAAAAAAACTTTTTTTCCCTTGCTTATTTCCATATCAAGCCCCTAAATTCTCAATTTTTGTTCCCACTTATAAGAGTTTTGATCTAAAACGGAATAAACAAAAAATGTCTGGAATCTACTACCCCATCCGTAGTGCTAAAATACACATAACTATTTATAATGAATCACATAAAAAATACTAAATCTATTAAATGTATTATTTCACATACAGACAGAAATAATAGTGAACTTTGCAAAAAATATGGTTGATAATTCCATTGATTAGTTAATAGGGTTAATAACCTTAATGGTAACTGAACTTTGCAAAAACTTTTCCACGGGGTCACTGATCGTTAAAAATTACCCAAATCATCACTAAATTTTGCAAAAAGTTTCCACGGAGTCACTGAACTTTTAAAAATCAGATCATTCATCACCGAACTTTGCAAAAAGTTTCCTAAATGATCACTGAGTCTAGTGATCATCTGAAAAACTTTTTGCAAAGTTTAGTGACCCCGTGAAAATCTTTTGCAAAGTTTAGTGATGAATGTAGTGATTTTTAAAGTTCAGTGACCCCGTGAAAACCTTTTTGCAAAGTTCAGTGATCCCTTGAAAACTTTTTGCAAAGTTCAGTAACCATTGAGGTTATTAACCCTTAGTTAATATGTAAATTTTACAAATTATAAAATATTAATTTGTTGCTAAGTTGTCATTAATCCGTTGATGGTAGCAACGGAAGACGTCCATCGCTAAAATTTCGTCTATGTTGGCTCTTTTTCTAGTAGTGGATGTTTTCCTCCACCTATAAATTTCTTAACAACAAATATTATTTGTCATAAAAAGTAAACTATTTTGCATCATAAACACTTTGTTGCAAATAACAAAAGTTTGTCGCCATAAGTTTCCTACCAAAAAATATTATAGCGCCTTGCTTTCCTCGTGTTTTTGGTGACAATCATTACTATTTGCAACTTCTTACATTTCAAAACAATTTTTTGTGTTGCATTATATTTTTTTATACTTATTTTTTTTCAACACAATTTTTGCGATAAATCACTTATTGCGACAACATTTTGTATGCCGAGAAAAAAATTGTCGCAAAATCATAATTTTGTTGTAATGGATTGCTAAGGAATGGAGAAAATTACAATACTGCAAAAACTACATTGTGTTCACAAACAACAAAAGAGTATATGCTCTTTTTAGGGACACAAAAATGGATTTCTCTAAAACACAGAACACAACCTCTTATAATTTTAATCATACAAAACACAACTTAATTTTGGAAATAAAACTATGTAGCAGGGATGCCATCGACTATTAGACTTGTTATAGTTGCACAATTGTCCTCCTACATAATGCAATTTGTGCTTCCCTAGGTAAGAATTGTTTTGAAACAAATCATAAAACCAGAACTTCATTTAACACTCTTAAAATATTTTAAGAAATCCATTCAAATAAAGAGAGTCGAGAGCAAGAAGTGCACACGAATGTTAAGTGCACTTTTCCACAGATTTTGTTCTCAATGAAAATATAGCAAAAGAATCCAAAAGAATTGACATATATTTCTCCATTATAAATATAATAGAGCGTGTAGTTATTAGTTAATGGAAAATAATTCAGTGAGAGGTGGGAAAGTGAATTGGAAATACAAAAGTTGAAACTTTTCCTTTTCAATTTCTCACACAAAGATTTTTACAAACTTTTCGACGAAAATAAAGCATCTGCATCATTATGGAGTCAAGTAGAAGAACAAGAATTTACCAGGAAAATCAATAAAATTCTGATTCTAACCTTGTATTGAATGAATGGAGAGAGAAAGATAGAGTTTGATGATGGCTGATCGAAAACGTTAAGGACTGACAGAGAGAAAATCATAGATTTAGGGTTTGATGGGGTTGAAATGCATTTGTTTTTTGGTTTTTGTTGTTTTTTTTGAGATTTGAACGTAATTTACACGACTAATGAAAGTTTAAGAAGCGGAAGGGTATTAATCAATTTACTATTATTGGGTCGTATTGTGCCTAATTTTCCCTTTATTTTTGGGCGACTTACAAAAATGCCCATAAAATATAAAAGTATTTTCAAAGTAAAAAATACTGTGCAAAATTAAGTGTTAAAAAGTGACACGACGTCACTTCTTAAAGTTAAGTGTCATTTTTTATTATGTGTGTCACTTTTATTAAAAAATGATGTTTTTTTACTAAAAAAAGTGAAAAAAAATGACTAAAAATAGTGGTAGAAATTCAAAAAGAAAAAAAAAAAAGTGACACAAATTTAAACAAGGAACAAAAATCAATTAAAACATTAAAATCAGTTCAATAAATTGACAAAAAAAAAAAAAGTTACATAACCACCATTCATTATTTGTATCTGTTCACTGCCAAACATATTTTAATTAGTTCATCAATAAGACATCAATCAAAATGGCTCAGCCAACCCATTGACGTCCACTTAATGACAATGTCATTTTTTTTATTAAAGAAATTATAGAAATTTGAAGAAAGTGACATAAAAAAAAATTGTGAATAAGAAAGTGACATATAAAAAAAAAAAAAGTGAAAAAAAACCAATTAAAACATTGGAATCGGTTCAATAAAGTGACATAACTTTCGTCCCTCTTTTTTCTCCATTCACCATCAAGTATCTTTAAGTTAGTTCACCAACAAGACACCAATCAAAATGTCAATCATCTTTAAGTCAATTCACGTTAACCGTCATTCATCAACTTAGCTAACTTATCGACCTCCACTTAATGAAGATCGCAGTAGGAGAACAAGCTAAGTTTTTTTTTTTCAATTTCCGTTGTTAGAAGAGGCCATTGCCTAGACCAATAGTTGCAGCCGCCGTTGCCATAAATTTTCACCAACGCCTCCGATTGTCCATGTCTTCAACTTCCTCACTAGTGTTTTTGGTAAGGATTTAATTATGCTTTAATTGAGAAATTGTCTTTTATCTACGTGTTTTTCCTTTTAGCCTCTTCCACATACTTGGAATAATTTAAAGGTAACAAGAAAATGGACCAAAAAAAAAAAAAAAATTCTAAATATTATTGAATCACAACAAAAATTCTAGTCACAGATCACAAGCCAGAGACTTTTATTAGACTGATTTATTAACAAACCAAAAGAAAAGGTATAACTAATTTGAGCAGCGATTCTTTTATTTGGGTGAAATTGCATACACAACTTCTTATGCCAACTCTAACCTCATTAAATAATTACTATGTAATTGGCTATTGAGCTGCAACAACTTTCTGTAAAAACTTTATCGTGTAGATGGCTGCCACTTTAGTTTGCAATTGCAATAATCTTCATTGACCATTCGCTGAATCATCGGCACAGCCTAAGACATTGCCGTGAATTATTAAGCAATGTAAGTCGAAAAAAATTCACTCAAAAAGCTAATTAAAGCATACAGAAGTTACATATATTTGTGACTATGAGTATATGCTACAAAGAGCTTCTGCCATGAGCTACTCCCAACCAAGTTGCTCAAAAGAACATCAAACAAAGTGATTTGTGTAACAACTCTGAAGCAGTGACACTCAATCAGATCACAACTTTTCAGCCTATATACATGCTATAATAGCTATGTATTAACACAATAGAACATGACAAGTAAGCGAATAGAATGAGACCATGTATCAAGTATCCAAAGTGTGCCTCTTCTACCTGGCCCCACATAAATACTTGATCCTCTCTCATTCAAAAGTATTATCATGCAATTACAAACTTTGTACAAGGGTAATCTAAAACCGGCACCCATATTTTCGTCCATTATGTCTTTTCCACACACATTATGCTTCATCTGACTTGAGCGTAGGAGTGCACGTGACAATAGCACTCTCCCCTTGTCGGAGCTATGGTTTATACAATATAACATGATTATCCAACTGTCCGTGTAACATACATGTGGATGGGATACGACGTAGGATTTATTGACAATTGGATCTCACCGATTTGGAGGTCAACATTTTTTTTCCTATTTTGTAGAAACTAGATTGTGACATTATCTTGCAGTTTATTAAAACTGCATTGAAAAAATAGAAAAAGCAAAAAAAAAAAAAAAAAAAAGACAGCTCAACTTGTTGGACAATGAAGTCTGTCCAAATGTAGTACCTGTACCATGATCCAACTAGGAGTGTGAGTGTCGAGCCATTCAAACCATGTCTCAATTGTTGTTTCCTTGGTATTAATAGCAGAATTACGTGACGAAGGTTCACAAGTTAAATTGAAAAATGCAAGTGCAGTGCAGTGCAGTGCAGGATGAGTATCCAATGGTTTGTTTGGGCCTGAGAATGAATATTGTCGTCATCTTCAAGTAAAGCCAAACATGACATTCAGGTTTAACCATGCTGACCATTTAGTAATTGTAGTGGAAAGTGGGATCTGAAGGTACAGTACAGGCTTGGCCATCCATTTTGTTGTGATCCAAAAGTAATGGATTTTGGGTTTCAATGAGGGGGGTATTTGGGGCTTGCTAGTTGCTACAAGATGCCTGGACTAGCGAAGTTTTTTTTTAGTGCTTTATGAGATATAATTCTTACGAAATGTGTGAATAATAATTAATAAGAACAAAGACCATCTGCCCAACTAGCCATAACACCCAAAGAGGTTCAAGACAGAAAAGAAACACAATAATTCTGCCGTATTTTGGCACCCATTAATTATACACACAAATTAGGACCTTATTGAGAAATTTAAGGACTTAATTGAATATTTCTCATTTTCCTAGGGACTTTTTCTCGTGCAGAAAATATTCACATAGCTAGGAAAATAATTAACCTTGGAAGAATAATAATGGAGTTTGAGGCTTAAATGGTTTAAGTTAAGCCAAAAACCGAGGACTGATCTGTAAGTTCTAGAATTATTGGGAGATGGTAGGTTTTATGTACAAATAATATTAAATTGGGTAACTTAGGAAACTACATTTAAAATTAGGAATTTCCTGAAAAATCATATGAAAAGTATTTTGGAAGTAAAATATACTTTATAAAATTAAGTGTTACTTTATTTATTAAAAAGTTTTTACAAAAAAAAAAAAAAAAAGTGAAATTTGTCACTCAAAAAAGTGACAGAAATAAAAAAAAAAAAAAAAAAAAGGTGACTAACACTAAAAAAAGCGACAAATGAAAAATAAAAAAATGTGACAAACACTCAAATAAAAAGTGACCAAAAACAAATGACAAACTAAAAAATGTGAAAAAACACCAATTCAAACATTGAAATCAATTACATAAAGTGACTAAACTTTTACATTTAAATATGTTATTATTTTGTGTGAAGAATATAACGTGACTTTTTCCTTAAACCAACATTTTTGAGGGATTATTAAATCTCAATCCTACAAAAAGAAAAAAAGAAAATGACACACTAAAAAAAGTGACAAAACACCAAATCAAAACTTATGCTTGCCACTCAAAAAAGTAACAATTTTTTTTTTTTTTAAAAGTAACAAACAATAAAAAAGACACACACACACTCAGCTAAACCACTAATCTACTTCAGATTGAAGAAAGAGCATCAGAAATGTCTCCACTATCCAAATGACTGCTAAGGAATGAAGAAAATTACAATACTGCAAAAACTACATTGTGTTCACATGCTCTTTTTAGGGACACAAAATGGATTTCTCCGAAACACAGAACACAACCTCTTATAATTCTAATCATCACAAAACACAACTTAATTTTGGAAATATAACTATGTAGCAGGGTTGCCATCGACTATTAGACTTGTTATAGTTGCCCAATTGTCCTCCTACATAATGCAATATGTGCTTCCCAAGGTAAGAATTGTTTTGCAACAAATCATAAAACCAGAACTTCATATAATACTCTTAAAATATTCTAAGAAATCCATTCAAACAAAGAAAGCCTGAGAGCAAGAAGTGCGCATGAATGTTAAGTGCACCTTTCCACATATTTTTGTTCTCAATGAAAATATAGCAAAAGATTCCAAAAGAATTGACATATATTTCTCCATTATAAATATAATAGAGTGTGTAGTTAATGGCTTATAATGTGTGTAGTTATTGGCTTATAATTCAGTGAGAGGTGGGAAAGTTAACTAGAAATACAAAAGTTGAAACTTTTCCTTTTCAATTGCTCACACAAAGATTTTTACAAACTTTTCGACGAAAATAAAACATCCGCATCATTATGGAGTCAAGTAGAAGAACAAGAATTTAATAGGAAAACTAATAAAACTCCGATCCTAACCTTGGATTGAATGAATGGAGAGAGAAAGATAGGATTTGATGATGGCTGATCGAAAACGTTAAGGACTAGCAGAGAGAAATCATAGATTTATGGTTTGATGGGGTTGAATTCCATTCGTTTTCTTTAAGTTTTGAACGTATTTTACACGACTAATGAAAGTTTAAGAAGTAAAAAGGGTATTAATCAATTTACTAATTATTGGGCCATACTGTGCCTAATTTTCCCTTTATTTTTTGGCGACTTACAAAAATGCCTGTAAATTTATGAGTCTTTTGAAAAATTATACAAAAGTATTTTGGAAGTAAAAAACATTGTGCAAAATTAAGTGTAAAAAGTGACACAATGTCACTTCTTAAAGTTAAGTGTCATTTTTTACTATGTATGTCACTTTTATTAAAAAATGATGTTTGTTACTAAAAAAAAGTAACAAAAGTTTTAAGAAAGTGACTAAAAAAAGTGGTAGAAATTAAAAAAAAAAAAAGTGACACAAATTCAAACAAGGAACAAACATCAATTAAAACATTGAAATCAGTTCAAAAAAGTGACATAACCTCCATTCCTCCTTTATCTCCGTTCACCGCCAAACATCTTTAAATTAGTTTATCAATAAGACATCAATCAAAATGGCTCACCCAACCCATTGACCTCCACTTAAAGACAATGTCATTTTTTTATTTAAAGAATGATAGAAACTTGAAGAAAGTGATAGAAAACAAAAAATGTGATTAAAAAAGACAAACCATAAAAAAGTGACACAAATTCAAAAAAAGTGAAAAAAAAAAAAAACAATTAAAATATTGGAATCGGTTCAATAAAGTGACACAACATTCCTCCCTCCTTTTTCTCCATTCACCATCAATCATCTTTTAGTTGGCTCACCAACAAGACACCAATAAAAATGTCAAACATCTTTTAAGTCCATTCACCTTCACCTTCATTCACCAACTAAGCTAACTCATCGACCTCCACTTAATGAAGATCCCAGTAGGAGAACAAGCTAAATTTTTTTTTTTCAATTTCCGTTTAAGAATGCTTTAATTGAGAAATTGTCTTTTATTTATGTGTTTTTCCTTTTAGCCTCTTTCACATACTTCGAATAACTCAAAGGTAACAAGAAAATAGACAAAAAAAAAAAAAAAAATCTAATTTAGAATTCTAAGATATTATTGCATCACAACAAAAACTCTAGTCTCAGATCACAAGCCAGAGACTTTTATTAGACTGATTTATTAACAAACTAAAAAAAAGGTATAACAAATTTGAGCTCTGTCAAGAAGAGTGGACATACCAAATTCAAAGTATACTTTAAGCCAGGAAAAAGAAAGCAGCAGCAATTTTGGGTGAAATTGCATACACACTTCCTATGCCAAATCTAACCTCATTAAATAATTACTATGTAATTGGCTATTGAGCTGCAACAACTTTCTGTAAAAACTTTATCGTGTAGATGGCTGCCACTTTAGTTTGCAATTGCAATAATCTTCATTGACCATTCTCTGAATCATCTGGCACAACCTAAGACATTGCCATGAATTATTAAGCAATGTAAGTCGAAAAAAATTCACTCAAAAAGCTAATTAAAGCATATGAAAGTTACACACTTGTTCTTAAAACTGTTAGTGAAGATACCCGCTTTTGACGGGAACTTCCAGATATTGGCTTTGGATTTGTCAATCTTAATTGTACCTCTATTTATCATCCCATCTGATTCTCCAAGAAATAGAAACCATATAAACCAAATGTCAATCTTAATTGCACATCTATTTATAGATGAAAGATATAATGGGGTTTGGGGATTTTATACCGTATTAATTACGTTGTTAAATGGTTTAATTAATTATTAGGGTATTAATCAAATTACTTAATTATTTAGGGTATTGGGCCTAATTTAGCCAAATAGAATTAGCTAATTTCATTTTTTGCCACCGTGTGACCACATTCAATGCATTTGTAGGTTAAGGTGAGAAAAACACATTTCATAGATGACTTTTGGAGACATTATGGCAGGTATAAACTTACTTTCCCAAAAGTCATCTATGAAATGTGTTTTTAATCGATTTGGGTAGACTTGGGCATTTTAATCGAAATCGAACTAGAATCATAGACTCCGATCTGATTCCAAAAAATATAAATTAGGAACCAGAATCGAGAATCGATCGTGTTCGTGTTAGTTTTTTGTTCCTTTACGAGAACCGTGGGTATCAAATTTTTCTAAAACTGTAGACTTAGTTCTAACCATAAGAAATCATGACTTTCTGTTACTTTTCTATTCTCGTCTTTAATCAGATTGTTGCATTTTAGAAGTTAGTACATGTTACTCTTAATTTGTAATGTAGGTTTTCTATGAATCAAAAAGTTCAAGATAGAGATGTAGTGTAAGTTATGAATAAAGCGTTCATTCTTGCAATTTGAACTTTTTATTTTCTTGCATTGTTTGCAAATTTAAGTGATTTTTCAATTTTTTTATAGCGTGTTAATTGAACTTTATATATTCATAGCTTGGACGTGATGGACTTTTTGGTTATCTCAAGTTCAAGGTTCTCTTGAAATATATTTTTTTCTTTTTTACTCAAACAAAGCGAGTTCAATACGTGAACTGTAATTTCTTGATACAATATAGCACTTGTTTGGCTCTAATGAGGATTTGGGGAAAATGCATTTTTGAATAGTGATTTTTTTAAAAAAAAAATATGTGATTAAAAAGAATGAAAATTTTTGGGTTTATGTATAATATTATTTTATTGGAAAACGTGTGGTTGATAAGAAAAATGAGAAAATTGAACTATAATTTTAATGGGGGCCAAACGGGGGAATATTTATGTATGTAATTAGTAGTTTTTTTATATTAGCTCATTTTAAAAGTAGAAGAATTTAAGCATTATCAATAATTAAATTATAGTCTCTACCATACCTCATTTATGTATCGAATAAGATTTATTAAGAAAAAAACTATTTCTTCTCAAATTGTAATTTAGTTTTTATGTTTTAATTTTATCCTCTTTTTGTGATTTTTAATCTCCACTATTTTGAGTCATGTAGCTGAATTTTTTAATTTCTTAGCTAATTTTCTCCTTTATACAAATATTGTCGAGTAGTGGCATTTTAGGTATACTTATTGAAAGGGCGTAAATGAAAATGTTCATTAAATGTATATAAGAAAAATGTTATTAGTAAAATCGAACCCAAACCAAAATCGACGGTTCGAGATTGAGTTTGGTTCCAATAATTACAAGAACTCAGATGGTTCCTGATGTTACCAAAAGTTGTCACCGGTTGATTCTCGAGCTTGGCGATTGAGAATGATTATGAACGGAATCTTCAGTACCTGAAATAAAAGTGTCGAGGTGTGCCTCGTCGCCTCTTCAATGCTTAAGTTAGCGAACAGGCGAATATAAGTGTAAAGCTTTAAATTGAATGAAAAAACATACTTGAATAATGAATTAGAACCTGTATTTATAGAGGTGAGTAACCCATTCTTGATAGGATTAGGATACTTGAAGCCTTGTCTATTTAAGATATGTAAAAGACTTGAGTATTTCAATATAAGTAGGAGTTGTAAGTTAGTTAGAATCTAGTCTTATTGGAGTTGGATAAGCTTGAAGATGAAAGTAGAGTCATATTAGAGTATGTCATTTGAGACAGAGAAGGGGGCAAAGGTAATAATCTGAGGTGACATAGGATCGTCATAAGCGACAATTAAGCCCAACTTGGTTAATGTACCGATTCTCACAGATAACGTCAATGATGTTACAAAAAATCATCACCGGTTGATTCTCGAGCTTGACGATTGAGGATGATCACGAACGAAATCTCCTGGACCTAAAACAAAGGTGTCGAGGTGTATGCTCGTCTCCCCCACCAATACTTAAGTTAGCGAAAGGGGAAATATAAATGTAAGGCTTTAATTTGAATGAAAAAACATACTTGAATAATGAATTAGAACTTGTATTTATGGAAGTAAGCAGCACACTCTTGATAGGATTATGATACTTGCGGCCTTATCTATTTAAAAGATGTAAAAGATTTGAGTATTTCAATATGAATAGGAGTTGTAAGCTAGTTAAGATCCAATCTTATTAGAGTTGGATAAGCTTGACACTACAACAAAAATAGCCTACGGCAACGTTCAAAAAACGTTGCCGTAGACCTTTTGCAACGTTTGGACGTGTGTTGCAAATCAAGGTGTTGCCGTAGAGTAGGACCCCTACGGCAACGTTTAAAAAACGTTGCCGTAGGGATTTTTTTTTTTTACAACAATTTACTCAAATTGATTGACAAAATTGAAAATGAATCCTTATGAACAAATTTTGGAATTGCATAAAAAATGATAATTTTATTACAAATTTTTGAATCCATACACTTGAATATTAGAATGTGATACAAAAACACCTAAATAAGAGTGAGTTTCAAAATGGTAATACATCAATTGATAGTAAGCACTTCCATCCAGTGTGATAATCACCCAACAAACAAATTTACTCTAAGCAACCCTATCATGCTAAAATAGCCCAAGACTTCAAGACATTACTTCCACCACTACTAGTAGAATCTTCATCTGTAGCAGTAAACTGTACAAGGCCTTCATTCTCCTGCTTTAGAATTTGAATTATTGTAGATTTCTCCTTAAGTGCCTGCAAAAAATTGAGGAAAAACACATCTAGATACATATTAATGGCATGATATTAAACCACTTTGGAATTAACAGCAACTACTGCAGTTAACTTACGACAAGTTTCTGTCATGTCAAAATATTATTGACTTCGAATTCATGATGCTACAATCTAACCAACATCATGGTGAAAATATTAATTTTTTTTACCAATCCATCGCTATAAATATCATTATTAGCTTTCATCAATATGAGGCAGTAATTTAAAATGCACATGCACATCAATTTATTTGAAAAGAACATGACACGGTAGAGATGCTTTGAAATACAATGTTAACAGCTTTTGAATTGGATTGTGTTTATAGGATAAAGATAAATATGAATAGTTGATGGATTTCAATTCAACAAGAACATTATATGTTGTACAATATGGGGCTGCATAACAGACTAACAGTTGAATGATCACTATCTTTCTTCTCAAGTGGTCTATTTAAATGCTTTTCCCTGGTTTCGTTGTCATTCAAACCTTAACTTTGAGGTATTGTGAAGCTAGCACATCGTTGAGTGCCCCAAACATATCCAAAACATATAACATGTCCCCCCATCCAACACTGAGTCTGATGGCAGACGTTTCAATGTATGCCATGCATCAGCTCAGACACTTCAATCCAGAGACCGTGCTTCCTAGGTTTTAAGCAAGATAATTCCATCACTTGCTACCTAGGAGTGTGAGTGCTGCTAAAAAGCTGATCATGCTACTTGGCAGTATGATTAACATAAACAGAGGAGTTGATCCCCAAAGAGGTCAGGCAACAAGGGCATGACGTAACAATATGTTCAAAAGGATGATGCAGTACAATAGAAGACAAATATGGTGTTCTTTTGTTATGTAAATACAGTGAAAAGTGAGTTTAAATTTTTTAAAGGTTCGTTTTCCATTTCAGAATTAAGTTATGTACACGAACTGATCTAGTCCAGAGCTTGAGTGGAACCCAGCCAAAATAATGAGCAAAGGATTGCCCACAATGGCCCATGATAAAAATGAGAAACAATCCCAATTTCAAAACATATAAAACCAAAACATGGAGACTTTGGGCTTGGATTACCAATTTCAAGTAGTAGTAAAACCTATAATCCCAATTCCCAGCTTATCAAATTCAGGAAAAAAAAAAGGAAATAAGGAACCCATCTGAGCATTTACTAACATTCAAAAACACTAAGAATAAAATCAAAATCAAAATCACAGTATTACCAAAAATACTTACCCCAGGAATCGTGCAGTGCCAGACCATTAGATTCACTGCACCGTCCGGGAGAATCTCCGGCTTTGTAACAAATCCCTGCAAAAAAATTAATCTTAATCAGAAAAATTAAAGAAATTCATATAAACCACGAATAAAAAAAAAATCCAAAAATCTAAAAATAATGTAATCAAACAAGAGGATGATTCTTGCGCCAGGTCTTGCGCTCTTCTGCCAAATCCGAAAATTTAAATCCATAAATCAAAATAAATAACCAAAGTACATAATAAAAACGAAAAAGAAGACTATCAAGTACTTGTATTACCTCCGTATCCCCCACCTCCACCTCCTCCTCTTCCGCCGCCTCTATTACCACCGTAGCCTCCTCCACCTCCATAATTACCATATCCACCGCCGCAAGTTTCGAGCCGGGCTAAGAGGCACGGTAGCTGGGGGTGGCAGGCGATGAAGGTGGGGCGGAAGAGAGGGACGCCAAATTTCTATGGCTTCAAGAGAGAGAGAACTGAAATAGGGTTTGAATTAGATCTGATTTTCTGTGCCTTTCAGGAGGGAAATGGGATATAGATAGAGTAGAGATATAGATAGAGTAGAGATATATTTGATTTATTTTTAATTCCCATAAATTTAGTAACACAACAAACTATAGGTAATATTTTAGATTTAAAAAAAATTAATTTGAAAGGTTTAAAATACCTTTCGCAACATTTATCAAAAACGTTGCGAAAGGTAGGACATTTCGCCTACCTTTCGCAACGTTTGGTAAACGTTGCTAAAGGCAACACATTCCGCAACACTCAATAAACGTTGCGAAAAGTGGTCTACCGCAACATTTTTAAAAAAAACGTTGCTAAAACTCATTTATATTAACCTATGGCAACATTCACTTACGAAAATCTTGGGTTATGGGCTACATCAACTAGGAGTACAAGAAGATGAAGATTTGTGACCGATTCATTTTGATCATATGATCTCCCAATGAAATAATATTACACGTGAATTCATAAATTTTTTCAAATTTTTTAATCGTTAATTAGCACATAACATCATTACATTTTCACTATTATTGTGAAAAACGTCATTATCTTTCTTTCTTTTTTGTCATTTTCACATTTATTTCTACCTTTCATTACGCAAAAGGTCCATTTCATCAACTTCCTTAATTAAAAGCTGTGAAATGACGAATATATCATTCCATTTAAATTAAAAACAGAAAAAAGAACTAATTGCAACTATAGTCTCAATTTTTTTTTAAAAATGCAAACGAGTCATAAATAAATTATTAAAATAGTAATTAGCACACAATGTCCTTACCTTTCACTATTATTGTGAAAAGTCCACATCTTTCATTTTTTTTAGCATTTTCATCCTTAATTATACATTTGATTGCGCAAATCATCATTTCTATCAAATTTCATCCAACTTGAAGTGAAATGATGAATATATCCTCTTATCTAAATAAAAAATAAAGCAGCCATCTATGTCCATTGTGACAGTTAAGTAGTTATTTTAAGAGCTAGAAATTCATCCAACAATGGAAAGTCTGGACATATTCGTAGGAGGTACAATATTGTGCATCAGCTGCTTAAGGATGGAGTTATACCTATTGACTATGTGAAGTCATGTGATAATATTGCTGACCCATTAACCAAAAGATTAACTAGAGAGCTAGTTCAGAAAATATCGAGAAGGATGGGGCTAAAGCCTATTACAAACTAGATCACCTATAACGGAAACTCAACCTTGCGATTGGAGATCCCATAGACAAGGTTCAATGGGATAAAAAAGTTATAGGAGTGATTTGTAGGGTCACTGCATTGAATTTTATTCTAAACCTCTCCCTACGATGAGTAGTATCAACTGTATGGATTAGAGGATGAGCAAATGTTCTTAATGTTTATTATAGCTGATATTTAGTGGGATGTTTAGATACAGAGCACCCTTGATAGAAGCACATATTTGAGTGTGGAAGGAAGGGTTGCTTCCTATGAGAATTGATGCTAATTCTCTAGAGCACTCAAAGAAATCGGGAAAGTTCACGGCCGAAATGAACACAATCGCGAGAACTAAATGATTGTTTTAGAAGTCATGTATGTGTTCTATTGTCTCAATTTGCAACCATAATTGTGGAGTTCAAGACATAGTTCGCTCTACAGCTAGTAAACTCGATAAAATATACAAAGTCAAGGTTCAAGTCGATAGACACCTAAGCCTGCGTGATTTCTACCATACTTCATAATAGTATTTATATTTATATTATTTCTTTCATGTGGAGGATTGTTAGATATTTATACAATAAATATAATATGTGAAAGAAATAATTAATCCAGATGAAGTGCCCAATTGGTGAAAAGTGTGGAATTTGTGTAAAGGTCGGGGGTTCTAGTTACACCTCACACATTATATTAAAATGTCTTTGATTGAGACTTTGGGCTCTTGGACTTTCTTGATTATAACACTAATTTTTTTAAGGGGAAATTAGGCCCAGTACGGCCCGTAAGAAACAAAATTGAATAATACCCTTTTCAAACTAATTAAACCATTCAACACGTACTTAATACGTCCTAAACCTAAAATCCAATCTTCATTGCACCCCAAGAGGAAGGCATATCACGAGATTCCACTTCTCTCCGCTGAACTCAAGATTGGCTCTGTCGCTATTGTTGTATCTGATATCATTGACGACTCGTTTGCTACGGTCAAGTTTGCAGCAATCGGAGGTGTGATCTGCCTTGAGATTGAGGACGTCGAAGCTTCCTTGGCCTGGCCGTAAACGCCGGCGCCACTACGGAAGGAGAGATCTCCAAGGGTGATGACTAGTGCTGCGGCAGGCGTGTGGGCAACGTGAAGGACCCCTATGGCAATATCTGGCTTATCTGCTCTTCCTCGAAGAAATGCGCTGGCGTGGAAGCTTAAGAACCCTCTAATCTGATGTCAATCAATTAACTTGCTTTACTTTTTGAACAATTAGTGGGAGCAGTAACTAAAATAGTCTGATGAAGATTAAGTTGATATAATCATGTATTGGGGAGGGATTTCGAAGGATTAAACATGGAGTATGTAATCATTCGTTTTGGTAATTGTCCTGAATCCTAAGAATGTTTCTGTTATTTCTAATGCTAATTTAGTTCTGCGAATTCGAGTCATTCTGGGGACATGTTCATATCTTAATGTGGAATGAAATACTAGTAGGATTCAGAGGACCTCATGTGGAGGACTGCCTTTTGGTGTATATTATGCTTTGCAGTTGGGAGAATCTTCCATTAAATTTTTAGGATTGAATTTTAGACAAAAGGAAAGAGCCAAAAGTTTAGACAAGGGAGTCTGGGAGATACTGGCCATTAAGCACTTCATTTGCTCACTGCAGCTTTATGCTAGTTTTCATGTATGTTACCTGTTCATGAAAATTAGTTAATTCCTTTTCTTTTACCTTGTGTTTCTTTTCTGTAACTTCCAAAGTGGAAACAAGGGGTCGAAACTTCAAATAGTGGTTCAGAGACTTATGGCTTAAAATCACTTCTGTGCAATATCAAATTACTTATTTATCATTGAAAACTGGGGGTTTTCACATTTTCTTGATTTCAAACTTATAAAAGAACCATTACAGTATTATGATTGGATTATTGAGTTGTACAAGAACTAATTTCTTCCTTAATGCTCCCGGCTAAATGTCCTTTGGGCCATTTGCCTCTTTAGAGTGGATTCGTTCATCGGAATGGCTGGGTGTAAGGACATAGAGATGGTGAATCTGGATGAAATGAATATAGACATCATACGGTTTAATTAGCATTAGAAATAACAGAATCATGAATTTCGTCACTTTTTTTTTTTAAAAAAAAAATTCGTCACTTTTTTTAGTTTGTCGCTTTGTTTGAATTTCGTCACTTTTTAAGTTTGTCATTTTTTTTTAAATTTTGTTACTTTTTGAGTGTGCCACTTTTTTTTTTGCCTGTCACTTTTTTAATCTGTATAACTTCTTCTAATTTGTGTCATTTTTTTGAATTCGCCAATTTTTTTAAAAAAAAATTGTCACTTTTTTTTAGTGTTCATCACTTTTGGAAGGTGAGGTATGTAAACAGGTTGGAATTTCTGTGGGAAACAGTTAGGAGAAAAGATATTTGAGATACTTTATTATGTGTATGAAGAGGAAGAAGAAATGGAGTACCGTCCACCCACCATGAATGATCACCCTAGATTATATGGAGCTCCAATTCTTGATTGTACAGCTCCAACCTATTCCATGAGGGGTATTGCTTATTGTAATGTTAGTTTTTCTATAGTTTTATTGAGAAGAGAAGAGAGGGTCTATTGCACAAGGATGAAATGCTCTTTTCTTGATTTTCCATCAATTTTATGCACATGTAAGTACATATAATGCAAGTGATCGATTACATTATTAAAAACCTAAAAATGTAACAATTTCAAAAATGTGTCTTCCTTCACATTTCATTGTCTTTGGAAAAACAATGAGTTTAGTGCAGACAATAACATTGTTTTTGAATTTCGTCACTTTTGAGCGTTTGTCACTTTTTTTTAAATTTGTGTCACTTTTTTTTTTAAAATTTTCGTCACCTTTTTTAGTCCGTCACTTTTTTTGAATTGTCACTTTTTTTATTGTCCGTCACTTTTTTAATCTGTATAACTTTTAATTTGTGCCACTGCTGCAATATCTTTATTTCACTTGTGAAACTAAACTTTTAAAAGATACATTGTGTCACTTTCTTTTAAAAAATAGACAATTTTATCAATTTTTTTGTGTGTGTATAACTTTTTTGAGTGTTTCACTTTTTTCTGCCACTTTTCTAAAAAAATTTCACTTTTAATTGTTTGTTACTTTTTAAAAATTTCTATCACTTTTTTGAATAACATAGATTTTGATTAGTATTTTGTCACTTTTTTTTTTAATTTTGTCACTTTTTGAGTTTGTGTTACTTTTTTAAAAAAAGTGACAATTTTTATATAAAAAGTGACATTATGTCACCTTTTCATTTTACACACAATATTTTTTACTTTCTAAAAACCTTTCATATGATTTTTCAAAACATTTCTAATTTTAAAGGTATTTTTGTAAGTATCCATTAAATAAATGAAACATTCGGGTCCAAATATAATTATGGAACCGTTCTGGTATATGCGTGTCACTTTTTTTAGTTTTGTCACTTTTTTTTGAGTTTGTGTCACTTTTTTGAGTTGTATTACTGTTTGAGTGTCATTTTTTTTTGAGTTTATGATATTCAATGATGCTTTCAAATATGTCCACCATGTGTTTGATGAAATGTCCAAATGGTGGAAGCTTTTTTATTGACAAAACTTGATAAGTTTTTTTGTCTTCTATCTTCCTAAAGTTAAATGTGGTAAAATTGTGTTATTTGTCATTTTTTTTTATGTTTGTATCACTTATTTTTTTATTTTTTGTCACTTTTTTTTTTTTTTTTGTGTCACTTTTTAGTATGTGTGTGTTACTTTTTTGAGTTTGTGTCACTTTTTAGTATGTGTGTCACTTTTTTTTTTGAGTTTGTCACTTTTTTGAGTTTTGCACCTTTTAGTCACTTTTTTGAGTTTTATCACTTTTTTTAAATTTGTATCACTTTTTTTAAAAAGGCAAAAAAGTGACAATTTTTATAAAAAAGTGACATTGTGTCACTTTTTTTATTTTACACAGTATTTTTTACTTCCTAAAAATGTTTCACATGATTTTTCAAAACATTCATAATTTTAAGTCAACTAGTTAGTAAATATAACATTTTTTAACTGTCCAGTATTAATAACACATCACCACTAGCCATAAAAATTGCAAATAATACTGGATCATGATGGAGGCAGTTACATCATTTTTCTGCCTATATAAACACACATCTAGGCATTAGAAAATGGTTAGAAGAGGAAAAAAATTACAAAATTGTATCTTCCTATTCATTAAAATATTATACTCAATTTCTTTTTTTTTTAAATATAATTTCCGGAGTACACTTGAAAGTTCTGAAAACCATTTGTGATTGTTGCATAATTGGTTTATTCGATCGTTGTATCATAGAGGTGATTGTCCACATATGTCGCAATAGTTATCGACGAACAATTTTGTTTTAGGACATCGTGCTGTTATGAGACTCGATCAGTCAATAAGTTTTATTTTTGTATTTTACTATATTGCAACTAGTAATATTTCTAACAAGCCATACATACAACAAATCTGTTGTTCTTGCCTCCATTGATTTCATTGTATTCCAATTAAACGCCCCAACCCTCGATGGTTTACTTGATCAAATCTCTGACATAGCCCTCTTCCACGCCAATTCCAACAAATTTTTACGGGGATCATCTCTCCAAACATTGCAAAACTTCCCTATTTATACGAGCTCGACATAACTAACAACCAGTTTTCAGAGCCCTTCCAATTGTCGTTGTAGCAGTAGTGTACTTTTATTTTTTCTTTATTTTTACCTCATAAGTGTGTACTAGATAGCATGGATATCCTATCTATCTTGGACACCCTTTTCAATTTTTTCACCTGTTCAGTACCCTCGCAGTTGTTCAACAAGGACCTTGATGCCACTCTTCATTAATAATAACAATTTCATGACCAGGCTACCTGACAGCATAGGCAGTACCATTGTTCTTAATCTTACCTTAGCCAACAACAGATTTTCCGGGCCAATCCCACATAGTAATTCCAAGTTCTTTTCCACTCTGAAAGAAATTTTGCTGCTAAACAACTTGTTAAGTGGCTGACGCTGTTTGCCATATGAACTTGGGTCCATGAAAGAAGGCATGGTGTTCGATGCTGGTTTGGACCAATTTGTACGAGCCTGATCAAGATTGGAGTGCTTGATGTGAAGAAGAATTGCATGCCGTGGTTGCCATTTCAAAGATCAGTGGTGGAATGCGCAATACTCTTTGGGCACCCAAGGTATTGTCCCTAACCTTAGCGATCGAATATACATTCACTGGAAGGAGCAGCTTATATATAATTTCAGTACGTAGTTTCCCACATAGTAAACATTTTAGAGGAGTGAAAGAGGCAAAAATCGAAGTGAGAATGAGGATTTGGACAAACAATTCAAGAACAATTTGTAAAATGGAGCTCATACGTGCATGATGCATCAACCTCATTTTGAAAAGCATAAAGTGATGCAATAGTTAGAAAAATTAATCTTACCACACACGTTTCAAAGTTAATCTAACATGGCCGTCTACATCAATTTCGACTGGCTTTTCGTGAGCGACTCATACATTGAGCTGGTGTCTATGGAGTGAATTGCCTATTTAGTCACTAAACTTTCAGCCATGCTTCTAAGGGGTCATTGAACTTTCAAAATCACCTAAGTCATCACTGAACTTTGCAAAATGTTTCTAAAAGGTCACTGAACTTTAAAAATCACCTCATTCATCACTAAACTTTGCAAAATGTTTCCATGAGGTCACTGAATTTTGCAAAATGTTTCCACGAGGTCACTAAACTTTGCAAAATGTTTCCTAGGAGACCAATGAATTAGTGACTCCTGGGAAGCATTTTGCAAAGTTCAGTGACGAATTGGGTGATTTTTAACGTTCAGTGACCTCGTGGAAACCTTTTGCAAAGTTCAGTGACCTCTTGAAAACATTTTGCAAAGTTCAGTGATGACTTAGGTGATTTTGAAAGTTCAGTGACCTCTTAGAAGCATGGGCGAAAGTTCAGTGACTAAATAGGCAATTCACTCCTAAGGAATGTGATGGTTTGAGTCATCACATTCAATTATATGTGCATTCGCGTTTATTTGTCAAATTAATATAATTCAATCCACTTTTTTATTTTATTTTCCAAGTAGAGGATATTTTTGAACTTTAGATATCCCTTTAGTAGCTCCATCTCTGGCCTGGTGCAATAATGATAAAGTCTAGCAACATGAGCCTTAATCTCAATATTGTCTACATATCGTCGCAACATGTCTGACACATATCCCAATCGTGTTAAACTAGACCGGTAATTTGGGTTTTTTTTTCTATGTTCATTAAGTATTCAGAACTTAAATAAGATTATTGAATGTTAATGAGTTGAGAACAAATTCGTTAATTTGGACATATAAAATCTAGCACGACAAATAAAGTCGATCTATAATGGGAGAAATCACCTGGCCTTAAGCATGTGTTAGTATCTAATGTATTTATTGTAATTGACCACACACTACGATGTGATTGTTTCCTACATATATAAAAAGAGTGAAGAGGTTTTTTACTGTAGAAACTATATCTTATCCTCAACGACACCGTTTTTCTTATTTGTTTGGTATTTCCTCTCTCTCTCTCTCTTCATTTCGACTTCATTCTTCGATCCCCGTCTCTATTCTTGAAATCAAACCTTCGAAAACCCTAAACCTTCGCCGCTTCCGCCGCTCCCGCCGGTCCGTTAGGTAAGTTGTTTATTTCATTTTGGCTTTGAGATTTTCATGAGAGCCGTTTTCCCTCTTTCATCTTACGCAACTGTATACCTCCTTCACTGTTCTTCGCCGCTGCTTCCGCCACTCCGTTTGGTCGAAGCGAAGCTTACACCTGTAAGTTGTTTATTTTATTTTGGCTTTGAGATTTTCATGAGAGTCGTTTTCCCTCTTTTGTAGTCTAATTTTTGATTAGGAGGTATTTTCTATCGTTTTTTCCTGAAAATTTGGGGCATTGAGTCCGTCTTTTCTAGGAATAGACGGTTTCTTTAAATGGGTGATTTCTGCAAAATTCTATGCCTCAGTCTTTGCTTTGAAATTTTCTTTGTCTATATAGAGTTTAAATTTTTTCCTTTGGGTGGAAGTGAATAATCGACAGATGAAGGCTCCATTGGGCATGAAGACAGCGTGTCTCCGTTGTGGATGGAGCCATGTACCCTAGCTCCGTGAGCAAATGTTTGTCCTTTTGGCGTGCCCTGGCAGTGTTTTTACTGTGTTTTATGTCTTTTTTATATTAGTTGTTAAAAAGACAAAAGAGTGCCAATTAAGCTTATATCTGCTTCCAAGTTAAAGTGAAAGTTAGCTCCTTTTTCAAATTACTACTAGTTTAAGGCACGTGCAATGTACGTGTTGAATTTTTATTAGGTATTTAATAGCGTAGATATATATTTATGGATGGGGATTATTTATAGCAGGTTGGTTATGATTTGATTATTGCGAATTGTAGCAGAAGATTGTATATGTTTAAAATAAAGTTGAGGCTTAATGAGAAATTGACATTATCTAGGCAAAAAGAATACCAGAAACATATGGTAAGAATGGAGTATAAAAATAAGCTAAAATGTAAAATTGGCATATAAAAAAGAAAACTACAAAGATATTCAAAAAGTGAAGTTATTTTCTACATTGCAAAAGTCCTTTAGACTCCATCCTGTTATTCACAACTAAAAGCATCATACAACATGTTTACATCCTTTGTACATTGAGTTTCCTTCTGAGAAATGTTTTGCCAGTACAAAAACACAAAAATACATGTTCAAAAGTTAGGGGCTTTATGCCTGTGATGCTAGGAAAAATAAAAACAAAAGATGATTGAAATCAGTCGGATGGAGACAGCAGAACATGGAGTGAAGCTTTTAGGTTGTAGTGTGCATGTAACCACTGACAATTATTCTGGCTTTTTTTCCCTGGATGCTTAGGTAAAGGATTATTAGTTGAGACAAGCTTTTCTTTTTCTGGATCTTTGGCCACAGGATTTGTGATGGAAATCATTGGTTCACTTGAAGGATGAAACAGAGACCGTTTTGTTGGTGGAGAAGCATTGTCATTATCAGAATTGTTGTTGTCAACAAGGCATGCAAGATTCCTATCTTTCTGATTTTCACTTGTTCCTTCTGGAGTATCAGCAACAGTGGAGGATGGATCCAGGGCAAACACAATTTCATATTTGTATTCAGCAGCATTTGGCTCTAGCTGTGTAACCTTTATGTAAAAGATATATTCTTCACAATTCATCGGTTCTTCGACATTCACAGTAGTTGCCTGGGATTGTCATTTTATTTTTATGAGAAGTAATATTTAAAACAATAGGTCAGAAAAAATAATAGATAGTGTACCGATTTTGAGCTATTCATCAGACTTTCAGCATCAGATTTCAACAATATTTCAGCTGGGCTTCCAATTGCACTTGCATTTAATATTCCAGTAGAATCTTCTAGCTGAACATTGATAGTTGCCCTATAATGATGGAGAAAAGATTTATTATTATTGATTATTGGAACATTTAAATAAATCATAGAAAAGTAACAAAGTAAACCATATAGTACCAGTGTATATAAATAGTATTAACATTACCTAGGGACAGCTCTTGATGAAGGATATTTGCAGTAAATGCAGGCAAAAGTATCTCCGAAATCTTCATGAGTAACTTTGTTGCAATTCACACAAGACATATACCAGCAAGGTTGTGTTCTTGCTACAAGCATTGGCTTGGCTCTAACCCAAAAGTACTTGCGCTATTTAAACAGTCATAATCAATATAGGGAATATATAAATGTATATAGAAAGAGCATGTATATAATCTGAAAGACTTACTCCTAGTAATCGACCTTTCATATTTTGTATTTCAGTAAGTTTCTTTTGAGCTGGAGGAGTTAATTTTGTTGGCGTTATTGGACAGCATGACTTATCCAATGTAAATTTGTTAAGCTCTTCAGTGTGCTTGTCCACCCTTCAATTATATTAATTGAAAAATCAATAGATAAAAGATAATAATAGATAGATAATATAAAATATAATCTGATAGTTTTACCATGCTCGAAGTTCTGCAACTTTGTTAAATGGAGCATCTATAAAAAAAGTGCTCTTTATTTTGGTTGATAAGGTAAGGCCTGCAATATTGTATGGATTGATATTAATTTATTATACATGAAGAATAGTTTGATAAAAAATGATATGATTACCGTTGAAAGATGACACTTTCAAATTTATTGGCTAAGACAATAGGTTTAGCAGCCAGTTTTTCTGCAAGAAGGATGCATTCTTTTTCCACATAGTTATCCCACATTGTCAGAGTGATTGAATTAAAGTTTTTATCAATGAGTATGAGATCTTGCACATAACTTTGGGTTCCATTTCTTGTTTGAATAAGCCTTTTAGGGCGCATATCAATAGCAATAGCAAGTATACCTAACCATATGAAATGAAAGGAGAAAAATTAATAGAGAATATATGAATAGGATGAAAGAATAATGTAAGCTACAGAAAAGGAAAATGTAGGTAGAGATGAGAAGAAATACTTATGTCACTGTTGGAATCCATATATTTTTCGAGCTCATCAAATCTAGTAAATTTGTATGTTGAGAATAAGAACTCCAAGTTGTCTTCCTTCACTTCTTGGATACGAGTCTTTCCTGTTATTGTCCATTGGAAGTCACCGTTCATTGCTTTATATTCAGATTTTGTATCTTTTACAATGGCATTTGAAATGATGTAGGTTTTACTCAGTAGCAACTGATTTTCAAATGCTAGGATATTTCCATCGTACAATGTTGCATGAACTGTATTTCCCTATACCGGATAAGAAGAATAATGGTTTAAAAATATTATTTCAAATATATTTGTGTAGGTAGAAAGGTTGTATATTATATAAATTTGAGCATATAATTTTTACCCCAAAATCCATCAAAACCATGTTTTGGTATTTGGTATTACTGTTTCGAGCTTCTTTGGGAGATAGTTTCTCAGCAACAACAACTTTGGCTTCCCAATTTCTCTTACCCGGACTGATTTCTGGAATGAATTTGTAAGCTCCTCGCATTTTTGTTCAATTAACTGGGTTATGAGGGACAGAAAGGAAGAATTACCAAAAATGAAGAAAGTGAAGTAATATAAAAAATGTATACATACCGTGTTTTTCTTCTGGTAATTGTTGTGTGCTCAAAGTGGGATTATGAAGGACAGAAAGAAAGAACCGTTAAAAATGGAGAAAGTAAAGTAACATGGAAAATGTAAACATACCGTGTTTTTCGTCTGGTAACTCTTGTGTGGTTATGATGGGATTGGATATATATATATATATATATATATATATATATATATATATATATATATATATGAATGGAAATGTTTTTCTATAGATATTTTTGATTGTACAGGATAAGACAAGGCAGAGATTAAAATAATATTTGTACTTGGTACTGATTCCAGGAAAATAGCTGCAGGTTGAAAAACCAATGTGGACAGCACAAAGTATATTGTCAGAAATTTCCCTAGTCAAGATGTGGACGTGTTATTTCTTGATTGTGAGAATTTAGCTGTATTTTTTGGTAGAAGAATCGGTATTCATAGAATTAATTCGATAAGTATAGAGTGACAAATATGAAGGTAAAGTTATAGGTATAGGAACGGTAGGTAAAAAAAAAAAAATTCTATATTTTTATCTAGAAACAAATGTTGTTATGAATAACCTATTTTTGATAATAATATTATCAAATATAGGAAGAGGTAAAAACTATTTTTTAAATCAAAAAATGATAAATAGGCTTGCTGGAAAAATGTATTTGTTGTCTTAAATGATATTTGAATTAAGTACTGGATAGTATATGTAACAAAATTTTAATATATTTTTGGTTTTTACTATCAGTAATGTTATATAATGTTTCTTAGTAAGATAGGAAAAATGTAAGAGATAATCATGTATAGTAATTTTATTCTTAACTGATTTAAAAGTAGAAAGTTGGTTCTGAAGGAAGAGTGGGAGGATGTTAATCAATATTATTCTTGGAACCTGAAAAATAAGTGTTGACCTTTGTAGTTTACCTAAGGTAAATTAGAACATATTTCGAAGTAATATTTATAATAACCAGAATTGTTTTTCTTGTTTAAGATTTCAAATTCTTATTTTTGATTTTGTTTGAAATAAAAGACAAGAAATCAAATCGAAGGAAACTGTGGTAGCTTGAAACAAAAGCCAAGCAAGAGGTGGCGTCACAGATAAAATATTGTAACAATTCCATGTGGAGAACAAAAGTATCTTGAAGAAGGATTTTATGGTTTATAGGTATAGTAACTCTGTGTTGATTTGGAATGAAGAAGAGAGATAGTATTAATAAAATGGATGCACTTTGGTCATGGGTGGATGTGGTATTTAGGCTAAAAGAAGAGAATGTGAAGCATAAGACCTAGTGTTGTAATCTAAGAAAGAAATAAAAGAGCACATTTCGTTTAATAATAACTTTAAATTGAGAAGTTTTACACAAACATTGGTGTAAATTTATATTTAATCCATGCTTCTTTTTGAGTCACTTGAGAATCTGGATCAAGTAATGTGGTAGCTACCAACGTTAGAGTACAGTCAAAACATCAAAGCATTATGTAACAAAAATACATTTTCTAAAATTCAAATAATCGTGAAAATAGAGGTGTTATTGTAATAGATTCCTACTATAGCTAAAAAATTAAAAGCATTTATAATACGAATTTAGATCTGGAAGCATTAGAAGTTAGAACATTCAAGTTTATTGGATGGGTGGAAAATGTAATTCAAGTCAGATAGAAGGGTAAATATCATGCAATAAGTTTATTGAGGATAACCCTCTGACCTATAACTATTTTCGTACCTAGACTGAGCTGGTTTGTCAAAACCTCTATCCAGGATGCAGATACAGCAAAAAAGGAAAAAAAAAAACTTATAATAAAGATTTGATGCCTCCGAACTATAACTATTTCCATACCCAGACTGAGTTGGTTTGTCAAAGCCTCCATCCAGGATGGAGATACAGCAAAAATGGGAAAAAAAAAAAAAAAACTTATAATGAAGATTTGAGTGTGTGAGAAAAGAGGAATAGAAAAATTGAGTCGTAGAGCATGATATTTGGCTCCAAAAGGAAAAGATAAAAAGATTTTTGCAAAGTAGACATTTTTTTTTTTTGAAAAAGCAAGTTTGAAATTAAATCTCTTAATAAGTAATTTCTCAGAAAGATAAATCTAAAGCTTAACAATTAATTTTAAACATATTTTCCTATTTTTAGGTTTGAGGCAAAAATGATTGTAATAGAAAAATATTGAAGTTATATTTTTCATGACAAGAAGAATTATTGAATTAACTGACCCGAAACTTGGATTCTTCTTGACTGTCTATATAAGTAAGCAGTTTGTTTTGTCTCATCAAAGCTTCATCCAGACCCTGCTTAATAGAAACATAATCCCCTATCATTCAACTTACCTTTGAAAAGACAGAGTAGAGTGCAAAATAAATAGTTAATCCTATTCAAACTGAATAACATATGTGGGGCATAAGTTTTTCATTAGTTTTGCTGTTATATAGTTATTCTCATTGTTGGAAAATACAGGAAATAATGTTGCAAAGTATCACAAGAACTTGTTTTAATTTGTAATGTGATTTCACTAAAACTATTTGTAATAGGAATTGAGAAAAGGATGAAGAAGCTAAAGGATATGTGTGAAAAATAGAACAACTTACATAACTATTGAACATCTCCACAGTTTTCTTAGTTTCTTTCTCTGTACTCATTGTCACAAATCCAAACCCTGTTTGTAGTGTAATCAGTAAACATAGCTTACAGGAATAGTGTATCAGTGGTAGATAACAATTTGTAGATTTGAATTTGATTTGGAATGAATGAAGTTCAATGAGCTATCAAATTCACCTTGACATTTAAGAATTAAAATCTAGTTGAAATTTGAATGAGGAAAAGAACAAAGTTTTTCAATTGATTTTTCATTGAATTTTAATTTTAGTTCGATAAGTTGCAATTTAGCTGCACAAACAAATTTCTGCCCTCTATTGAATATAGATCAATAAGGTCCTTCTAAAATAAATAGAGTTTTGAATCAATCCTGAATGAAAGCTGTAGTACAATACAAATATATTACCTCATTCAGATTCCATGATAATGATTAATAGGAAATTTCATAATTTCTTGATTTGATTATGCAAAGAATCATAATTCACAACGAGAATAAATTGAAGCACATATGAATGACTGAATCTTCCATAAAAGAACGCATAAACCCACGTAGAGAATCAAATAAAAGTATAGAATTGAAATGGAATGAAGAGGCGACGATTTGAAATACCAGAATTCTTTTTTGTGCTGGTGCATGGTGGACATTTTTATTTGGGGCTCGATTACTGTATGGATTTTGACGTTGTAGGCCTTTGCCTAGATGGTTTGGTTTCAAGGCCGGGCTTAAATACAATTAGAGTTGAGAGAAGAAAAAACAAGAGCAATTAAGGTGCTGGAAATTAAGTCAGTCTTGGTTCCTCAGAGGAGATTTTGAGTCTTACAAATGCTTGTGATGCTGTAGTGGTTCTCTGTATTACTATAAGGGAAGAAAATAAAAAAAGGGAGTGTCTAAGAAAGATAAATGTTGAGACAAACAAATGGAAGAAGAGGGACATTGATAAAGAATAGTAAAATATGGCAAATGAATGTTATGGCTTTTAACAAAGTAATCATAAAAAGTTAAAAAGTGGTTTGAAATATACCAACATCATCCTTGTTTTTCTGCTTCAATGAAAACCTAAAAAGTTGATAAAAAGGTACAACTTTAGACCCTTGCCAATCAATGGAAACTATAGTAGAAAAAAAAATTGATAAAATCAAATGAAACAAAGAAACTATACAATTGTTCTTTGCAGAGCTGGTACTTAATCTAATAATTTTGTACTCTTGGTTATTGCTACTTTCAAATTCTTGACAACAGGTTTTGGTAGAGTAGTTCAAATTATAATAGATTTTATTTGCAATGAGAAAATAATCTTGATTGGAGAAGTAGTTTAATTAAAGGTAGTTTATTATTTTTACATTCTTGCTTATATGGTGTATCTACTTATGTAAATCGTGAATATGACATTAGAAATGAAACTATTAATTATGATAGACAAAAGTATATACATAAAATAATTTTTTAAATAAAGATTTCTTATTTTACCTTATATTATAGCTAAAACAATTTCTCATAATTATTGTAGTATGTTTTTCCATATCTATATTTTTATGATTTTTATTATTTAAAGCGGTATCAAAATATAAACATGGTTAAATACTTGCTCTTTATTTTTATTTTTATTTTTTGTTCTCGTACAATTAATAAAGTAAAAACAAGGGAAGGAGAGTCAAATGATTGAATTAGGCTTATAACAAAAGAAGAAACCTACATTGTTTCATACGTCTAATTTTTGCCAATTTTGTAGCCAAGGCACAGGTAAAGGAAGAAGCCAGTGAAGTGAGCTGTAAATTATGGAATGTATTTTGTAGAGGAGCTTAAACATGACGAACTGATTTTACGTTAATGTTTCATCTTTGAGATACTAAATGGAATTAACAATATTTAACGGATTTAATAGAATTATTTCTATTTAATTATCTTCTTTTTTTAGGCCTTAATTTAAACAAACTCTAAAGGATAAGTGATTTAAATATTTTAAGATGATTGTTCAAAAATTGTGTATTTGAAAAATGTGGAGGTTTTTTTTTTTCCCTCTTTCTTCTTTCAAAGCATAATTCTTAATATGGAAATAAATCAATTTTATGATTATTGTTTTACAGCATGACTCTATCAAGCAAAGACATAAATTCTAAGTTTACCTAATGTTGTAAACCAAGACCTCTGTTTCATATCAAAATTATTTAAAAATCTAGTTAAAAGAAAAATAAATCACCTTTGGGAATTTATTGAAAATCTTATGTGAAAGCTACGAAGTTTCTTAGACTTTGATGCTGTTTGTAGGAAGTGGATGTGCTCCTTGAGTTGTTAAATATTGCCAGTGTGGTGCCTGAAATTGCAAAACAACAAAGCAAAAATTTAACTGTTATGTTTTCTACATTGTACTGCATTTTAGAAGCATACACAAAGAATATGAATTCGTTTAATTTCAAAAATTAAATAAATTCTAGACTTCTGTAAATATGGGAGTGGTGTCAATGATGGAGGCAATAGCTGGAAGTTTTGGTATTGTATTGGTGGAGCTGTTATCATTGAGGCTCTTTCGTGGCAAAGTTAATCTGTTCATTGCTTTTAAATTATTATTATTACAATTACTACTTTTGTCCTGTCAAAAAAATCGATAAAAAATAGAGAATTATTCAAAATGGACAATTGAAGTTAAATAATTCAAAAACTATAAAAATTATACAGAGACAGTGTTTTTTGAGACTTTTAGGATCAAGATTTTACTGGAGGAAATGATTTTTTATTTTTATTGTTTTTGTTATTATTGTTATTTGAAGACTTACTTCACTTGATCAACACCATTTTTGTTTTTCTTCGACTCTTCCCTTTCGAATGTAGAAAAAGAATACAGATATTCACAGCCATAGAAGATTGCAAAGAGAGAACTTATAATTGTTTGAATACTCTTCTTTCCACTAAACATAAATGGAAAAACAAAAGCAGACCAGTCAAATTTATGTTCTTTGGATATTAGTGTGATTTATTTCTAGCGAAGGAAAAAGATCTCAAAAAATAATAGCAATAATGAAGGGAAAATAAATCTGGAATTAAACTGAATGAGAAATGCAATAGTTTTATCTTGATACGGAAGTTTGTTTGATGCTTATGTTTTGTCACATTGATGCAATAAAGATTGGCAAAATATGGCAAATTAATGTTGCAGCTGTTAAGAAAGTAATCATAAACAGTTATGTCAGTATTTTGAAATTCATCAGTATCATCCTTGTTTTTCTGCTTTAATGAAAACCTGAAATATTGATAATATGATACAACTTCAAACCATGCCAAACAATGGAAACCAGAGTAGTAAAAAAAATAAAAAATAATATGATAAAATAAAGCAAAGAAATTATATAATTGCTTTTTGCAGAATTGTCACTTAATCCAGTAATTTTGTATTCCCAGTTATTATTATCCTCAGATTTTTTAGATACGTTTTTCTTGAATAGTTCAAATGGAATTAAAGATATTTAACACATTTAATAGTATGATTTCTATTTATCTATCTTCTTTTTTTGCTCTTAATTGAAACAAACTTCAAGGATAAATAATTTTAATATTTTAAGACTATTATTTGAACACCGTGATTCCGAAAAATTTGGAGGGGTTTTTTTTTTTTTCTTTTTGCTTCCTTCTTTTTCCAAAGTATAATTCTTATCACAGTCTTGCAAGCAACTAAGTTTACTATTAGTATAGTAGTTAATATGTAAACACTTAGTCAGCGAGAAATGGATTCGTTGACAAGTTCAAATCATCTTACAAGTTTTTCAGCTTAGCTTGCAAGTCTATTCTTGGAATCAGTTTTACAGTAATTTTCTTCTTTGTATTATTCACAATTACAACCTAGAAGTACAAGCATAATTGAAACAATTTACAAAAATAAGTTAATAGGATCTTTGCGAAAATAAAAAAATCAAAACAATTGATTAGCAAAGTGGAAATACACAAAAAGTAAATATAGATTATAAAAAAATATTTTGATACATCAGTAGTAAGATCATACATATAGAAGATCACATTTGCCAGAGTACCTCCCAATGGAATCCATCATTTGCTCTCCATCAGGAGTAAGTCAAAAGCAAGTCCAATGCAATTTCTGAGGCCATGTAGGTTCGTGTAAAGAATGGAAAAACTCAAAGAAAATAGTGGTATTTTAATTCGGTCATCTAATTGTAATAGAGAAAGCAAGAAATGGGTAAAGCAAAAAATAGGGAAAACATCCTTGAGACATTTCGGATACATTTAGTAAGATATCATAGTAATGAAATGAGTCATGAATATCTTACATCAGCATCTGCAAAAGCTTTTTCATATTATCTATGAATCACATATAGTTTGGCTATAGCCTGACATGATGAAGTTTTTAAATAATGAAAGAAAATATTTAGACAAAATATTGTTCAAAGGCGTGAGACTAGATGTCTATTAGAGTTAATACCGTATATTATTCACATAATTTTTCTTTCATAATGTATGCAGCAACAAATAATTTCAGATACAGAGATGAGCAGAAAATACTAAAGTAACTTTCATACTGAAAAGTATAATCGCATTTCATTTTATTTCTATACTTTGATTTGATGTGAAGGTTTACTTTAAATTTATAGATTATCTTGCTAAAAATATATATAACCTGCATATGTTTTCATAAGAGATTTAATAAATATATATACACATTAAAAGCATGTTTGGTACAAATCATCTTACAAATTTTTCAGCGTAGCTCGTAGGTCTATTCTTGGAATGAGTTTCACAGTAACTTTCTTCCTTGTATCATTCACAGCTACAACCTAGAAGTACAAGCATAACTAAAACAATTAACAAAAATAAGCTAATAGGATCTTTGTGAAAAGAAAAAATTCAAAGCAATTGATTAGCGAAGTGAAAATACACAAAAAATAAACATGAATTATAAAAAAATATTTTTATACATCAGTAGTAAGATCATACATATGCAAGATCGCCCTTGTTCTTCCATTCTTTAGACGGAACCACGTGGCCTCAGAAATTGCATTGGACTTGCTTCTGAGTTGCTCCTAATGGAGAGTAAATGATGGATTCCATTTGGAGGTACTCTGGCCACTCAGCTTGGATAAACAGTGCAAACCCATGAGTTTCATTTTTTCGCATAGATATATTAAAAAATCTATAATGTGAAAAAAGAAATCATGAGAGTTGTCGTCAAGACGCTACTTATTTCTAAAAGTTTATTTAGATGAACTTCGATATTTATAATTTAACAAGTAACTATCCATACCTATTTTTCATAAGTAAATCATTTAGCATTGCTCACACATTTGCAAATGGACATTCATATATTTTAGTGCAATAGAGCTGTAGAGATATCGAAGTAGCTATTCTTTTGATATATTTTGAGGAATGTTTAATACATGTAGCTTATCATCATATGTTATTTGCAAGAAGCAGATTTTTAATTAAGTTATTGAAAGAGAAAAACATACATGTTAATTAAAACTATAGTTTGCTAAATTATGTCAGCAACAAAGAGCTTTCAAGGAACAAAATGGGAATCATTGTGTATGAGTTTCTGAACAGTAAGCAATTATTAGAATCTCAGCAAAACATGTGCATCAATGTTCTCTGTAGTTGTAATTTGTAATTTGTAAACAGTCACATGATTCAGTTAGATTTAAAAAGGAACAAATACTGAACGAACAACTGAAGGTTGACAAGATCTTACTGATGTTGTTTTTTTCTATATGTCGGCAGCAAACTCTGAACTGTACAATGACTGAATCTGTTGATCAAGTCTTAAATGCCAACTGTGGAAGATTGCATTTTTAAATGCAGTTCTAAAAGGGAGATCAGAACCAGTCTGCATGAATACAGTATAAATTCAGTAATCAGTTTTTTAATATGGATAAATAAATAACAGCGAGGAAGAGATAAATTTAAGCACCAAGCGTTAATATCATTGCAAATTATGATTCTTGTAATTTTTTGAAATAAATAATATTGAAGCAATATGGTAAAAATTCAAAATTGAAGGAAATACGTAGTCTAACTGACATCTGATATGATAGCAAAAAGAAAAATTTATCATTTTTTGTGGTTCATTTCACGATGTCAATCAGAAGCTATTAAGTTGGATTAGTTTAATTATATATTTTTTTTTTCAAGGGTGAGGGAAGGAGTAAATTTTTACGGATCTGGATTCTTTCTGAACGAGATTTTTTTACAATTCAAAACAATGGTGTTTATCAATAGTCAGATCAAATTGTAGGAAACAAGATCATTATGTTGACAAGATAATCTAAATTGATAGTATTAATATAAAAATTTTATTCGAAATGTAGTCATCATTTATGCTGCAAGCCTGCACACTGAAGGTTATATTGGTAAAATCTAAAAGAAAATAACTTACTACCAAATAAGGTCTTTCCTACTTAGTGTAAATTCAAAAAGAGAAACACTTTAAAGCTACGGTGTTTCTAAAGGTATTCTTTTTAGGATTAATTTATTTTTGTCGATTTGATCTTGAGAAACATTTAGTTAACGTGATTCTTATACAGTAGTAACGACATTAAATAATTGAAAAAATACTACTCTTCATAGTTTCTTGGATAATACCATGAAGAGTTAAGAAAATAGATTATTCTTTGAGACGAAGCATATTTCAGAATAAATAATCACTGTCTTAATGTAATATTATGTTTTCAGTAGTATCTTCACAACATCAAAAACAAAAAAATTTGCTGCACAATAATTAAAGGAATTCTAAGTTTGTAACATGAAACCTAATCCACCTACATTCACATATACAAAGAGAAACTGAGAGAGAAGCAAAAATAAATACCTGCCAAAGGTCATGAAGTAATACGTATAGTTTGATATATCATATTGTAATTTCCTTCAAGTAATCTAATTACAATAGCGTATAATGCCTTCAAAAGTAATTTATACAATACATAAAACTAAGCAAAGAATTGAGAAGGAACACTGCCATGTAAGAGATGATAAATATATTCACAAGTAAAAAGTTATATCAGCACAAGATAATAATATTGATTATAAAAACTAAATACAACATTAAACACTCAATGTTCTACAGAATTGACATAAAAAAGATTTCCTACTAATTGTCCATCTAGTGCATGGGCTGGGTTGTTTTGAAGGTGATGTAAATGTATTAAACATATTGGATTGTGATGAATTACATCGTCTACTCAATGTTTGATGTGACTACACTAAGATCGATTTTTCCTTGTAAAGTATCCAAAAAGATTTAGTTAAGTTATACCATTTGAAAAGACAAGGAATTATTTTATGTGTGGAATAAGAACAATCAAGTTACTGGGAAAAAAAAAAGATAAATAATACAAGTGTTATCCAATTTGTGTAGGTACCTAAAACACAAATTGACCTTTGAAGCATATCTTCATAAACCTTTTTATGTGAAAAGGTACACAAGGTTTATGGAAAATACAAAACTTGATCTAGTTACAAGGGCGAAGCTAAAAAAAAAACATTCAAAACAGCTAAATTAACATTAACAAAGACTAAAAATCACTCTACATGGTTAGATCATTTATAATGTACAGGTGTCTCCATCTTAGATGGAGGTGTCTCACAAAAGCAGGAAAAAATTGTACACGGGGGTGTGTTTGTGCATGTGTCAAACCTTTGATGAAAAAATGAATATTGTTTCCATATAATAGAGACTATTGCAGTTAGATTGGGTGGTTCAACAAATGAAGGGAGAAAAACATAAATATAAAGGGTAACCAGATAAGCAGTTATTCTTATGAATTTTCCTTAAAGTGAGTGATGGACAGTCAAAATAGAGATACCATAAACTCGAGTATGTAAAATGCAGCAGAAATCATCAACTGAAGACCATACCTGTGCAAGATTGGCTATATATTTTGCATTCGTTAGACGGGTCACATGCGCTCGGAGATTGCATTAGATTTGCTCCTCATGGAGAGCAAATGATGGATTTCATTGGGAGGTATTCTGGCCACTTGGCTTGGATAAATAGTGCAAAGTCCTTTACATGCGTGTATTCATAAATAATAACGTTAACACACCATAAAAAAAATGCAATAAAATAATTAGCACCTAAGTAAAGTAATGATTCTATAAAGAAGTAAAATGAATACCTTATTGATATCGTATTGGTTTTCGGTTTCAATATAAATAAAACCCTTCACATGATTGACTGCCAATGTAGATATTATATGTAGCTTAGTAGTTAAATAATTCAAGTCTGCATATTTTTGCATCAAGCAGAAAGCTGAATTCCTCTCATGGCCAACCTAAGACAGAAAATTGTTCTCATAGTTTAAAAAAATTATAGTTTAGATATAGATTCTGATAATTAAAAAAAAATTATAGAAATAGAAATTTAATTAAACGTTGTTTACTTTATTTTTTAAACCTTTAGGTGTATTTGATTAGCAATAGAGATATCTGTTGTGAAACATCAGAATTTAAGCTAACTACAATTATCTCAGTGATTAATATTAATATCACTTTAAGGGAAAAGTTAATGACTGCAGTAAAAGACTATATTTTCACCAACTAATGCCGTCTCTTTCATCCTGATGTGAAAGTACACAAGCATTGTCATAGAAAATATATCTAACTATATTTTGATGAAACTTCAGTACAAAAATATAAAGTTATTCATGTGATTTTACCACAAGTGTAAAATAAAAATAGAATAGCTTAATTGTAGCACGACTTCCCAATTAATTACAAAATTATTCCTTCGATGGAAACTTAATTTTAACATACTCACAAGAAGTCAATCATTACACAAATTTGACAATGTAAAATGGACATATATCATTTGTTCTAATTGAAGAACAAATATAAAGAAGAAATTAGTAAGAAACATATCTAAATGATATAATGCTTAAAAATCACATCTGTACAACAAATCTAAGAAAACAACTCAAAATAATAACATAAGATTACATAATCATAATAAACCACAAAATTACATTATCGAATATTAAATACAGAACCCAGTACATGCAATGTGTATAGCAAGTACAACAGAAGTACTTCTAACTTTATCATAGGTTAAAGGAAAATGAATTATTTTGTGGTTAAATTTAATCTTTTTCCTTATTTATGTTTATATATATAGGATATCCTTATATAGACTATTTTAAGAAGTTACTTGTTTAACTAAAGCATCTAATGTAATACTCAAATGGTAACCTAAAGTTTAATCACTGAAGTATATTATGGAATTATTTCCAAACATGTTAGCGAAAATAGGTATATACTAAATGGAAATAAATTTTGAAACTATAAGTAGAATACCTAATATTGTTTTTTATATTTTCTACACATTACTACTTGTATAAATAGCTTATAATGTTGTGTCGATTATAGGAGCAGAATTTGTTATCATAGTTTTTGCTTGTTATATACCTTTGTCTGCTACTGTAGAAGTCTGAACAGAAAGCATATTAGGGTAAATTATAAACGTTTGGTAAAATGCCTACTCGTAGGCTCATGGATTACACAATTTACGTATTGGAGACCTATCAATTCAAAAATTTTGGGATAAGCAGTTCTGGAAATAGAGATACTATTGACTTTAGTAAATTCAATAATAAATGCTTGATAGCTTAAGATAAGAACATAATGATCTAAAAAGGAATAGCAAAGGAGTAAAATAGTATGAAGCCTCGATTTTTAGATAAGAACGCAAATCTTATTGGAAATGTCGATGTTTGGTTCATCATTTAGAATCATATCACATCTCAGCAGAAAATGAAATGAATAAGCAAAAAAACAGGTATAAGAACAGAGAATTATTAAAACGAAATAATTATACAAAATGACATTATTGTTAAGAATGTAAGTTTTGAGATCGAAATTTTCAGCAAAAACATAGCTAAGAATTTAGATATATATAAAAAGTAAATAATTAGCTAAATCATATATGTAATAAAAACAAATAAATAATATAATATGAAATATTTATGAAATAGATAAGGAATAGTATTTTGATGAGAGTGGCTACAAAAATATTATAGAAGCAAGAATTTCTCGATATACAATATTTTTTGTGCATGTATTATGTTCGCTAGATTTGTTTAATGGATTAATTAAAACTTTGATATATGTACTTCTTTTTGCTCTAGACAAAGCAACGTATAATTGTCCATGAGAAAATACAGATTCTGGAAGATAAAGCCCAACAAAATCCAATGTTTGACCTTGTGATTTATTTATTGTCATTGCAAAACATGCACGAATAGGGAATTGAGTCCTTTTGAAAGGGATTGAAGTTTTATCACTTTCAAGTGGTATAAATGGAATCTTAGGTAAAAATACTTGTTTTCCACGGTATTCACCAACAGCAATTTCTGCAGATATTATATTTTTCTCAAATCTTCGACAAATAAGTCTTGTTCCATTACATAAACCTTCAGATGGGTTAATATTTCGAAGTAATATAATAGGACAATTTTGTTTTAAAGTAAGTTCATGTGGTGGAATACCATTTGGTGTTAAAGTATTTAAAAAATCTTCTTGGATACTTTGTTCAGATGTATGAATAGATTCATCAAAGCTATAATACGTAAATATTTGACCAGGGATTTCTTTGAGCAATATATTATTTATATGATCTACGTATTCATTTTTTGGTGTTAAAATAACTCTTTTGAGCATAGTATCTAAATTTTCCATATAAGTTTCTGTATTTGGGAACACTGTTTTAATTAAATCTTTTAAAGATTCAAATTCATCATTAAATTGTACTGTTATATTAGGTGGTATTGTAATCATATTGCATGAATGTTCTTTCTCTGTACCATTTCCAATATCAAGTAAATAATTACAAAATGATGGATCTAATTGAGCTCTCATATTTTGAGTTAATGATAAACGGATAAAAGAAGGCCACAAATACGAAAAAACTAAACTTGCTTTCATTATGTCTTCTTTTTTTCCTCTTTGAATAATCGGTAAAACTTGGCGAAAATCACCACCTAATACAACAACTTTCCCACCAAATGGTATATCTATTTCAGTTATATCTCTTAAAATTTTATCTAAAGCTTCGACAGTATAACGGTTTACCATTGGTACTTCATCCCAAATAATTAATTTAGTAATTCTAAGTAAATTTGCTAATGCTGATTGTTTACTTATTGAACAACCAATATTATCATCTATATCCAAGGAATTTTAAATCTAGAATGTGCAGTTCTACCACCTGGTAATAAAGAAGCAGAAACTCCAGAAGAAGCTGTAGCGATAGCGATAAGATTTTTTAAGCGTACAGCTGCTAATAAAGCTTTGTATAAATATGTTTTACCTGTACCACCAGGTCCATCAACGAAAAATATGCCAGTTTCATTATTGAAAATTCGAGATAAGATTATATTATAAGCGTAAATTTGCTCTTTGTTTAAAGAATTTGGATCAAAACTATTAGTTTGAGTATCACTATTTCTTAATTCTTCAGAAATCATATTAGCTAATATATCATCCTCTGCTATGCTTATATGAAATGATACTAATTTATAATCATTAATATTTTTGTTCAATGGTTCTAATATAGAATGTATATATTCTAATGCTTTTATTTCAGCAAGTGCAATGACATACCTTCATGGACAAAATCTTCAAACATATAACTTTTAAATTTTTTCCATAAGAATTGTGGATTATCAGGACTACAAAACGTTAATATAGTAGCAAATAATCTACGTAGTGAACAAGGCATTTGATAAACAATTGCTTCTGTTAAAGTTAATTCACAATTATTATCTCCACTTAATAAACCATGCGAAAGAGCTGCCTCACGAAAGCTAGGGGTTAATGTACCATTTACAGTTCGTAATTCCTCAAAGGAAGTTGATCCTTTAATATGGTTTAAAAGAAGTCGTAAATAATATCTTTCACCTTCAGATGGATTCGCTGTAACTATTCGACCAATTACATTTTTTTGCTTTCGAGGACTCCAAAGTCGTCCTCGTGTATCCCATACAAAATGGGAAGGGAAATCTTTATACGTAAGTGATCTAGCTTTTTCATTTGTAATATTAGTGCGAAAGAATTCAGTTAGTGTTGTTTTTTGTGTATAATCTCTATTTATAACTGATTGTAAATTATCACTATCTTTATAAGTAATTGATTGATGGTTTTCTAGATGTAATTGTAACGAAAATACTGATGGAAACATTTCGGATAATATAAATCCATAAATTCTCCACATTGCTTCAGGAGGAGAAATCCACCTAGCAGTTTGGTATTTTGTAATTTCGTCGACATCAACATCTTTTTCATTTTCATTCATACAAAAACTTATTCGATCATGTCCTTTATAAACATATTTATATAAATATTTTACAGCTTTAACAGTTGAACATATTTCAACATTGATATGGCAATCATATTTAGCTGTTAAATAAGGATTATAAGGTATAATCCATCTATTATCTAAATAATGACCCCTTACTTTCACTTTTTGACCATCATTACGACGTTTATATTGTGGATATGAATCATTACCAAGCGAAGTTATCATAACATAATCTTTGGGATATTTATTTTTGCATATTTTATGATTTGACATACATATATTATTTGGATTTAATATTCCACAAGGACCATGAAACATATGTTTTACAACAGTAGAATACAAATGAGAATTACAATTTTTGTTAGGAATTTCACAACATACAATTTTATCAATTAAATCGACTGAAGTAATTTTTGAACCATATTTAAAAATTAATAAAAAATGAACATGTGGAAGACCTCTTTTTTGAAATTCAACAACATATATATATGCAGCAATAGGTCCTAAAATATGTCTTTTGAATAAGTCAGTTTTTAGTTCTTCCAACTTAGCTCTAAATATTCGTGCAATTAAATCAGGTCTATTTTGTTTTTCATCATTATGCTTTAATTGTTGTTCTATTTCTGGCCAATTAGGATTGCAAGTCATTGTTAAAAAGACATCAGGTTTGCCGTACCGTTGGACTAATGCCATTGCATCCATATAACGTTTTCGATTATCTCTAGGACCACCTATAAATGAAGATGGCAAAACAATTTTTCGACCAATTTTATTACCTCTAGTTTCACCTATGTGAACACTATCAACAATTCCTTGATAAAGTTCAGCTCATATTTGTCTTTGGTTGTTACGAAAATAATCGAGTCTAGAAGTTTCAATTTTTACATACATGTCAACAACATATTGTTGAAATAATCTACCAGCATGAAGTAAAATACAATTACCTGAATTGCGAATTTGTAACTTGTAGCAGTAATACTCGCGGCAAGACACATGCAACCTTTTTTTTCTTTGCTTCATAACTACACAAGAAATATAAATAAATTAAATATAATGTAATAAAAAGAATAAAGAATATTATAAAAATAATTTTCATGTTATTAACCTTCAGTCTCTCTTTCAATCAATTCATTTGGAGAATTAAGAGTATTAATGTTTAGGTAATTTGTATTGGTAACATAATGACAAATTTGTTAATTAACTCTTTCTGTACCCTCATGCCATCCAGGTTGACCAAAAGGGAAGAGTAATGGATATTGAAGAGGATCATAACAACCAAAATAATAATGCACTCTATACGATACACCTGAATGACCATAAATTGATATATCACGAGTTTTGTTATTTGTGGATGTATCATCATCAACCCAAACTGCAGCTACTTGTGAAAGACGTTGGAGTATTGTATACTCTTTGATCTAGACCTGGATCACATTTTATTTGTATTCGACATGTATATAAAGTATCAATATTGCTTAAAGAACGAAAAAATCTACAGTAAGGATTAACCATTAAAATATTAATTAATATACGTAAAGTTGATTCAGAAAATTTATCTGAAATTTTTAATCGATTCAGTAGTTCATTTTCAGTATCGTAAAAATATAACTGTAAATAGGTTGGGTTATTGTTTGACGGTAACAATTGGTTTATATAATGATAAACTTGACCTTGAATTCTAAATGTACAAATGCCTCTATAATTCTTACATAAATCTTTATCATATTTAACACCAAAAGATGTGAATGCAAAATGATTGTTATAACTTCTTGCAATTTTCTTAAAATTTAATGATTCAGGTGAATTTGAAGTAAATAAATCATATAATTCATTTGGTACAACGTGTGTGTGTAATTTAATCTTGCCATCTGAGCAACAAAACCCTTTACTCTCTCCATAGAATTTTGTTGCTCCACAATGTGAACAACATGTTGGGTGTTTGAGGAAGTAAGATTTAGTAGGAATATCCTGTAGTGTTAAATTTCTGTTTTCCTCATTATTTTGTACACTTTCATCATCAGAACTAAATTTGTTTTCTTCATATGCATCAGGACTATTATCATCTGGTTTATAAACTGTAGTTGGCGAAGATTTATTATTGCTATAACTGGTAGCTACAATAAAATAAATTCCAATTAAAATCAATAGATATAACAATTATTATTTTCTAAAGTATAAAAATTAAGCGTAAGATAAATTTGATAACAAGTAATGGAAAAAAATAAATTTTTAAACTTACTTGTTTCAGACTCAAAACAATTCTGAGGCATAAGATTGTCTATATGACTGCCACCTTGCAGCCCAAGATGTCCTGTATGGTTTCCATGTTGTAATTCCTTGTTGGGCAGATTTGTTGGTACAGAAAATTGTTGTTTTGATTTGGCATACAATTCTCGACGTCGTAAATTTCGAGTTTCCTTTGTTTGCTCATAAAGTTCTCTACGACGTTTTCTTCGTAATTCCAAACTTCCACTACTGCTATCAGCAGCATCCATAAGGTAAATAACTAAATATAATAAAGTATAGTGTTAATAAACATGAAACATATAACAAAGCTAACTTACATAAACATGAAACATAAATATAGATCATACATTAGAGAGTGTTAAATATGAAACAAGATAGAAAGAAAAAGTCAAGCTAAAAGTAAAACTTCCAAGCAAAATAACATATAACCTAAAACATTGCATAATCAAATTTTTTAGAGAACACAATAAAGCATTACAATTTCAGGAAAACGAAAGTAAAAAAAGTACAAAAACTTTACAATATAAAAAAAAAAACTAACAAAAACTTTACAATATAAAAAAAAAACTAACTTTCATAAAATTTTTAAGTAAAAATTATAAAAGAAATTAAGATTTCTAGTTTTTTGTAGGAAAAAAAAATAATATGAAATAAGATAGAAAGAAAAAGTCAAGCTAAAAGTAAAACTCCCAAGCAAAATAAAGTATAACCTAAAAGATTGCGTAATCAAAATTTTTAGAGAACACAATAAAGCATTACGTTTTCGGGACAAGGAAATTAAAAAAACTACAAAAACTTTACAATATAAGGAAAAAAATAACTTTCATAGAATTTTTAAGTAAAAATTATAAAAGAAATTAAGATTTCTAGTTTTTTGTGGCAAAAAAATAAATAATAAAGCTTACCTTTTAACAACAAATGCACACACTACAAACAAAACCTGAAGAAAATAAAGAAATAAATAGGATAACGAACAATCTAAGGGATGCAAAAAAATAAATCAAGAAGGGAAAAAGGGCAAAAATCTGAACAACGGATTCTAAAAACATAAACAAAAACAGTTTCTATAGAAAATCTAAGCAAAAATCGTAAAATGAGTTCTAATTTTTAGGTTTTGTAGCCAAATAAAAATGTAGAACTTACCTTTTAACAATACATGTAGATAATACAAAACAAAACAAAACCTGAAAAAAATAAAGAAAAACTAATGAAACACAGTAGGAAGCAGAAACGGAAACGAAAAAAAAAAAGGAAAGACAAGTCGTATAAAAACAAAAACACAAAAAATGACATAAAATAGAGAAATTAGAGAAAACACAAACTAATTAACCTTCAATACCACGTTAATTGACGAATCTATCAACGAAGAACAGAGAAGCACAAAAAGACGATTTTGTACGGTTCCTTTTTTGTTCCAGAAAAGGAGGTAATTGTTTGAGAATAGAGATAAATGAAAAGAAGTAAAATATATTTATGTACAGTGAAAGTACGAAGAGAATAATTAGACTCCAATCCATCTATATAATTTAATAAGCAATAAAATTTTACAGTTACAGACAATACTCATTAATGCAAGCCATATGCAGAAAAAATTTAAACCAAATACACATCTCCTGTTAATTTTCTTCCAATGCATACTGGTTAAGCATCAAAATAGAAGAAAAATTCAAACTAAGTGTCTACAATGCGTACAGCCGTGTCTCCATTGCGCACGGAACAGAATATGATTCATATCATGTATTACTCTATTGCTTCTTGACATGAATCTTCAGGGCAATTAGGGGTCTTATCAGGAAAAATAAAACAACTATTGAGGAAAATAAGATATTACCTTTCCTGATTTGAAGAGCTTGTCTATAACTTTATACAATGTTGGATGCGCATCAACAGGAAATTTTATCTCCTACAGAGTTCAAAAGTTTTAATGAATAATAAGCATCTTCTTAAATAATAAGCATAATGAAATAAATAAATAAAAATTCAATTCAATTTAAACTATAGAGTTTCTATTTTGAAGCATTGATTATATTATGATTTATAATGTTTTCATTTTGTTTACCTTTGAGTAATGATCTAATCGATAGTGTCAAATTTTCCAAATGCATAAGCTTCTGGTATCATTAGTTTTTTTTATATCAAGGACTTATCATATAAAAATAAACAATGATACAAAAACTTAATATATTTTTTATTATACCACCAAATACCTCACACAATTAGTACAGTGCAGAAAAAGTTACTTACAATTTACAAAAAATGTTTTGTTGACACCTATACCAAAAAAACTTTATTTGTAAAGAATTTCTCAAAAACAAAAATGATAATGTTAACGAAAGAATAAAATACCAATCCCATTTGATTTTGTAATTTTTTTTTCTTAAAAGAAAAAAACAAAAAAGGCAAAAAACCAGTTTATAATAGAAGACAAGAGTGTAAACTAAAAATCTGATGTCTATCTAAGTCTTAAAATACAAACATGTGGCAAAAAAAAACAGTCTTAAAACTATACAATAAAAATTGATAAACCATCCGTTTCAATGACCAAATTGAAATTTTGCTTTATCATTTCATTCCACCAAACTATTCTGACCTTAAAAACATCAATTTCATAAATATCTATTCTTATTAATGTGACATGAACTTATCAAATCATCTACTAAATTAGTGAAAGTATCTTTAACATGTTGCTAAATATAATAACTTCATATTAAGTAGATATTTCCTAATAAAATTTATCCCTTTTACAAGAACAACATTCATTATATTTAGCTCTTCTCATCAAGAAAGACATAACAACTGACATAAAAATTCTAAAAATAGCCACAATCAACAAAAGTAAAATAAAAATTTTACACAGATAAAAAAACGATGAAACATACCGCTAGCAAAATGAACTGCAGAACCAAGATTTGATGCTAAAGAAACGGTTAAAACCAGTGTTCTATAGAAGACTTTATAGATCTCTATTTACAAGTTACAATATATTACAGAACAAGCAGGTAAAAAACCATAGCAAATTTTCGACTATGAAATAAAGAAACAGATCTGATAACCCCAATCAAAACTTCCAAATACAAAATAGTTTTCCTAAAGGTAAAATAAAGGTGAACACGATGGTAAAACACCCAAACTGATGTGATAAACAATAGAAACAAACTTACGACCGTCAAATTCTATGAAGACCGAAATAGCAGAATACAACCGCACGCAAATATGGAAGACAAAAAGTTACAATATATTACAGAAGAAGGTGGTAAAAAACCATAGCAAATTTTTGACTATGAAATAAAGAAACAGAAGTGATAACCCTAACCAAAATTCCCAAATACAAAATAGTTTTTATAAAGGTAAAATAAAGGTAATCAACAGCAGTAAAACATAGAAATCAAACCATCAACAAAAAATTGTTGCCAAAACAAAGTCAAAATTGGTCGCTTATCTATAGATTTAAAAGATCTAGGTTTCGATTTTCGGACGGATGCTCTAACTTTTCTTGCCAAAAACCTTCGCCGTGAAGACGATCGTAAAACACCCAAACAAATGTGATAAAAAATATACAAACAAACTTATGACCGGAAATTGCTATGACAATCGAAATAGCAGAATAGAGAATCACACTATCGCACGCAAATGGGAAAGACGAGAAAGACGAGAAGCTTCTATCAAAGAAATATTTTATTTCTTTTAAACAGACAGACACAACCGACACTCAAACGACGTCGTATTGGCAAAGGTGGTAGATGCAAAACGACGTCGTATTGGCAAACGCGGTAAACCACTGAAACGGCGTCGTTTTGGTCGACGATGACGTTAGCAATTCTGCCTCTTTTATATGTGTTAGGATATTTCTTACAGGTGGTTTAATAATGTACTGTACATCGACCATGTCGCCCAATTAGGTTTCATCCATAGACTTATTTGTGCATTGTACTCATTATTATCTTACCAATTAAGGAGAGTGGGCGAAAGTATGGATTAATGTAATCATGATGTATTGAGTAGTTGCTGGTCTAAAACCACGGATCCACATAAATTGCAATATGTAAGGTTTTTGAGTTTGTTTGGATGGTATTTCACATGAGAGTTGGATTTCCAACATGTCAATTTTGTAACTTCAATTATCTCTCTCATGCAAAAATAGGCTTGTGCGATGGGCGTTCAGAAGGGTCCCTATGGCGAGAGCAGAGAAAACATAAATTTGGAAGTCGTTTGTGAAGTGTATTAGGTTAACATATGTAGACAGACTTCATTATTTGGATGATTCAAACTTGATTTGGATTTTCAAAAGATGAGTTTCTGAGCTTTAAAATTATAAATTGGTTTGTATCTAAATCTCTTTGTAAGTTAGTTCTGCTTGTGCAACTGTACCTTGCCATATATTGGCAACATGGCTGTAAGTAATAATCCACTGAAACCATAAGTCCAAAATATTTTACCTTTACAAGAATACAGTTTTTCCCCAGTTGTTTGTTAACATGCTTTACTTCTTCCCTGTTCTTCTTTGTGAATCACCCCGTACATGAAAAATAAAGAAGTCTATATATTAACTGAACAATAGACAGTTAGACACTAAACTAGATTCTTGTGATTGCCTATGAATGGCATTGATAGATACTATTTTTAGGAACATTTAATAAGTTTAGTGAAGCCACTAACCCTTGTTGCCACACAATTCAAATGCATGCATTTGATGTGTTGTTGCCTGTCATTGTATCTGTCATCAGTTTAGTATTAGTTAGAGCATGTTATTATTCTCGATTTTTGGAGGCTTATTTGACATGTCATATAACTGTTGTTGCACAAATAGTTTTTTATTCAGTGAAAAGTATGGACTTAAATCAGCATTTGTCCAAATTCTGGAACTTGTCTTCTAATTTCTAGGCCTGGAGAATATTGATATAGAGCACCTTATATTTACTCTTGTGGCATATCTATGGATTTATTTGTTTCTCTGTTATTTTAGTACTGGTTCTCGTAGATAGATTAGTTTCCGAATTGTAAGAGGTCGAGTTTTAGAACATGGGCCTAAGATATTCTAATATGCTTTTTTTGTTTTAACTTCCAGTTGATATAATCTCTGCAGTCGAGTTTGATAAAAGTGGTGACCACCTTGCTACCGGTGACCGTTGTGGAAGGGTGGTGTTATTTGAAAAAACTGATGTGAAAGAGGTAATGTCCGAAATTTCAAGTGCTGATTTATTTAAAATAGTCAAATATATTCTTACCTTTTCCTTTTGCAACTTATTTTGCAGTGTGGTGGAAATAGAAAAGATTTGGAGAGGATGGACTATCCAGGTACTCGACATCTAGAGTTTCGTTACAAAACTGAATTTCAGAGCCATGAACCTGAGGTATTTATTTCCACTTCTGTTTGTCGACTCTCTGTGTGTGCCCATGAGATTCAACGATTGGTCTTTGTAAATACGCTGCCCTAGATATTAACAGCAAAGTTGTGAATGGTCATCTTGATGTCTCTACTCTTTTACTTCCCCCTACCCAACTTCCTTCAAAAAGGAAAAACAAAACAACAAAATGAATAAATAATTAAACAAATAAATTATAAAAAAAAATTTAGACCTGTTAACATACATGCATTCACATATTCTTTTCAATTTGATTATCTCAAGAGTCTGGAAATTGAGGAGAAAATCAATAAGATCCGGTGGTGCCAGACCGCTAATGGTGCCGCTTTTCTTTTGTCCACTAATGACAAAACCATTAAGTTTTGGAAGGTGAGATAACTAATTTCATTTTTATTTAATCATTGTACATGGCAGTAAAGAGAAAGTTGTATAACTTAATCTTTCTAAGTTCATTGTTACAGCTGTAAAATGGAACATCCAGCCTTGTGTTCGTAGTACCTGGATCTTGTACTTAGCATGCAAAGGATTCGACTCCTTGATTTCTCAGTGCACAGGATCTTGCTATCTGGATTTTTTCGTTTTTCTTTTCTTCCAATATCTTAACATGCACTATTTCATGGGCTTTGTTGTTCCTTTTTCTTCTATGAGTCCAGCAACCCGATCTTGTGTTTATAGTTTATGGTTTACATTTCTCTTTGTAAGGCAAATTGGTCTTGTGCAAGTTAGTTGTAGATCTGCTTGGTCTGAAGCTTTGGTGTTTATTGTAATCTAAATCAGGGGAAAACTTGTTTGGAGGTGTTTGTTAATTCAAATATGTGTGAGCTGCTATTACTTGTGATTTTCTCAAATATGATTTTATATCACTTGATTTCTTTCCAGCATCCAGTTCTTGAGTGGAGAATTGGTTTTTATGTCTTTGTTCGTCCCATGATTTTAATGCTTAGTATTTAATTAAACATGTCAAAGAGAAGAAAGTAAAGAAAATTTGTGAAGCAAATGGGGATCCTTTGATAGGTGCTACAAATGGAAGTGTTGCCCGTTCAAGCATTTCTTTAAGCCGCCCTAATCAGCATATTTCTAATGGGGGCTATCTGGGCCAATCTCATAACTGTTCGAAAAATGACAGATCCTTTCCACATGCAGACATTCCCTCAGTAGTTGTACTTGTACTAAGCTATAGTTACACTTGCAGTATCAAGGTTTCCGTAGGATCCATTTATTTTTGGGTGTGTTCTACATCAATGGAATTATGTGCGATTATTTATTGACTCTAGGAATGGTTAGTATCCTAAATGTTGCAAAACCTTTGATCATATATTGGCTCTGCAATCTGTCAACTTTCTCGTTGTCATTGGATAATAAAGTTTGTTATCTGAAAGTTCTATCTGATTGAATGAGCTCAGATCGTCTACCGCAGGTGCTCTGGTGGGCTTCTCGACATGCAGCATGATATGGAGACTTTCCAGTTTAATATGGGATTACTATCTGCAGATTGTTCATTTTCGAGCTTTGGAGAGACCTAAGGAAGATGAATTCTGCCTAGAGTTGTGAGTACTTTCCAATACCATTATTGTGGACAATGGAAAAGACGGTTTTTCTTTTTTATGTATTTCTGAGCAACATCGAGCAGATTTGTTTTTATCCATTTTGGTATAAATCTCTACAGCAAAGAACCACACTTATGATGATGTTGTGGAAAGCCTAACCAAACATGTTCTTAGATAGTGAAGTTAGGCCATTTAGTTCATTTTCGTTTATCATACAATTATAGACATTTGTTTAGTTGATTTACTTAGACGCATGATGATTAGATATGTTGCTTTCAACTTAATCTCGTATATCTTTATTTGCAAGCTTCGTAGCTATTGCCATGTTGTTGCATTGCTTGGATAAGTACAAGAATAATGATCGTACTTTATGCTATGAATCGATTTTCCGGTAAAATTAATTTATTCACTGCACAAAAAATCTTTTACTTTTAATTTAATTATTCTACTGAATTTATTCATGTTTTTGGGGTGTTTACCTGTTGGTCGAGGGAAGTTATTCCGAATCAAAATTTGAAAAACATGGGAGATCCATCAAAAGTGTGAAATGCTTATTAGGATTAGCAATTCCTTTTTACATGTAATTACCGCATTAAATTTGTCATTTCCTTTTTCCCCCTCCTAATGGATTCTCTTCCTGTTTCAGCGTGTTTGGATGTTTAACATGTATACATGCAGTATAACTGATGACATCAGGATTTTTTTTTAGCTAAAAGGAAAATACTTTAAAATCGTCCCACGCTATTAAATACTCAACTAAACTGTAGCACGTGCATCGCACGTGCGTACACTAGTTTTACATAAAAAGTGACAGTTTCTATCTAGAAAGGATCAACTTGCACATAAATTGAAAGTTTTAGGTCTTGAACGACAAAAATATTAATTTTGGATTCATATGCTCTATTTATCAAAATTTAGGGATCGAGTCTGAACTTATTCGACAGAAAATTCTACAAAAGAACAAAGAGAAATTGCCAGAAGTATCTGGTTCTACCCAGAACTCCTCAATTTGTAAAACTGAAGTAAAAAGCCTACTGATTAATGTATAGAGACCATAAAAATAAGAGCTTTCAATATCAAAGCTGAAATGCGATGACAGGTATGGATGCCGATATGATGGAAATGGAGGCAAACGCATCGGTGCCGTTAAATACCGACCAGACCGATGTTGTTCGAAATTTGCTGACAATGGCTAGGCAACTCATCGATCAAAACAATCCCTCTCAGTCTCTTCAAGCGGTAATTTTTAGTTAATTCTTTAAATTTCTGTTGATATGTTATTATGGTTTACGATTTATCATTTTCATTGGTTTATGCGATCCTCTTCTTTTGAATTGTAATTGCGTCAAGTTTATTGTCGTTCATCTTTGCGTTTTAATTACGAGTTCACCCCTAGTAATAACTCTTATTTCTCCCTGTTAACTGACCACGCAAAATTTGAATCAGTCGAAGCACGCCAGTTAACAATTGAAATAAAAATAGATAATTTACAAAATAAAATCAATCACTATGAAGGGGGAGAATTACAGTGTAGGGAGAGGTGATTTATGAGAGGATAGATGCATTAGTTTTATAGGGGGAATAGTTGATCGCTGGAGAAAGGAGGTGTTAGAAAGAGAATGGAGATGACTCGTTGCACACGTGATGATCTTGTGTACAAGAACGACCTTTAATTTCACAGGTGAACAAGGCAAAGAAGCAATCCTATTGTACATGGGATTCTGACCTCTAAATCGCACGATTAAAGCGATTGGAATCAATGCCCATAATTTAATGGGATATGTTTTGATATTTTGGCACATCCCAAAAAACTCATTGTGGTAAAAAAGAAACCAACTCGAGGTTGGATATACATTAATAGACAATTAAACTTTAGAGCTTGAAAATAAGATCCGTCTAAATTTCAGGAAGCGATCTACTGAATTGTAGAGTCCATTGTATTTGTTGATATTCCATTGGTCAAGAAATTTGTTGTTGGTGGTGAGTAGCCAAAGATTGTTGTATGAGGCTTAGTTGGATATGTTGGTAGAGTGAAGTCCTGGTAGCAAAAGGTTAAAAATGCACGAATATTGTGTGTGCTAAGTCTAATGGTTCCAAGAGGTTAGGAGTACGAGTGAACACAAAGCCCAAGACGAGAATAGATCTCGATGATTTGAAAAATAAAGTCACAGTCTGCTAGAGACGAGAGGAAAATGGAAAGAAAATCAAGGCTCACAGCTTGGTCAGGCAACATCTGTGGAGAAGAAGAATGACCACTGATTTGATGAAGTTCATAAGCCAATGGATGAGGTGAAAGATCATGGGTCTCCCGTGAAGTAGTAACCAATTGCACAAAAGGATGATAGACAGCATTGTCGATGCAAAACAAGAAATATTTTCTTGAGCTTTGCGAACTACTCCAACAATAGTTGGACCTTGAAATTCAGCTACTGAAACAAGGAATCTTAAGTCATGGCTTGTCCAATTAATCTGGCTTTTCAACCTGATTTGTTTTAAGGCTTCAGAAAAGATTGATCTTTATTTGTGATCTCTCATGAACTATTACAACTTGATTGCTCAAGTACATATCAACATTTTTAGCACCGTCAACAGTCTTCAGTTTATTCTTAACTAAAGTAACACAACCCTCGCATTAAATATCCTCCATAAACTGTCAGTGGCTCCGATGAAACCACACTGTTCTGGGCAGGCAGTTACTGATCTGATGAGGTAGTGGACTGATCAGGGAGAGTCCACTGGAACAACTAACTAGTAATGACTTTTTAAAACTGTTGGTAGAGCTTGATATTCCTAGCTTAAGAATTACTTTTTAGGAAGAATGAACAATGAACATACCTAAAAGATAAGTTCTTGGAGAACCTTTATTGGAATTTATGAAGAAGAGTGACTCTGTTGAAGAAGTGGCCAACTGCAGAACTTTTGGAAGACTTGGCACTTTTGGCTGACAATAAAGGGTGGTTGCAACTTCACGATAATGGCAGAAACACCATGAACAGAATAAGGGAAATAATCTTCAACCAGACCAGCGGCACAAGATTTCTCATCGAAGAGTGGAAGTACAGGCTTGTTTTAACTTGAGGTAGGATTGAACTTGCTATTATTCCTTGTTGGAAAGGAAAAGGAGGAAGATTTTGTATTGCAAATGCAATGATCTTGTATCCAAGAACGACCTGTACCCTAAGAAGGTATAAGCATTGATACATGTAAACTTGATATGAACTCGTATATGATACGCATCCAAGCTCCGATACTCTCCAATACCCTCCTATGTGTACCAGATACTTGTTTTTTTAATTATTTTATATATTTTTTAAATTTCCGATGCGTTTCCGATACATTTTTTTTATTTATTATTTTATGTTTTTTTATGATTTTCGATATATATCCGATATGTATTTTTTAAATTATTTTATATTGAATATCAATAATATTTATTGAAAATACGCAATTAGATTTCTAAAATTAACTAGACTTTTTATTGGAAATGCGTAATATTATTTAATCTTTCAATACATATGAAACCGTATTATTTGATTCTATTACTAATCGATATTACATGGATTCAAGGACTTGGTGGCTACTTCATGATTCATGTGCACATTTGCTACAAAACATTGTTTTGAAATTTTTTGTGCAACATTCTTCTTCATCTTGTGTTGAAAAAAATTGGAGTATGTACTCTTTTGTACACTCTATGAGAAGGAATAAAATAACTCGACAACAAGTTGAAGAATTGGTTTTTATTCATATCAATTTGTGTCTTTATCAAGAAAAGTAGATCTCTATTCAAAAGAAGAATTTAAAAGGTAGGACATTGTTGGAGACTCATTTAATACTATTGAAAGAATTAAACTACTCGAGATTGTTAATTTATCATTAGATGAGCCAGAGTGGGAGAATCATATTTTTAATAATAACAAAGAAATTGATGTTGAAGAAATATAAAGTTTCCACAATTAATGATTAAGATAGAGTGCTTTAGTATGTTATTTTATTTTTATTATCATGCTTCTGTATTAATTTTTTTTATTTTTTTTATATTAATGAAATTCTGTTGAATTTTATAACACGTATCGGCATAGTCTAATTTTTTCAAAAAAATCGTCTCGACGTACGCATATCGTATCGCATCCAAATTACGTATCTATATCCGTGCTTCTTAACCTATACCTATATCATGGCAAGTTGTTGCATTGTGACTGCTAGTTCCATTGTTTTTGTGGGATTGAAATCAATCCCTATAGATCAAGGGGATAGGTTTTGGAAGAAAGGGAGCCAATAAACTCTGAAGATGTCCAGAGATAATAGTATGTACAAAGAGGAAGAGGTTGTCCAATAGTTTGAGCTGGAATGGTGAATTTAATACAATTAATGATATTAAGTGTAGAGAAACACACTAAATTAGCTCACAAAAACTTACTGTCAAATTGACGGATGTGAACATCGTTCTCTAAGTTGAATGATTGACATTTCCCAAGATTTTGTGCAATGTCACATGCTAAAGGGTGAGATTTACATTAAATAGAGCCTCTTCAAAAGGTGTAGTTGTGGTAGAATGTTTGAATAGGAATATTAGGTTCCTTACAATAAAATTATATTTATACCAGTATCGTAATGTAGATGGTTAAATCGATCACATGATCTAACGTGACTAGTTTTATTCTTAGATCATGTTTGCAAAGCTTATACTGTTCATGTTTGGTAGAAATTAAAATCTAGATTTTAATTTAAATCAAATTCAACAACTAATTTTAATCACATATTTTATGTGATCCACGACTCTTCAACTACTCATTCCATCTGACTTTTATCAAAATCTATTAAAAATCCGATTTTAATCCCCACCAAACATGGACATTATAATTTAAGCTGGACAAATATATTTTTTTATTCACACATTTCATAGGATGTACAACTTACCATCTACTTATTATCCACATCTTATAAACACCTAAAAACACTACCAAGCAAGCACTTACAATAGGAAATTTTATTAGTTTGCATTTAATATTTAATGGTATATCTATTATCGGAATAGAATAAATCAATTATAAGAAAACCTCTTGATGTATATCCTAATTCTTTTCTTAAAAACAAATATCTAATTTTTGTTGTTCTTCAATATATTGTATCAATTAGGACCGCCGTCACTCCTGTTGGCCCGGACAGGGGCGGAGCTAGACTTTGAATGTAGGGGGGGCCTAGAGGTAGAGGTGAAGGGGTGGGGGCCGACGGGGGTTCGCCTCCGAAAATTTTTTTTTGGATACGTTGTTAACAAAAAAATCAAGAAACGTATAAAAGAAAGTACTAATCTTTAATTTAGCAAAATTATACTTTGATAACGTTGTATAACTACATGATCATCAATCATGTAGGCGAAACTCGGGCAAAAAATTATTGTATTGATCGCTCGAGCGAGCCTGTAGCGAAAGTCGAACGAGGGTTGAGCAGTCGTCGGTATTGTTATCATAACTTTCTCTACCGATATCCGATTGAGATGATTCAAATTTTGTTGGAAAGCTAACTCGAAGGGCTACAATTCTTCTAGAAATAGCCATATCCAAATTCTAATGTTTTCTATGTGAAACATGCGTTGAAAGTGGTAATTACAAAAAAAAAAAAAAATCAAAAAAATCAAAAAAAAAAAATTTTGTCAAAAATGGTGTGGGGGTCTGGCCCCCACCAGGCCCCCACGTGGCTCCGCCCCTGGGCCCGGACAATGATGTTGTACAGAAAGTGACTGGAACAAGATGGATTCAATGAAGAAGATCCTTCTTCCTTTTTCAGGAGAGTAGTAGTATCCAAACTTAATCCATGAGATGTAAGAGATCCAAGTGAACTGTCTCATTTTGAAAAGTAAGGCCCTTGGTAGGTAGGACTTTTCAGTCAACCGGAACATTTTAAGAAGTGATATTTTCCACCGCTTTATTTAGTTACGGTGATGATTAGTTGAAGATGTCAGTCCGTTGAGCCAAATATTGCAATTTAGATGTTTTAGAAATTAAAAACTCAAAATTCATAAATATAATACATACTTCGAGTTGACCACAAGGCATCCAATCGGGCCATGTTTTTGGGGATCAATGGGTAAGAATTGTGGTAGACTCACAAAGGTAAACAGGTATCCAATTATCCTTCCATTGTTCATTTTGACTTGCTATTGTCATATTGTTCTGTTTTCACCTGTTTACTGCATATCCTCTTCAACGTCAATCCTTCAAATGTGGAGTCTACTATAAAGTCTCTGGCTACTTGAAGTAGGAACTGTATTGCTATTTTCCCTACTTGACTTCGAAAGGAAGCTAGGATTTGTTTGGTGGTGCCGGTCATCTTTCTATTGTTTTGGCTTTTGGATTATGTTTGTTTTTATGTGATTCGGCATCTGCCTGTTATTTATCTAGGCGATGAGTGCTTACAGAATGACAAACTTACAAGCATTTGTTATTTATATTTGGAGATTAGGAATATGAAATTTGATGTAAAGAAGAATGAGATCATTTGCAATTTCAACTTGTTGCATTATTCTTAAAGCATTTCCATGTATGATTTCTTGTAACAGGTGGTGATGGCAATGAGATTACAAGGTGGGGATGAAGCTGTTAGTCAAGCTCTTAATCGTGCTCGAGATCTCTACAGAAACAAAGTTCAAGCTAGTGCTGCTGCTGATGAGCTGGCTTCATTGTTTGCTGAATGTGCAATTGCAGAGGCCATGCCACCTCAATCTGAATCTTCTCAGCACCATGTTTTTGCTGAATCCATTGAACCAGACGTTCATGGAACTTCTATACTCACCGAGACTGGCAGGAAGCAAATCATGCTTGATGCATTCTCAGATGGAAGCAGCTTCATCTGCTTACAATGTGGGGGTCTTGTTAGCAATCATCGCAAAGATGAACATTATGCATTCTGGTGTTGCAAAATCTGACTTAAAAGTAGTTTCTTGAATGTAATGCATGCAAGCACTATTTTCTCACTGTGAATGCATACAATGTTCGTGTTGTAATTTGCACATGTATTTGATGACCACTTTCGACAATGTATCCTCCCTTTTATTTGAGGAATATACTTGGTGTCTGGGGAACAAGGTTCTTCAACCAATAAATAGGTATCTTGTCGTTTGCAAATGTTCAGTAGTATCTTATTATGTGTACCATATCAGAGAATAATCAATGAAAGTATCTTGTCGTTTGCAAATGTTCAGTAGTATCTGATTATGTGTACCATATCAGAGAATGATCAATAGAAGTATACTGATTAAATATTAATTTCGGTTCATCACCATTTCTATTTATTAACAACTTGGCAATAATTTTGCTCTATGCCTACTTCGGAAGAGTTATAACTTTATTTTGGAATTCAGCAGTATTGTGACTATATCATCTTGGGTATATTTTGAGTAAAAGTTGCTGTCAATTCAATATTTTCACGAGGATGATGCTACACATACATAATAGTGTACATAAGGGTTTATACCCCCCTCACATGGAGGGGAGCCTGCGTACAATAAATTATGTACACAGGGTGTAAACCCTTATGTACACCCTCAAGTGTACAAGTATCATTTTCTTCTTCACAAACAACAGTGCATCACGACATTGTGGTGCGTGATAAAGGACAGAGATGCAAAGAGTAAAAGGAAAAGAAATAAACATTTTGCAATCCGAAAACCTGTAAAACGAACATCCCGCTCCATTTTCATAACTGCATCATATTAGGGGTCTTAAATGGGCAGAAATTAACATATTGCAAAACATACTGCTGATTTTGCTCAAGATATATGTACAACATTAGATACCATAATGAGTTACATTGTAAGTACCACCACTGACCACCCAATCCTCTCTATACACGGTTGAACAAAACAGGAGCACCGATGGAACCAGATACGAAATTCCAAGGGCGAGAGACCATTGCACTTCATATTCAACCAAAGCTACAACAATAAATATGATGTAGACTCGAAACATGCTTCTATTTACACAAAATAGTGATCCCATTTGGAACTTAGACGTCATTTACCTGCACTTGTTATCCTCTTCACAGGGCAATTTGTTGGAGCTGAAATAGGTCAGAAGAGAATATCCCAGTAGAAATACAAAAGCTAGCTTCGGTGCATAACATCAGGAAGAGCCAGTGGTCGAGGCCTTGCCCTCATGATTGTTTCATCACTATGTCTAATCCATTCTGAAAGTCTCCAAGGTTTTTGCCACTTCCATTTGAACTGTAAGAGCCATTGATGATGACTTCTCTTCCATCTCCACAATTTTCCACCATGTCCAACTTGTGCTAATTTCTTCATTGACAACTGACCAATAGGCATCATCTGCACTCATGAAAGAACTGGTTTACTAAAAGGGACACAGTAGAGCAGCGCAGAGGAAATAAAGAGCTAGAAATAAACCTTTCGTGTTTGGTCCATGAAGGCTTCTGACTCTCTGACTGAGCCATTAGCAATTCCTGCTGTATATTTCAGTTGTTTCCGTGCTGGCACAGGGATTGGAGACAAAGGAGCACTCAAATCAGCAGCAATGTATTTGTGAGAGTTTTCCTGCAAAAGTAGAACAGTCAAAGATGAACAAAAAGAAAACAGAAGAAAGAAAAATACCAATCAATGAAAGCATAAACTATCATACTGGAGGTGATGTCGCCATTGTGGTGGCAACAACTTTCTCACTCACTTTTAGCTTCTTCTCAACTTCTTTTCTTCTGATTTCATTCTGTCGCAATAACCACACTATTTCTTTCTTTTGCTCTTTCATCTCTTTGATTTCAATTTCCTTGTCCCACAATTGGCACCTGTTGACACATAAGAAATATAACCGCAGGTTGATCAAGAAAGTTATATAACTTTTCAATAATTTTTTGATGTAGTACTTCACAACTACAATTAATAGTTTCACTTTATCTAGGAGTTTGTCTTTTTTAATTATCTTTTCTAATTTTATTTTCTAGTTGTAATAGGTTTTATTCTTATATCTTGTTTAGATTAGAATTAGTTTATTTCCTTTTAAAATTTAGTTTCCTTATTTTAATTTCTTTTTATTAATAGGATTGAAGAATAAGTTTGCTTATAAATACAAAGGCATTGTATACTTTTCAACACAATCAATCATAAATCAATACAAAGCAAGATTACTCCAATATAATTCTTCTTTTTAATTCTTATTACAAGAATTTCATAAACGCTTCCGCACCAAAATTGGTATCAGAGAAAGGAAATTGCCTTAGTGTTTGTTTGTCTCCCATTTTGGGAGAAGAAATAGTTTTAAATAGTATTTTTTTGGAGAATGTGTGGTTGAAAATTAAAGTAATTTTATTGATTTGTATGTAGAATATTTTATTAAGTAAATATGTGGTGGAGATTCTTACTGTAGCAAACAATGTTTGATAAAATGGATGACAAACATTGGCTTAATCCAATGGCTGACGAAGGTACTGGTGGCAGTCGAACCGTCGACGACGAACGAAGGCTTGACAGACTCGAACATCGAATCGAGGGGATTGACAAAATTCTTCAAAAACTCGCGCAAATGATGACTGTCTTAACTGTGAAGAGCATACATGGGAAGAAACAATCAGAACAAGAAGAAGATTGGCAAGCAGAAGACCCAGATTTCGGTGAGGATAGGGATACTGAACTAGACTTGACTAGGGTCACCGCAGGCACTAACTGCGCCACACACTACAGGCAGACGTCGACCCAGACCTAGGGGAACAGCACCAGCCCGTCACCCATGACGAACGGAGACAACAGGTGGGTCCAGAGCTCGAAGGTCGAGTTGTGAGGCGTGCATCGTGATTTTCGCATTTTAATAGGTTTTATTCTTAAATCTTGTTTAGATTATGATTAGTTTATTTCCTTTTAAAATTTAGTTTTCTTTTATTAATAAGATTATGGAATAATTTTGCATATAAATACAAAGGTAATGTGCACTTTTCAACACAATCAATCATATATCAATACAAAGTACGATTATTCTAATATAATTCTTCTTTTCAATTCTTATTACAAGAATTTCATAAACGCTTTCGCACCATTTCTGAATATTCTGCTATCCCCTTTCCCAATTAATTTTATCCTTTATAAACCTTTTCAATTCTGTGATACATGGGTGAAACCGAAATGTGGATTTGTTTTTGGTGTCGGTTCCATTTCATTTCCTTTCTTTTATTTTACAAACGAGGAAGAAAAGCTTGGGAATTTTCGAAACACAAGTAAATCTAAGGCATTCAGTGTTAACAAGTACAAAACCCAGATTCCCCATCAGAACAGGTCACAGGAAGATTGAAAGTGCATCTTTCTCATTACTAGATACATGATTATGCATATCTGCCAGCCTTTTGAGAAGGCTAGCAGTGTCATATGAGATTTCTCAGCAGTATTACAAAGAGTCCCATTCTTGATAATAAGATCTAATAAGACTGGGATCTGATAGAATGTAACTTAATTCAAGAAATAATATGCTCTCTTCCATTTTCAGAGGAAGTGCCCTTTCACGTGAGTTAACAACTTCCTTCTCTAGGCTGAGTTTTCTATTCTCGTTAAGTCTTTTAAGTAAATAAATTTCCACTTGTCAAATGGTTTTTTTGCAATGGAAGATATGTTTCCTTAAACGTTTTTATATTTCTGAAAAACAAGAAAAGTGCAAGAAAGAAAGAATGATTAAGAAATATATTTCAACTTCAATTTAAGAAATACTATACTCTTCCATTTTCATAAAAAAGTGCATTTTCGTAGGAGCTAACAATTTCCTTCTCTAGCCATGTTTCCAGGTCTCATGAAGTTTCTTAAGTAAATAAATTTGCATGGGTTGTTTTTTGCAACATGATTGTAGGTATGTTTCCTCAAAGCTGCCAGAAAAATTTTATCTTCCGAGAAATATATAAAGAAAGAAAGAATGCAATTTAAGACTGGTGACATTATTTGTAGGAAACCATTTGGTCTACCTTGCATCTCCAAGAGAGCTGAACATATACTGAAGTAAGGATTTTGCATCTCCCATCGTACGTAGCTGGTTCCAGCATCCACGACTGTTGAAGGCCAGCTCTCGTTCTTCTGCTTCTGAAAGTTGTGAAGCCATTGCGACAATAGAATTTGATGAAATACTTAGCATGTTTTGAAGAGAAGCAATTCTTGCCATTCTTGCATTTGTTGACATTGAAGATTCTCTGAACAGTTAAGAAGCAGATTAAAAAAGAAGGTCAGATTTCAATCTATTATTGTTTTCCATAACTTAACTCTAGACAACAGCAAAAACATGGAATTTTCAAAAATAAAAATAGTCTTACCTAAAATGACCAATTTTTTCTCGAGGATGGCTAACATCCTTTGAAGCAAATTCATCAACTTGTCTCAAAACAGCTAACTCTTCTGCCAATGCAGCTTGTCTGGAGATGAACCAACAAAGACTTTACCGACAATACCAGTGCTTGTGTGTATTAACATCATATAAAATTTTACTACAACATACACTTGACTCTGCTTCTCATACTTGTGATGAACTTCATGAACATTCATCTGAACTTCCAGTTCTCGATCAAGCCAACGTTGCAAGAATTTTTCATTGCTCTGAAATAAAAAGTTCACATGGTTTAATCAAGTAGTTAGGAGGAATTGACATTTTAAGTGAGAAGAGTAAATTACCTTCTGCCCATTCATTCCACTGACATTGCCAATCACTGGAAAACAACGCAATATCAGCGTCAACATTATGATGCAGGAGGGTCCGAGTCAGACGAAGCTGAGTTGTCAGATAACTCGTTGATGGCGCTAACGTACCATGAGTTGGAGGATCGGCATAAGAATGGAAAGTAATCGACGACATTTCCTAATTGGGGTCAATTTTGAACACGTTTTGGTATTTTGGCCATAACTTTGGCTACGGTTGTCAGAATCACGCCCGTGACCCCAATTCGGAAAGCTCGTTTCGGCGCGCACGTCGTGGGCACCCAGCTATGCTCGGTGTGCATCGATTTCAAGCTCAAATTCAGCTGTTTTCCCTTCCGAATCATCAATTTAAGTTATTTTTTGCCATTTATGGTAATATTTCGATTTCCTTTTTGACATAGAATAATTGCTCGATTTGAGCCGAATTTTGGTGATATTGTTTCTTTTATTAAGTATTTTATTTTGGTATGAATATTAGGATTTTGCTATTTTTGGCAAAATTCCGATAATTATTATTTTCTGGCTATTTAACCCGACTTGTGGGTTATTTTCATTCAGTTGTTGAATAATAAAGATATTTCTCGTTTTTCTTTGTGTTTCTCTTGCGTTCTTCTCTGTTTTTGTCAATTGATCTCAGCCTACAAAATAATCACTATTCTGCCCGGCGTCACATTACAAAGGGAGACTGTTTTTACCAATCGCTTTTGTTGTAAGTGAATATGAAAATTAGAATTAACAGACATTGTCCAGATGGTTATGTAAAGTAGATCCGGGTTACCATATTATAAAAACCCACCTACCCGAGTCATCACGAGCAGAAGATTGACGAGCTTCTAGCAACTCTTTCAACCTCTTGGTAGCCATTGCAGCCTCCTCTGTCTTTCTCTGAAGAACCTAAAACATAATTATTCAAGGATCAATCCAATTAATGGCCATTTTTATACTTGAGCACATAAAAGGATGCTTCCATTAAAACACCTGTCTTTGATGAGTGAAGAAATGGAAATCGATTCAAGGGAGAACAAATTATCGTAAAACAGAAATTTTACAGTTAGGAAACAACAGCTGAAGCATTCATATATTTTGATTCGAATAATGCAGTCATATTTTAGTAACAACCAGCGACGGAGTTAAGATTACATTCACCAGGATCATTCCAGCACAAACAATTTGCAGGGAAAAATCGATAACTGGAAGCTTGTTTGGAAGTGATTATCACTTCTGGTCAAAATATATTTTTATCTATATATTTCGTAGGACCCACACCTTCTACCCACTTATCATCCACACATTTCGAAGACCCACAACTTATAATTACTTAGCCATTGTTTGACAAACATTAAAAAGATTTTATTTATTTTTTTTTTTAAAGGGAAATGAGTTTTGGAATATTGATTTTTTTGGAGAATGTGTGGTTAAAAAGTAGAAAAAAAATTGGATTTATGTGCAAAATATTTATTGTGTAAATATGTGATTGAAAATGAGTTTGACAAAAAGAAGAGTTTTGAGAAAATGGATAACAAATAGGGGCTTAATTTTAATTTATTCGTTTCTCAAACATGTGCTATCTAAGTCCCGTTGCATTGGTTCATGGTATATTTACAAGTCTGATAAAACTTAAAATCAAAATTTTGATTCTTTAATAGATGAGAAAATAATGGATCATTTCTAAGAGTTTCGAATGATATTTAGAAAAGAAACAAATATATAAAAAGAAATTTTGAATTACCATTCTATGCGATCTGTGGACAGATCATTAATCTCAATCCCTGGAAAAGATTTCTATCCAATATACATTTTCCGAAATTTCTGAAAAAGGTAAAATGAAAAGATTGGGAATCTACTGATGTGGAGGTAAAGAAGAAGAGCCTTAACTGTTTCAAAATGATTGTATCCAGGGACAATCAGATAGATGAAAATAAAAGATATACAGTATCACTATACACCAGAAATATAGGTAAAAACCGAAATTTCGTAACTATATTAATAATATATACTCGTGTCGTATTCAGTAGCAAAGTTTGGAAACTTCTTTTGTCCTATTTGGTCGAAGGAGATCCATATTTATAAGCTATAAGATTCATCTAAAGTCTCCATTTTCTCACAAGTGGCTCTCGTTTCCTGTTAAAGAGACTATTTGTTTCACTGTAAGGGAGCCTACAATAATTATTCAAAAGGTGAAGTTTCATAATAGCAAAAAATGTTAAGAACATACAAGTAATGTATTTTAAATAATATCTCCGATTATGTTTCATTTAATTAAAATAAGATAAATATTCCCTATAAAATTACAGCATAACCATAAACCTTATGTTATATACTGTTCTCTTGGGTATTATAGCAATCCTGAGCCCCTTTCACCAGAAATGGTTAATAACAGTTGACCTGACAATGCTTCATTGACACCGCAAAAGGACAATACAAAAGTGTATGATTATGCGGCACAGAATTGATAAGTATGCAAATACTTGTACATATTATATATCAAGGTAGAAACCACAATTATTTGCAGTACTAAGTTATAAAAACCATAATGAAGTCAGTTCTAACTGAAAATTCTGAATATTGCTAAATTGATCTAGCCTTCCCTTAAAATCCTTTATGGAATGTACTGACTAGAAAGCCAGACAGCACGTTTGGAAGTGGAAGTTCCGTATCTGGTGGGCAATGCACAGATAAGGATACTATAGCTCATTCAAGGTCAGCTATCAAGTTGAAACAAGCCAGCATTGACTTATGCCAACTTCTTTCAACTGATTCAAGCTACGCTAACTTAGTTAAAAACTATCAACTACAATGTAAATTTACCAAGATGCTTAAACTTGGCACATATCTGTCTCATTAAAATTTAATTCAAGCTCGAAAATAAACAAGTCAAAACCTAAAAAAATTCCGAGGCTTATATATGAAATGAAGAGAAGCTTGAACTACCTATAGCTCTATTTAACATTTTCTTGTGACTTAAGAGACTTAGCTGATAGAAGAAAGTAGAAAAATACTGTAGCATAATTTTAAGTTATATTCTTGGAGATCGTCTGTTAATATTACCATGCTTTTGTATCTGTATTTGGATTTACACTTCAAGTACTTGAGCATCCAAAATAAATTTTTTTCCAGATAAAATTATTTTTAACGTATAGCCTTATGGCTTGCTACAAGATACAAATCAAGATGTGTTAGAATCATAAAAGTCTAGCATATCCAAATCAACCTTGAACTGCAATGACGAAAGCATAACAAATATATGAAATTTAATGCCCCAAAAATTTTATTGAATAAAATTATTCGACAGATGCTATGTTTTTTACATTTTTGAAGTTGATGGACTAAAGTGAAATACATATTAATTTTTATTATTTTTGAGTCAAATAATTAGATTTTAATAGAGCAAGTTTCAATCTATCAATATTTTACTCTTTTTGTAGTTTGTAATTAATTAGAAGTCTTCGACTCGAGAAAAAGTTAATTCGAATAAGTTAGATCCAAAATATTGAAGTTTGAAGAAGTTGTCATTATTTAGTATTTGATTAAATTGAATATCGACTTTAAAAGTGTTGGGAGCCACGTGTATATTTAGATGGATATAAAACATCTTTTTATTTAATTAGGATAAATGTTAATTGTAATCTAACTTAATCCTTTAGCCAAATTACACGTGATTTGTTTTACTGTTTGACTAGAAAACAATGCATTTGATATTATTCCAAACTCAGATTCTTATCCAAATTTTGGAAAGCCATTATTAGCCAATTCCTTGTATAGCACGGCTTCACTTCTAATTGCACCAAACTCAGTTTGTGAATATTGTTGGTCCAATAAATACCCACGAAGTCAACAAAAATTCATAACATAATATATATATATATATATATATATATATATATATATATATATATATATATATATATAGACACGCACACACATACAATGTCACAACCCGTCCCAAGTCACCCTAATAGACCTGACACGTGTCGTGCGCCGATGATAGATACCAACTAAGTGTCGGACCTATCACCAAAGCGACTATAACTAGTTCTAACTGTGACCCACTTTTATAAAAATTTTGACAGAATTTCCCCTTTAATTTGGACCAAAACCACCTGAAAAATAATCAAACTTCTCCAACCAGAACATATATTTTTAAATAGGGTACACCAGTCCCTCAAAAATCAAACCATTCCAAAAACAAAACAAGAAAGTCGACAATTACAACCATTTTACTTCAAAAGTCTCAAAATACTCAATATGCAATGAGCCCATGACATGGATACATGAAATTACAACCTTAACTTCCTGACAACTAATGTATGTACCCCAAAAATATGTTCCATGTAAATCGACAAAATGAGTCATACAATTATAGACAAAATGTGGCTCTACACGGTGGACAACTAGGCTCCAATGCTGCTCAACTCAGCTACTATCTGATAAGAAAAGAAGTGGAAAAATATGTGAGCTTGCAACTCAGTGAGTGGATAATTATAAATAAGAATATTTCCTTTCATTTATGCACATTTTTTGAAAATCCTACCTCTTTTGGAATTTTAAGAAAATATGAAATCAAATAATTCTTAAAAAAAAAACTTAAGACATGACTGCATCATAAAATCCTTTAATCTTCATTCTAAATAATTTTCTATAAATCATAACGAATGTAAGCAATCTAGTATAAATGAAAATCTCTGAAATCTTTTGCTGATCAATGCTATAAGCTGAAAACTATTTACTGAAAACTGACTAATCTGAATTCTATAACTGAAAATCCAATAAGCTATAGAATTACTGAAATATCACACCAAAAGGTACCCTGAATAACCTTACTCATGTATCGATAAGTACCGATATACATGGCAAAGCTATTCGATTCTGAAATTCTGAAATTCTGTAATTCTGGTCATACGCGCGCAGAGCTATAATCTGGTCATACACTATGGAAACACATTCACAATAGTGCAGAGCGGGTAAAATCACCATAATTGACCATACACTGTGGAAACACATTCACATCAGTGCAAGTTGGATAAAATAACCATATGATGTCATACACTGTGGAAACACATTCACATCAGTGCAGACTTGGGTAAAATCACCTGGGTACTTTCTAGTGGTTTTAAAATAACTTTAAATATACTGAAATATAACATATGGATACAACATGCTAGAGAAATGATCAAATGAACTTAATTTAACTTTAAAAGAATTGAGTATGAAATCCATTTGATTCTGAAAAATCATGCTTTTAAACCAGTTATATAAAATAATTAACTTTCTAATCCGATATAAATTCAGTAACTATTTATTTCTGAAAAATAAGTTTTTCCACTCACTCAAAATAAGTTAGTCTAAGAAGATCGGTAGGCTTTTCCAATCTCTGTGTCACCACCTGAAAAACCATACAAGATAACTAATTCAACCACTATCAAGTTAAGAAACCTCTAAAATGCAATGTTATAATACTACAACTAAATTTCTCGATACTTGACTAGATGTCCCAAATTATTCCTTTAATCAAATGGGACCAATTTCATTTTCTAGTCCATTTACTAATACCCAATAAATCAACATAACCTTCATTCTAAGATTAACTACAATTATCTCCTTCAATCAAGTAACAACTAATAATTAACATCCAACCAATTAAACATACATATTTTTCCATAAAATCATGCTTTCTTGTGAGTATTACATCACCACTACAATTTCCACTAACAATACTTATTCAAGCATCCAATAGAAAATCTAGGGTTTGCCCAAAAATAGAGTTTCTTACCTTAAATGTAAATGGAAGCTAACCACCAAGGAAACTTGAACTAAAAATCATGATTTGTCCCCTAAAAATTGAAATTTTCGAACCCAATTAAAACCCTAGAAATTAACATAATATATCTCTACTTCTAAGAAAATAGCTAAAATAAAAATCGAAATCAAGCTTGATAACCACCTTACCTTCTTCTCCTTCCTTCCTCTTTTTCTTCCTCTTCTTCCCTTCCTTTTCCTCCTTCTTTTCCTTTTTTTTTCTCCTTTTTCGGTCTCTGGTTCTCTCTCTGCGTGAATGGAGAGGATGAAATGGGAATTGGGTTGTTAAATTGGTAATTTATGGGCTTTTGCAAAGGAAGTCCCCCAACTTCCAATGACAAAATAAGTAAGTCCTCATCTTTTAATTTAAACCACCTTAACCCTCAATTATCTTGAATATAAAATAAGTCCCAAGAAAAATAAATTATTCCAATTAAGTCCATATTGACCTTGACCTTGACAACTCAACCATTGACTTTAGACTAAAAATTTGAGATGTAACAATCTTACCTCCTTAAAAGAATTTCGTCCTCGAAATTCGATGGACATCTGGCTAATCCATGAATAGATGAGGGTATTGAGCACGCATCTGGTCCTCATTTTCCCAAGTAGCCTCTTCCGCCGTCTGATTCCTCCAAAGCACCTTGACATGTGAAATTGTTTGATTTCGCTGGATTTGCACATTTCTGTCTAGAATCCTCACTGGCTCCTCTATATAGGTCAAATTCTCCTTCAACTGAATTGGTTGAGACTCTAGCACATGAGAAGCATCTGCAATGTACTTGCGAAGCATAGAAACATGAAAAACATCATGGATCCTGGATAAATCGTCTGGCAAATCTAATCGATATGCAACTGGGCCAATCCGCTCAGTAATCGGATAAGGTCCAATATATCGTGGACTCAACTTTCCTCATTTGCCAAATCTCAACACTCCTTTCCATGGTGACAATTTCAAGAATACTCTATCTCCAACTGCAAATTCAAGATCTTTCCTCCGTCTATCTGCATAACTTTTCTGTCTTTCTTGTGCTATTTTCAAATTTTCTCTAATCAACCTCACATTTTCTGAAGTCATTTGAACCAATTCAGGGCCTACTAACTTTCTTTCACCAACTTCTTCCCAACATACTGGTGTTCTGCACCTTCTACCATATAAAGCTTCAAAAGGAGCCATTTTTATACTGGAGTGGTAGCTGTTATTATAGGCAAACTCCATGAAGGACAAATGAGTATCCCAGCTACCTTTGAACTCTAAAACACAAGCCCTCAACATATCCTCAAGAGTTTGTATGGTCCTCTCTGACTGGCCATCAGTCTGAGGATGAAAAGCTGTACTGAAATGTAGCTTAGTATCCATAGCTCCTTGTAAACTAGGCCAAAATTTGGATGTAAATCGAGGATCTCTATCAGATACAATAGACACTGGAGCACCATATAAGCTTACTATCTCATCCACGTACAATTTTGCCAACTTATTCAAAGAATAAGTGATTTTGATCGGTAAAAATCTGGCAGTCTTAGTCAAAAGATCTACAATCACCCAAACGCCATCATGACCATTTTGAGTACGAGGAAGACCAAACAAGAAGTCCATGGTAATGTGTTCCCACTTCCATTCTGGAATAGGCAAAGGCTGTAAAGGTCCAGCTGTTTTCTGACGATCTGGTTTCACCTGCTGACAGACCAAACATTTTGATACAAATTCCGCTATCTCTCACTTCATGTCATTCCACCAATAATGCTCTTTCAATGTATGATACATTTCAGTACTACCTGGGTGCATAGCATAAGCAGAACTGTGTGCCTCTTCTAAGATCTCTTTCTTCAATTCTGCAATATCAAGAACACACAATCTGTTTCCCATAACCAACATACCATCATTTCTAATTGCATAGTCTGTTCTTAACCCCGTACTAACTTCGACTTTCAATCTTCTCAATGTCTCATCTTGAGATTGAGCTAATCCAATCCTATCCACCAAAGTAGGCCTTACCTGAAAATGAGCTAATATCGCCCCTGAAGTAGTAGCTGACACTTGAGCATGCAACTTCCTGAACTCACACAACAAAGCTGCATATACTGCATTAGATTGAGAGGAAGAACTAATCTTTCTGCTAAGAGCATCTGCGACTACATTAGCCTTCCCCGGATGGTAGTCAATCTTGCAATCATAATCCTTTATCAACTCCAACCATCTTCTTTGTCTCAAGTTCAATTCCTTCTGATCAAAAATATACTTCAAACTTTTGTGATCAGTAAATATTTGACATTTCTCACCGTACAAATAATGCCTCCAAATTTTCAATGCCAACACTACTGCAGCTAGCTCCAAATCATGTGTTGGATAGTTTAACTCATGCTTCTTCAATTATCTTGAAGCATAAGCTATAACCTTTCCATTCTGCATTAAAACACAACCCAAACCGTGGCGTGAAGCATCACTATAAATCACAAACTCTTCGCCAGGAGATGGAAGAGTAAGTATAGGAGCAGAAACTAATCTTTTCTTCAACTCTTGGAAACTCCCGTCACACTCATCAGTCCATACAAATTTGGAGTTCTTACGAGTCAAACTAGTCAGAGGAAGAGCAATTTTAGAAAAATCCTCTACAAACCGACGATAATAACCTGCTAGCCCAAGGAAACTCCGTACTTCTGTAACATTAGTAGGGCGTTCCCATTTCATCACAGCCTCAATTTTTACAGGATCTACATAGATGCCTTCTGCTGAGATAACATGACCCAGAAACACAACTTTATCCAGCCAAAATTCACATTTGCTGAACTTAGCATACAACTGCTTATCTCGCAGAATCTGCAAAATAATCCTCAAGTGCTCAGCATGCTCATCACTACTGCGAGAATAAACCAATATGTCATCAATAAAAACAATCACAAATTTGTCTAAATATGGGTGAAGTACCCTGTTCATCAAATCCATAAATGCCACTGGGGCATTAGTCAACCCAAATGGCATCACCAGAAACTCTTAATGGCCATATCGCGACCTAAAAGCAGTTTTCTGTACATCAACATCCCTGATCCTGAGTTGATGATATCCTGAACGCAAATCAATCTTGGAAAATACCGTGGCACCCAGAAGTTGGTCAAACAAATCATCTATATGAGGCAAAGAGTACTTGTTGCGAATAGTCACTTTATTCAACTGTCTGTAATCAATACACAATCTCATCGTACCATCCTTCTTTTTCACAAACAATACTGGCGCTCCCCAAGGAGATGTACTGGGTCTAATGAAACCCTTATCAACCAAATCTTGCAACTGGACTTTCAATTCCTTTAGCTCGAATGGGGCCATTCTGTAAGGTGTTTGTGAAATAGGGGTAGTCCCTGGGACTAACTCAATGGTAAACTCAATTTCCTTGTTTGGAGTTAGTCCTGGAAGATCTTCAGGAAAAACATTAGGGAAATCTCTTACCACTGGTATATTTTCAAGTTTCAGCTTAGTAATGTTGGTGTCAATCACATGAGCCAAATAAGCTTGACAACCTTTTCTAAGCAATCTCCCAGCATCAAGTGCAGATATGATACAGGAAGGTAATACTCTCCGTTCACCACTAAGAACAATTTCAGGCTCTCCTGGCCTTCTGAACACCACTTCCTTGCGGAAACAATCAACTGAAGCATGATTTGTAGCTAAGAAATCCATGCCTAGTATAATATCAAAATCATGAATATCAAGGGGAATCAAATTAGCTTTCAACTCTCGATCATTCACTCTAATCGAGCAATCTTTGTATACTCTATTAGCTAAAAGTGAATCTCCTACATGAGTCGCTACCACCAATTCACTATCTAACGGTTCTGACATATGGTCCGCATAAGTAGTAAATGCATATGATATAAATGAATGCGTGGCACCTGAATCAATAAGAGAACGAGCTTTTCTGCCAAAAATAAATAACGTACCCATAACCACGTCAGGTGACTCATCGGCATCATGCTGAGTCACAGCAAAAACTCTTCCCTGAGTCCTGGGACGTCCTGCCTGACCTTTCTGTCTATTGCCACTGCTGCCTGCAACCTCAGACTGAATAGCACTAGTAGTACCCGCTTTACCTGCCAACATGTCCTGGTTCTGAGTCTGTCTAGAAATACCAACCCCAGGCTGTGTTCCCTGTGATGTACCACCAGGCTGAAAGCGAACTGGACACTCTTTCCTCATGTGCCCAGACTGACCACAATGATAACAAACACCAACGCCCTTAAGGCACTCACCAGAATGAAATTTTCCACATGACTGACACTGGGGAAATCTGACAACACTAGAGCTATCACCCTGCCCCGAAGTAAATGATCTCTGGACCGACGCCTGAGTATGAGTACGACTACTCCCTGGCTGCTGCACTGATCTCTGGCTAAATCTAGATCCCTGACTTCCACTGGGTTTAGACTTAAAGCTACCAGGGGTGGAAACACCTAATCCACTTCTTCTACGATCCCTCCTTGGTGGTCTATTCGCAGAGACTCCTGACCATGTCTGGTTACTACCACCAACTCCCAACCTCACTTGTTGTGGACCGCTTTGTCGTTCTGAAACACTCTTTTCAACTCTTAGCGCCGCTTCCACTAGTTTTCCAAAGTTTTCATACCCCGATGCAGTTACCACTGATCTAATTTCTTGTCTCAAACAATACTCAAACCTCCTACACTTATCAGCTTCATCAGCTACAAGGGCTGCGGCATACTTTGACAATTCTGTAAACTTTTTCTGATACTCCGCCACTGAAGAAGTTTGCACCAACCTCAAAAATTCATTCTGTTTATCAGTTTTGTAGGAACGGGGGCAGTAATACTCATTAAAATCAGCTCTAAAATCACTCCAAGTGATCACAGAAGGATCAACATACTTACTCTGTATAGATTTCCACCAATCATACGCACCTCCTTCTAGCAGAAAAGTAGCAAGACGTACTTTTCGCTCACCTGGACAACCCATAACATCAAATACTCTCTCAACCCTTACCAGCCAAGATTCAGCTTCTGCTGGGTCAGCCGTGCCAGTGAATACCTTAGCTCCTAATTTGGGGCTTTATCATTATCTTTCCTAGATTTCTGCACTTGGTAGTTGATATCAAGATAACCAAGAATAAATAGTCTGATAGGAGCCTTAGAAGATGGTGAGTTTTGTTGGTAGAACCTGTTGGTTCCTTGGAGTGATTCCAAGTCCCGTTTTCTGTTGGCAGAACTTTGTGGTTCTTGGAGTGATTCCAAGTTCCATTTCCATTATTTGTTCATCAGTTTAAATAAATTCTTTGCTTTGCATTCTTAATTCCCAGCTTTTTCATATTCTGACATTATTTCCAAGTTGTTTATATTCTTGGCATCATTTTGGTATCAGAGCAAATCTCATGCCTGTCACCCGTAGTGGAAGCTCCTATACCATGTCACCACCTCGCAACACAAGCCCCGCCCAAATGCAAACCAACCCAGATTTATGTGAATTTAAAGGCATAAGTGCTACGGAATCCATGACAGTGGACGGCACATTGCTTTCCCCACCGGAGCCTAGAATTCCTGAAGATGTTTTGGCACGGGATGATATTGCAGAAATTACCGACCACCAGTTTGTTACCACACTACGTGGGGGTTACTACAAATTTCTCGTCCATTGGAAGCATAATCCCCGTTCTGACTCGATTTGGTCACAGGCTGCGGAACTCCATCCTCTTAATGCTGTCTTGTTTGATGCGTTGGTGGCCCATCACTTGCCGGAGTCAAGTGCTTTAGGGAGGGCAGAAATTGATGCAAATAGTCCATGCATGCATGCCGAAAGAGGAGACGTGTTGAACCGGAAAAGCACCAATCTGTTTTGATTTGTTTTATCAATTTGTTTTGCTTTATCAATTTGTTGCTTTATCATTATCTTTCCTAGATTTCTGCACTTGGTAGTTGATATCAAGATAACCAAGAATAAATAGTCTGATAGGAGCCTTAGAAGATGGTAGAGTTTTGTTGGTAGAACCTGTTGGTTCCTTGGAGTGATTCCAAGTCCCTTTTTCTGTTGGCAGAACTTTGTGGTTCTTGGAGTGATTCCAAGTTCCATTTCCATTATTTGTTCATCAGTTTAAATAAATTCTTTGCTTTGCATTCTTAATTCCCAGCTTGTTCATATTCTGGCATTATTTCCAGGTTGTTTATATTCTTGGCATCACCAGCCCACTACTGTATAATTAGTGTCATGATACAAAGGCAACGAGCTCGGCAGAGATTAGCTCAGCATATTACACCTAAGGAATATGCGTGTCATAATTCATGAGAAAAATCAAGGTCCCACAAATGTCAAGCAAGGTCATTGCCAGAGGTCAAAGGCCACAGCTGACCCCCTGAAATGAGGGGTCAGGCTAAAGAATGCACAAGCTCTGAGAAGGCCGAGTCCATGATTAGGGGAGCCAAAGGCTGACCTGTATGGTATGATTTGAACAGAAAATTAAAGAACGTTGTGCAGGAAAGCAACAAAAAACAAGAGATAAAATCCAACTCCATTAGGCCTTAGGAATTATCCAGCTATGCCCATTTCAAGTACAAGGTGACAAGCCCAACATTAGTCTGAGGAATTGTCCCTTCATTAACACCACTTACAGAGAGCAGTCGACGATAAGTGAAGAGAGACCATGGGACACTTCATCTCCCAATAGCTCACCCATAAATACAAGGTTATTTACTCCCAAAAGAAGGAAGAGAGTTAATTAAAAAGTTGGACAAAGTTGGAGTCAATCAGAGTTTGTTGCCTTTCTACTGGAGGTCTGGCCTAGCCCGCCTAAAAAGTCGTACTTCTTGCATTTCTATTTTGATAAACGTTTCACCCTGGTGGTGGAATAAAAAATTTGGAAAGAAATAAACAGACAAACATACAAATTTATAGTTTTGACACAGAAGACGACTATGAACAAGATAAAAACATGGGACAATTCCAAAAAAAATTGATGTCCTGGTTCCCAAAGAGATCGAAATACATTCAAGAATTCTGAGTACCTCTTTCTGCTCTAACTGCCTATTTAACTTGTTTAATTCTCTATCCATAGTGTCCTGCAAATGGGTATGTTCCAGCTCTTTTGTCATATCTTCATCAATATCTCCAGAATCACCTGCAAGCACAGCCAAGAGACCTGAATGCGTGTAATAAACTCCTAATGAAATATGAGCATGCTTCCTCGAAATGAAGGTTAAGTCTTCAATTGAAAGTAAGTCAAGTTCCTGCTGATTCATTGATTAGGAAAAATAGTTGGAAGTCAGTTCCATCCCAGAGTAACATACTGTTTTCACTCATTTGGCAATCAGGTGATTCCATAGTTTGCAATTCCCTTTTCAGTCCTTCACTTTTTAGTTTTTACTGGAAACTTGCTGCCAACCTGGAAAATCAGAGTTTTGCCGCATGGAAAACAAGATAACAAGTTTACTTGCTTTAACGAGCATTCAGATACATCTATATATGTGATATTAGCCGGTTATCATTTCAACAATTTATTATATCAATGATCCATCTCATACTTCAGCATCAGCATCACTATGCTCGAAAGCACTGCCTCTGTTGCGGTACTCATCAAGTTTCTGACACAGCTCCTCTTTAATAGCCTCAAGCCAAGCAACCCTATCCTTGAGAACCTGCACCATTATCTCTAGTTAAGATCTTCCGGGTAATTTCTTAAACTGTATATCAGAAATTTCAAATTGAGCTAAATCTCTTATGATTAATAATTTAGATGGAATACTTGCTCCATGTTTCAAAATCAATATTTTGAATAACCAATATTCTATATCTTCTTTATCATACTTTGATTTTGGTTATTGATCATTGGAGAGAGATTCCCAATATAAATAAAAAAGAAGTGATATAAAGTTATTAGATATGTATAAGCCTATAATACAATCCAAATTTCAATACAAATATTAATTTTTTTTCTTTCCATCCAAGCTCAATTTTCACTAGTCCAACAGGTAATGCTTTGTATGTAATAGTATCGTTCTTGCTTTTCAATATAATGATAGAATTTATTGGTAAGACAAAAATGCACAGTTATTAAAAATATGAATGGGAAGGAACTTTTTAAAATTGAAATATGTGGAAACTTTGTACTCGATACATTTCATAATTTAATAGTTTTCCTAAATACAAATATTACTGTACATGTATTTCAGAGTAAGCTCCTCTGCCACGTGAAGAGAGTTCTGCCTGAAAATACTCTAGTTGTTGGCGCATCTTCAGTATTTCATTGGTTATTGGATCTCTGTTAATCTGGTCAACAATAACCAAATGAGTTCAATATGATAACTTCGGGAAAAAAGTATTATCTATCTAAACATGGTCAAAATGTCGGATCACAAACAAGAAGACGGAGATGGAGGAAGAGACTAGAGGGAGGGAAGGGGGGAGAGGCAGAGAGCAAGGACTACTCCAGTAACTTACAACGGGCTTATTCTGGATATTCCGAGCACGATTGGCATATTTGAGTGTGTTGAGGGTTTCTTCAGCATTTATATCGGCAGGACTAATGCAGGCTGGAAAATAAGCGACTAAATGTGTAAGTATAAACATGATGAGTCTGCTAGTTCATGGGAATGTATTTATCCATATCTTTGAAGACTGTGATGAAGAAGAAAGGCAGCACTTGCATAAAATTTAAATAGATATAGAATGGTTTTAGATCTTTCCCAGGGAAAACCTATTGAAATAAATATTACCTATCATTACTGTTCTGCTGTTGCCACCCAAAGAATCCTGTCAATTTTCACGGGATTAGGTTTATGAAACAAATGAAAGCTCAACAATTAAACACACAAAATGGGAGGAGAAAATTATTTAATCAAGAATTGTAAGGAAATATCTCAAACAGAAAAGAAAATGATGTGTAGCTTCTATGTCTACTGCCTTATGTCATTGTGAAATTCTCCCAAATAAGTTAAACCATCAACCAAGTATGACATTTATAGGTAAGTTACAATTATTCCAAACAATGATGAATGTCATCTTTCATTTGATTAATGTAATGTCTTCTTTGAATAAACAATAATAATACCTCAAAGTTGTCTTTTGGAGCTTTGAGTATATTAAGCTAAGAAATAAGTTGATCATCTAAATAGTCATAAATTCTTTATGAAAAATATTGTACAACAATTCCAACACCCTTAACCTTGAAACTGAAAGGCGTGCCAAACCTGCAATAGCCGAGTAAGTTTACTGTCCCGATATGGTACATGAATGCCTTCTTTCCGCTTCTTTTCATCACCAAGTGCACTAATAACATTACCAAGCGCAAGAAGGCCCTTATTGATGTGAACTCCTGATTAAAGTCGTCTTATGCAAATCGGTTATGAACAAAAAAGCATCTATGAAGCAACAACCATGAATATGCCATTCTACCTACCTTCCTTAAAACGGATACCATCAGAGCCTGTTCTTTTGGTGCGCTCTGATCCAGCAAGGTCCACCAAATGTAACTTGGAACAAAGATACTCTTCAGTCATGCTGTCGTTCGGATTACCACTGACGAAAGTACCTGGATAAAGCTTACGTGTCTGCTCCATTGTGATGGTGAAGATGGCATGAGAGAGAGAGAGAGAGAGAGAGAGAGAGAGAGAGAGAGAGAGAGAGAGAGAGGAGTCATTATTACTCTATAGTACCTTGAGACAAAATTAGAAGTAAGAATTCACTATTAGATATTTTTTCAGACATATCTAACAATTGTTGTAAAATAGGCAAAGAATTTGCAGGTCCTTGTGTCAGTAGATGCAGGGCATGACTTAAGTTTGAACAATGACTTTGTCAAGCAAAAGTCCATCATGGATAAAGTATGTATTATATAAAATTATAACACAACACCCATGTCTAGTTATACCCATTGCAGAAGATTCTGGATCCAATGGTTAGAGATAATCCACTAAAGAAAATTCACTTAAATTTCTATTTTCTTCCACTTGAAAGCCTACAACTTTTTAACGAATTCAGGAATTCAGAGCATGTCTGGAGGAGCTTTTTGTTCAATGGCAATTGATTAAAGGACCGTTGCTCACTGCAACGTGGGTCCCAGTGTGCCAGCAAAAATTGACTTCGTACAAATGAAATGTCGAGAATGCCGTTCCATCATGCAAAATGGTTTAAATGTAGAGGACAAAAAGGTCATTTTTCCATAAAATGATTCAAAATGCCTACTGCCGTGTCAGAATTCCTGCCAATTTTGTCTAAAGCAACGGTGCAATTTCACCATTGCAACGGTCCAAATTTGGCTTTTAAGCCCGCTCAGACACAGCCTCAAGCAGAAGTTGCACACAAGTCTGAGAAAGCTTCTTTCTCAGTTGAATGACTTCCCAAAAATTAACTCACCTTTCATCCTATTCTTGACGTAAAATATATATATAAAAACCATTATTTCAGAAAAAAAACCGTGAAGTCAACCATTTTGTTGATGCTATTCGGCAGTAAGAACAAGAGTCACAGTAAGAGGTCATAAATTCACTCTTCAATAGTTTGAATGTCTCAATAACTTTCTGTTTTAAGAAATGTTAATTATGGATTATTAGTATAGGAGTAAAAGGATGTGCCTTTTCTACCCCTTATAATCGAGAAATTTCTGAATGATTTCATTCATCTACTCAATCATATTTACACAAGTTGCAAATCGTATTTTAGGTAAGACAACTAATTCTATTACCATGTAAATTCCTAGCTAAATGAGGAATATAATTGATACAAAAAACCTATATATTCTGACTCTTATTAGCAGATACCAGTACCATTAAACGGATCAATATTCTCTGCAAGGAAGAAATAAAACAAAATAAATTTTGCAAAAATCCACCTTGATTGATTGTTCATGTTTGTGCTCCCAGTTGCCCTGTTCAGTGATCCTAGCTCCAGACAGTCAGCCATTTCTTTAAGTGTTTTGACACTGCATTCAGTAGATCCTACAAGCATAATTATGCCATTTGATGTTTCACGAATCTGTACTGGAGGTTTGCCAGGTATAGTTACTTTTCCCGCATGTCCATTTGTTGTCTCTAGGTTTTTAGCAGAAATGGGATCTAGCAAGTCCCGTACCTCTTCTTTGTGTATCTTCACATGAAAATATTAAGGTTGTGCATGTTACAAACACTTGAATACTACTTGATGCTATATATAATAATAGAGAACAATAATGAACAGATGTCCATATAAACCAGAAACTTAATAACTAAATGAGGTTTAAGGGAGGTGGTCTAGGATGTAAAATCTTTGCGACAGACATCTTCAGCTCCTCAAAGTTTTTTAGATAGTCAAACAGTCTGTGGAAATTACAATCCACTTTAGTTGGACCCTCAACATATCAGTGTCAATGTTCAAATTATTTAGCCAATATGTAGCTTGGGACCAGACATCTTTTGTTGACCACCCAAAAACACATTTTGGCTATAGAATTTCAAATGTTATTTCAGCCAAAAAAAATTTTTGAAGATGTTTGAATTACTTATAAGCAGTTGATCTGCATGGACTTTTTGTATCAACAACCAGGTGTCAATGATGTTAATCACATCATGGCTTCACAAGTGTATCTTTAATTATGCCATTAGGATTGTGACATATACCACTCTACTCTATCAACATGAATATTTTATTTCAAAGGCGTGCAAAGTTTTCCTTGGGGGACGGAGATGGGACCTCAAGTACAAAGGCAGAAGGGCACTTGATTGTAAGATTCACCTGCCAATCAATGATGAATGTTGATAACAGATAGTAATTTTAAGTTTGAAAATGACCCACAAGTCAATTGTCTTCAAACCTAATACCAGACTGACGTTCAGGATCATCGCGGGTGTGACTCTTGACAGTCTATAAATATGATTAACAAGATAGAATCATTGGATAAACCTCAATGAAGGAAACATGCAATTGGAATTCAATCTCATGCTTCAGAGTTTCAAACTTTCTGTACAAAGAATTCATGACGCTGGGAATTAGTCCTGTTTGGCATCCATCTTTGAGACTAGTACCCATGGTGTATGTTTTTCCCGACCCTGTCTGTAACAAATTTGAACGTTAAGTTGGAACTTACACTGCATATTCAAAAACTTTTATGGATCATGAGCTATACCTGACCATAGGCAAGAACAGTTGCATTATATCCTTGAAACAGGCCGTCAACCAGAGGAGCAACACACTCATCATACATGGCAGATGAGGGAGAGCCGGTACTACCGTATACATGATCAAATGTAAAGGAATTTGAGCCAATTTGCACCTGCAGAATAATTTCAACCAACATCTTCAAGATAAATAAGAAGAAAACCAATACATGCTAATGGGGCCATGCTTACTGAAATACCTAGAAGGGGATGTCCAGAGGCTCCTGACCTAAATGATGAAAAAGAAAAATGAAAAAAAAATAATTCTATACTAAGAGCCTCACACATGAGAACCAAAACATTTATACCTTCCATAATTAACCCATATCCCATTTTTACCTATTCAGAATCCTCAATTTACCCTGCAGGTAAAAACTTACAAAATGAAATTGTCTGACCTTTCTGATGCCTCAACAATGTTACTCATCACTTGTGTGCCAACAAAACTACGCAAGTGTCTTCATAAATGCAAAAAATTTGTCAACTTGACATTGCAAAAGAAAATGTGATAATTATGCGCCTTTGTCTAGATAACCCCATTATGAAATAGTACAACTCATGCTGCAACATGCAAGGCGTAAAAAATTCACAATCAAATACATCATAGAATTTAGAGAAAATTATACTATCATACAAAGATCAGATATTTAAGTAAACATCAACTCCAACTACAAAAAATTGATTGAAGAGCATCTCATTAACAACAGCACTATAACAAATTTCTTGAAATTGCAGAAATCTCAGTACTCCACAGCAATAACCCACATCCCATTGTGAATGTAAGGAGTACCTGAGGCATCCCATGTACCACAGCAACACAATCTTTACAACCCTGAAGCATTTCATCTCCTATCAGAGGCCTGATATGAACCGCCACTTTTACACAACAATCCGCCCCCGAATAATCCAGCTTCCATTGATAATAAAACACAATTTTGAGCAAAGTTCTTAATTAAAACCCGAAAGTGTAAAATCCCGCGTTTGAGAAACAGTATGATGAAAAATTCACAGAAATGGCTGTATGCGCGTGAGAGAGAGAGAGAGAGAGAGAGAGAGAGAGATTACAGGAGCAGAAAGTGACGCAGCAACCTTAAAGAGAATTAGAGACAGAGAGAGAGAGCCAACTAAGATTATTACATGTAGAGAGAGGGGAAAAAGATAGAACTTGCCACCACCTGTACGGACTTCTTGTTGTCTCTTTTCGTAAGTTTGTGTTCGTGCAAGAAAAAAGAACAATCCCTTTTACTTGATGCTTTCTTCTTATTATTTAATTATTTTATTTTTCTAAATTATATGGTTTTGAACTCTCACATATAAAAATTATTCCGTGTTTCTTTTCATTATTTTAATTGATATGAATTAAATAATTCAGACCTGTTATTTAGCCCCCATTTGTCTACCATTATTTTAATTTTTTTCTCAAACTCATTTTCAATTATAAACTGTCACAATAAAATATTTTATGCTTAAATTTAATTTTTTTTCCACGCATTCATCAAATGGTAATATCATTTAGTACCATTGACGTTACAACACCGAAACTTTTAATCGAATCTATCATATAATAATAACACATAGACTAATGCTAAATAACATTATTTTTCTTCAAAATTTCACTATTCAAAATTCATTTTCATTTTCATTGAATAATGATAGATAAACAGGGGCTTAATCAAAACTCAAGAATACACATGTCAATTAAATAATTACACTGATATGGAGTTCCATACCACAAGAATACTAAAAGTGTTCTCTTGGAGTTGAGGTGGACAAAAATAACCAAAATCACTAAAATCAAATCATAAACGAAACGGGAGTTCTAGTCATTAAATTTGAGAATCGATCGATTCTCATCCGATTCTCAATTCTATGCATAGAACTAAAAAAATCGTATACTTGATTTTAAAAAAAAAAATTATATCATTTTATTATTTGAAGGTTGAAATAGTGGATGTTGCATCAAACACATAAACATATTAAGGATTTTATTTTGTATTATGATTTTTGGTGTTTGATGCAATCTTTGAGAAAGTTTATGAAATAAGAAGTAGAAATGTTGAATACCTATTCTCGTCAGATTGTTTGAACTTCTTTTTTTTCTTTTCTCATTAAATTTGTTTTATGAGCTTATGAATCTACTGTGCATATCATGTGCTAACATATGGTTTATGATTAGGAATAATATTACAACAAAGAATCCAGAAATACAACAGATCAAGAACTTATCGAGCTATTACATCCAAGAATCAACCAAAAGCAACATAGTATCAATCAAAATGGGGCTCAGATCATTGTACCCTTTTGTACAAAACATAATCACAAAATACCAAATTCTAGGAAAAAAAGTGACGCTACTACAATGAGCCAAAAGCAACCACCCAAAGATCACTACCCTTTTTCTTCTCTTAATTTTAGAATCACCCACAAAGGAACACTACAAATGATTACCCAAAACAAAATGAATTTCAACCGAGGAGAAGAAAAAGAAACTAACAAACGGTATAATAGAGAGAAAAAAATGAGGCTCAAGAAGAATGAAAGTAAAAAGTGAGACTAGGGCATCAGTGTAAGTCCCTATATATAGCCCACATAACAACCATCGATCTTAGGTGATCATCAACGGCTCAGAGCAACGGACACTTTATGCATTAAGAGGCAACACTAAATTCGCGCTTACAAAATGCGACTTTCCTTGTGGATTTAAATTTTGGGCCCGGGACTTGGGTTATCAGGCAATGGGTTATAAAACCTACAAATGGGCCAAGCCTAGCTTCATCATTATCCACATATTGGACTGAATACATTGGCATCACAACCCAATAAATCTCCACCTCAATGCCAATGACAACAAAAACTATGAACAAAATAAAGATAACACTAAAGTATTTAGGGTCAGCTTTACAGTCCACCATTCGCATCAGATGAACATACCTACAATAAAATTCAAAATTTCCCAGTATCAATTCTTATGATTTGTAAACAAGATTTAGGGCTCGTCTGGGAGCAATTGTTGATTTTCAAGAATCAATTTTCATGTCCCTATCATGTACAGGGATCCATTAATTTTGGTCAACAAAGGAAGGTAATTTCCATCCATGCCCTCCGTATGTGGTCCCAATTTTCCACTACAAATCAGCACATTGACTTTTCCATGGTTGGAAAAGTTGAGTATGGGTCCCACCATTACTCATAAATCTTTGCAAGTTCTATTTTAATCACAGGTGAATGAGAACGTGCATTTTTCACTCTATTTTACCATCAAAGTTTAAACACGTGTGCAATATGGTAATGTTTTCCCGTTATCGTTCCGTTTGTTTACATGTCACACAATTGGTGCACCATTGCTAATTTTTTATTTCAGTACTTCATAACGGCAATGACATTAAAATTACACGAACAATATAAAATTCAAACTTGATGTGCTAGGTAATCTCGGAACATATCCTACTCACGTCGTTGGGTTTCCGGTGCATGCATTTCGGCTGCAACTTGTTCCCGTTCGTCCGGGAGGTCCACCTCCGCCACCTCGAGGTCCGTCTCCGCTCGATCAAATGCTTCATCCACCACACCCGCTCACCGAAGGAAGTTGTGAACTCCCATAGTTGCAATTACAACAGCTGTTTGTACTTCAAAATTATAGCTTGGCATCCGATCGAGTATTTTCCAACGACTTTTCCACACGCCAAACGCACGTTAGATTACGTTCCTGCACGACGAGTGCCGAAAATTAAACTTTTCCCGAGCATTTCGGAAGTTCCGCCTGCGACTCGTTGCCGCATCATAAAATTGCTGAAAGTGGTACAATATATCTGAACTCTTATACGGCGCCATGTACCCAGGTCGATGCGCAAAGCCCGAGTCAACAAGATAATATTTTCTAGCATCGGGTTTCGAAAAGCCACTGTCCGGCTCGTGTATAACCCTAGACAAGATTCTTGCATCATGACTGGTCCCTGTCGTGCCGCTAGCACGAATGTGAAACATAAATTGAAATCGCATGCCGCGAGTACATTCTGTGTCGGAATCCCTTTGCGCCTGATGAAACTCACTCGCTCGTCCCGCGGTAGAACGGCTCTAACATGTGTACCGTCAATAGCTCCTATGCAGTCCCGGAATACGTAATGTTGGTTCAGATCCGGTACGTGGTGCTCGACACCCTGATTGTAGTTTGGATGAGGTTTGATTAAATGCTTCGAGAACTGAACGACCGCTTCAAGCACAACTTTGAAGTAGCGTCCAATTGTTCCCAACGAATGGTTGAATAGCGTCTGCAGCTGTCTATATCCCTTTCCATGCGCTAGAATGCATAGAAACATACCCACTTGTTCGTATACATCTATATGTTGCTGGCTGCGCAAGCCGTACTCATCTCGTAGCACGTGGGCGAACGCTTGCAGCATCGCCGGGTACATGCGAAACTCCTCGTAGCACTGTTGAGGGCTAAAGTTCATAGCATCTAGCATGAACATGTGTCCATTGCGAGCGAACGGATAACGAGCAACACGAAGACGTTGTTCACGATAATAGTTAGATACATTTACCTCACCGATACGACAATATTGAAACCACTCAATCATATCCGCTAATAGCTCTTCCGTATATGCCTCGTCGTCAATGTTGTCATCGACATCGGATGTTTGTCGCAAATCGCAGTTCATTTCAAATTTTGCAACACACAGAATTTCTAAGGCAAATATTGAAGACGATGCTTTTCTAAGGAAATGTAATGATGTAAACTAAACCTCGCCCTTTATAGTCAAAAGGCAACGCCAATTTCCACAAATAATGCAAGTAAAACAACTGCATGTACAGTTTCCACATGAGTGGGTCATTTGTTTACCTACAAAAGTATGTATTTTTTCCCTTGACAAGATAATTTGGCATGCTTTTGAAGATTAGCCCCCCTGCTGTAAATCAATAAAGGAAAACCAATAATGACTAAAGTTCAAATATAGGAACAGTACACACAAACCCATCGTCTAGATATTGGTTCGAATCGAATTTTATAATAGTACACACAAACATAGAAGAACAATACACAATATGGAGTGACGAACTGAAAATGTCTCTGCATAACAACTACGACGTAGAACCATTACACGTTATTACGAACACGGAATGAGAAACCGTGCCACCACTCTCTGCACAAGTTGCATAAACATAGCCTTCACCCAGGCTTTCCTCGCGTGTAGTCTTGCCAGCTCCACTGAACCCATGCAAACTTCAGGTCGACAGTGGGTTGCATGTCCAATATCTCCCTTTTTTTTTATCCCTGAGGAATGAGCATGTCCAAAAGTACAGTTCGGTTCCTATTTGTAGTTGACCCGTGGACAATAACTCATGCAGGCATGTTTTTGGATCAGACACAGGTGGTCTAATCATCTGGTCAATTCTGGCTGCCACCTTCTCACTAGTTGTGGTCGCACGATCCACTGAAAATGACACGTCACGCGATGAAAACTTCTTCTTCTTCCCCTTCGCTCGATCTCTACCAGATTTCCGTTTATCACCGCTATGCGGCTCTGACATATCCATGGTTGCTGAAGTCTGTTTGGGGTCGACGCCCTCGTCACTGGAGCCGCTACTCTCCACATCCATCGGGATCTCATTGCGGTGATCTTCAGTAGCACTGTCCTCGAACATTGCGAAACCTGTGCAACATAGCTTGCTCGGAGTCACTGCGTACTTATCACTGTCGAAAACATCCCCGAATAGCGACTTGTATCGGTACACCTCCCGACAATCTTTGTCCTTGAAGTCTTTGTAGTCTTTTGTTCTCTTGATTAGTAATTCAACAAAAACGGCTTAGAAAAGGATACACGTGAATTGCTCCGCACACAAAATGATACACGTACAATACACAGCACACGAAAGACGCCGGTACTAAACATTTTACAATAAAATTGTAGCGGAGCCAGTTAGGATGAAACAAAACAACATTTTGAAACCGCAAACATATGACAAAATTGGTGATTGCATACTTCACATTACGAGCAGTGGCAGGAATACACAATGCGTCATATCGAAAATACGATTGGTGAAAATAATATTGTTACCAACAAACATACACAAGACCCAGAATGAGTTATTTCAAAATTTTGCATGTAGTTCATCCACCCACAGCAACGTTACCATAATGATCAGCCTAACGTATCATGTTGGCACTACCAAAAATTATAAATTCTCAAACCGTTTCCATAAAACAAGCATAATGCACAAATACGAGATGCCAGAGCAGTTAAGCAATTCTTCAAATCGCTTGTGTTTTATGTGGAGTGCATCCCATCGATTTTTCAGTTGTTGTTTGTTCTAATTGCGACCGGAGTTGGTGTTGAACAGGGTGATTAATGTCTCCCAACCGTGTTTGGTGAAACACTGCCCATTCCGATGTCCATCCGCGATAACGGACTCTCAGGCAGCCACAAAGATGGTGGTCTCATGTGCATTCTATTGAGCATTTTTTCGTGGCACCCTGTGGTTTTGAAGTTCAGGGCCAGTCGAGGCGGAGGAGTTTCCCATTTGGTAATACTGCAGGAAAACACCGAGAATTCTTGCATCAAAATATTGAATTGTATCATACTCACGAATCAATGAAAGGAGACTTTGAAGTGCAAGTAAGTAATGGGTCACTTACCAGAGAAGGTTCGAACGGATCTATGTTTTTGGATTGCAACGTACAGAGCGGACGATGAAGAGGAAGGCTGAGCAAGTGCAAGTTTGAAGGATCCGCTTGGGTCTTCGCTGCTGCAAGAGGAGAACAAGGCAAGGACCTGTGTTTTCGAAAATCACGGAAGTTTTTCGCTAGTAGATGCACAAAGTTCAGGCCATTCGGAGAACTAACTGGGTCGAAGAAGCCTGCAGTGCTGAAGCTATAGAAGCTGGTAAATTTGAAGCTTCATCCGTTCTCCGATGACTGGTGAACCAGCAGTGCCCGTACGCAAAATTTTCCCAAGCTGTAGCTGATGATATTTTCGTCTTCGATCTGCATCAGGTTAACTTCGGCTGCCTCTGTAGAAGACAACAAGGTAGAAGATGCCCAAGATTTCACGCACGCAGGCAAAGAAAGAAAATCAATGGCTGTTGCGTTTGCTGTAAGTGCTTCGTTCGGCTGTAGCGGAGTGACATGCTGGTGATGTTCTCATTTCACCTGATTGCTTTCTTCCAATTCCGGATTGGGAAGGTTTCTTCCAGTGGGTTGCTTTGTCGGTTGAAGGTTGGAAGGGGAAAGTGGAGTAAAGTCGGTGGTTGGGGAAATCAATTTTGTTTGCTTCTACACGCCACACAAGGGTAGAAAAGGAAAGGAAGCATTTTCAGCTAATTCTGATTTTTGGACCGTTGGAGCTCCAACGGTCCAATTCGGGATTAAAATCCAACATTTAGCCGACCCAGACAAGCGCTTAAACTTGTTTAGAGATAGTATCTTTGTTCTCATATTAGCATGACTGAACCAGGTGAGGGGTTTTTCAAGTAAAACAAATTCTTTATTAATTACATCCCCAATGAAATGCATCAATGTGTTTAGTTTTTTCATGAAAAACTATCTAAATAAACAATTACTTGATTAGATAATTCATTTATCTCATACAACAATCCTTCAAGCCACATAGCTTCTAGAACACTCACAGTAGCATGCTGAGAAGGTCTCCTAAATTTCTTTACCTTACTGGAGTTGCTACTATTACCTTTGAAAATTTCTTCTTCCCTTTATCGGCAGTTACCATGAAAGCAGCATGAGACTTGGCCTTTTTCATCATCTCTTTTTCTTGAGTTACAATAGTAGTCATTTCACTCAAGTTCCATTCTTCTTTCTGAGCATTAAGTAGTTTTGAGTGCATCTAACTGAGTTGGTAAGGATTCAAGTACTTGAAATACAAGAAAACTATCTGCTAACTCAACTTTTATTCCTTTCAACTTGTTAAAGAAGTGAGTAAGCTTCATAATGTGCTCTCTAACTCCACTAACCCCATCATAGGTTGTGGTAGTAAGAAGTTTCATCAAAGTTCCCTTTTTTGCCTTGTCAAACTTAGTAAATTTCTTCCCAACAGTCTCAAGATACTCTTTGGCATTATCTGTATTAGATATGCTTTGCCTGATGGACTTGTTAATAGTATACTTCACGATCATAAGACAAGTCCTATTTGAATGCACCCATTGCTCATAAAGAGTCTTTTCAACTGTAGTACTTTCACTAGTGGGTTTGGCAGGTGCATCAACCCTCAAAGCCAAATTAATGGTGAAAGACTCATGCAAATCCTCATAATTGGTTCCTGTTAGACTTTTGATGACACACAAAGAAAGAGACATAGCTGCATTGTCATGAGCTGGGGAGAATACAATAAAAACTTATCAAACATATAGAATGATAAATGTGCTCCCATAAATGTATCCAATAGACAATTTTATGTCCATGCTAGAGTTTTATTTAAAATAAACTCTTACGCACTATGCTAGAGCCCAAGACACACAAAAAGGCTCTTATGCATGACAAAACAAAATAATTAAATACAAGGACTTAAGATGACCCACTACCGAGAGGATATAATTAGGCCACCAAGTGCCAATCACTTAACTATTATCTATGCATCCTAAGCATCCTAACAAATAATGATTTACCGACATGGCAAATTCACTATCCGTATGGATCTTAGTATAATGTCATTAAGCGGAAGCATAAACAATATAGTAATCCCGATAATTTATTATGAGTAGTCCCACGAGAGGTGAGTACATAAACATTCCAAACTATCGATATTACAACAAAGTGATATAATCTACATGGACAAAATATTTATTTTACTCAAAAGAGATTATCCATTTCTTTTCTTTAATTGACAAACATGGAGCAATAGCACAAAATTCATAAACACAAAGGTAAAAGCTATATAAGATATCGGTCAACCATTAACAAATACCATAAACCCTAACCAATGCTTAAAGCTTAAACAATACCCAATGAAATATTAAACGATTAAATGGGTAAAAATTGTTAAAAAAATGTATTTTTACAAAGCATATGCTTGGAGGGATTTCAATGATATGAACATTGACCATGCAGTAAAATTCAAACTTTAGGCAAGCTTAAACATACATGACAATTGCCCCACGACTTGATTGTTTAGGCTGCAAAAGATGAAGAACTTTTCTATGGAGAGAACTACTCTCTACCCCTTCAACTCTAGAAACCGATAATCCTCCAAAAGATCAAGAGGCAAAAGGTCACATGTATATATAGAACTTAGGCCATCTTTGATTGCCTTTCTTTTCTCTAGAACTAGGAAAATATTTTTATTTTCCATGTAAAATAGGTGTTTGATAGTAAAAATTTTGCCAAGAAAACATTTTGCCCCCCACCCACCCATGCGCCTAATTGCCTCCATTTTGGGGAAAATGCTTTCCCACCAAATTTGGTGGGAAAGCATTTTCCATGTTCTGGGATTTTTTTTTTTTTATTTTTTAACTTTTTGGTAATGTTAAAAAAATTTTATAATCAATCATAAAAAAAAATTTCACTTTAATGAAAAATTTTCATATAAAACGAAGCAAAACGAACACTAAACTTTGATGAAAAAATAATTTTCGAGCAAAAAAAATTTTTTAAAAACTTTTTGACAATGTTAACAAATTTCATAACCAATTGTAAAAAAAATTATTTTAATAGATAATTTCCATATAAAATAAAGCCAAACGTGAACAAAAAAAATCCAAAATTTCAAAAAATTTCCGGGTGGAAAATTATACCAATCAAACACACTTGAAATCATTTTCCCTGCAAAACATTTTCTAGGCAAATCTTTTCCCTGTAAAACATTTTCTTTCCACTCATTTTCCACCCTTCCAATCAAACGCACCCTTAATGTGCCAATTCTATATCAAATGGGATGAGAGTATGGGCCTCCATATGTGTATATTAAAAAAATGGCCATCCCATTATGGGCCCAATGACCAAAATGTCAATGCTAGTCCATTTAGTAGAAATACAATACAACAAGAGGAAATTACACCAAACCATGTTTTTTCTTTTACATTTTAAAAATTCAGGTTTTTAAGTTTTTTATTCAATTATCAGGTTTTTATAATTTTAATTAATAATGATTTTATAAAATTAAAATAACATATATACCCACCCCACTATCTACCCCCACCCACTTTATTTTAAATATAACATCTATCCAAACCCTAATCCATTTCACACCTCCTCCCTCTCTCACCCGCCGCCGCCACCACCTCCCGCCGCCGCCGCCGCCGCCCTCCCCTCCTCCTTCCCCTCCCTCTCCCCCTCCCCTCTTCTCCTCCCTCCCGTCCGTTTCTTCCCCTCCCCTCCCCTCCCCCGCCGTTTCTCTCCCCAACCCCCCTGCATCGCTGCTGCAAATCGCAGCAGCAGCCGGCGACGCCACTGCTGCGATTTGCAGCAGCAATCTGCTGCTGGTCGTAGCAGCAGCGTCGCGACGTTGTGGCTGCTGCCGGTGCATTTTTTTTTTTTTTTCTTCTTCCTACTACCAGATCTTGGGTTTTTGAGTTATGGTGATATTGAGTTTTTATTCATTCTCAAATCTTGTTAGTGATTTGCGTGATTTTTTTGAAAATGAAAATGGTGAGGTGGTGATTATTTTTACGTTTTGGTGGTGTTGGAACTGTTGTGGCGATGATTCTGTGTTGTTGTGACGGGTCGAAGGCGTTGGAGGTGGCGATCGCGAGTCTCTGTGACCTAGGTAGGTGTGACCTAGGAATTGTGTCTGTGACTCGTTGAAATAAAGTTTAGGTGACTGTGACCTAGCTATTGTGGTTCTTTTTGGTGTCTGTGACCTTACTATTGACCTGTGACTTTGAAATTGATAATTTGTAACTTAAAAAGGGGATCTGTGACCTTAATTTTTTTCATCTGTGACCTCGAAATAATCTTTGACCTATAAAATTTTAAATCTGTAACCTCGAAATAATCTGCGATCTACAAATTTTTTTATCTGTGACCTCGAAATTACCCGTGACCTACAAATTTCTTGATCTGTGACCTCGAAAAAGTCGCCGGATCGGAGCAGTCACCGGTCGCCGGAGCAATGGTGGTGGTGTAGGTGGGGTGAGGTGGGGTGATTTTATTATATTACAGTTAAATATTTAATTTAATATAATAATTATGAAATGTATTAATTAATTTAAGAAAAACCTGATTTTTGTAATTTTAAACTGTTGGGCATGATTTTTAATTTTGGAATAGTAAACACCTGACCCATAAACTTTTCCATCAATACAACACATATGATTTGCTGCAGAAGACAAGCAGCAAGCAGAATAATGGATGATAAAATATGGAGTACTTTTAATGAGAAATCAAATTAGTCATTAGTTGTCTCCCTGGACACTTCCTATCCTCTATAAATATTGCTGAAACGCCTTTCCAGCAAACTAGTATATGTTCTTTGTATTTTAGTTCTATTTGCATAGAGGAAAATAATTCTTCTTATTACAAATAACAAACCAAAAAAGGATAGAAAATTATGAAGCATGTAGGAAGTTATGATTCCAAAATTTCCCTTGCACATTTTTTTTTTTTTTTGAGATGTATTCACTGGTGGTAGAAATTTTTCCCGACTATTGATACGTGTATGGTGATCTTCCAGTACTTTCTAAGACAATTTCAAACAAATCACCTTCAGACTCCTGATCATATTCCATTGCTTTAATACTATTTACTGTATTATTGCTGCTTCTGGTAGCATTTCGTTGTAGGTACATGGAATCGATTCGTCCCATTGAAAAAAGCTCCTTACTATCTTCATATCCCAAGGCAGGAGCATTTGCCATGGGGCCAACGAAACATGGATTTGGAGTTCTTTGTAGATTTGCAGGCGCATATTTGAAAAGGCTTTGTCCAAGATTTACTAGAACCATAATATCTGTATTTGCTGCCAATGTTGGATAAAGTGGAAATGCAAATCCCTCAGACTTGCAATGGATTTCATGTACAAGTTGTGAATCAACTGTGAAGAAGACTCTTTTCTGGCTTGGATTGTACCCACAGCCTATCACCCTGTCCGCTCTTCCCCAATCTTCATTTTCGGATTCGTATACTAGTTTAATTCCTGTAATAAGATCAAGTAATTAATCCCAGATACCTAACTTTCGAGAATTATTGCATCATGGGGATTTTATATTATATAAACTTCTTTGACTTTACCAAACAAAGTTACTAGAGCATAAATGAATAATTTCATTTTCAGGGCCAGTAACAGTCGTTCATACTTTAGTTACGTGTCACAAACTCAGTTATGTAACTAATTGCGCTTTTAAATGAGACTGTTCAATATTGTTCATGAAGATATATTCAAGACTGAAAAGATAATCAAGAAAAATTACGGGTCTTAATCAGGTAATAGAAAATAATGCTGTGTCAACTTTTATTATTTTATAATTATTAATTTGGTAATTATCTGGATAGTTGGCCATAGTGGACCATCTCATTTCTCATAAAGAGAAGGTGCTAAAGAGATGATGCATTTCTATTCATCAATTTGAAAAGTAAAATGCTAATTTCTGTGAATAGTCAGTACGTATATGCCTATTTGCGGTGGAAGGAACGGCGGGGTGTTGACTGTTTTTCCTCTACACAAAATGCCCACTGATTCTAAGGACATTAAGTGCATATTTTGACTCTTAAATGCTTGTTACTGTGAATAAAAATGATAAAAAGATCAAAACTTACCATCAAGATGAACAGAACCAGTGGAGTTGAAACCAATTGATCCTGGATAGCTGCCTGGAACTTTTAGAGGAAGAGGGCCTCCACCTGTTAGCCCAACTGATAGCACAATTGCTTCATTTTTGCCATCTTCTTTTACAGCAATCTTGCGTTCTTCATTTCTGTTCTTGCGCTGACTACGATTACTAGCAACTTGTGTTAAAGAATCCGGACTAATTTTCGCGTTAAAATCCTCGTGAATAAGCTTAATTTTCTCATCTTCGGATTTATTGTCTGAAAGATTAAGACTGTTTTCTGTAGAAGACAAAATTGTGATCTCAAAATAGGATTCTTGAGGGAATGATGAATTTCCCAAATGTGGACCTGGCAAAGGTAAAGCCGTTCTGATAACAGATGTAGCTCCTGTTGAAGAATTCATGTTTGAATTATTAATTTTCTTCAACCCGGGATTCAGTCTAATTTTCTGCATGTAATCTGCTGATCCTTCACAAATTTCCCAACCGATTTCTACAGAAATTTCATTTCCATGATCACCAGTTGCGCACACACCTAAAAGGGACTTGGCAGATTTAATGGAGGGAGATGAAGTGAAGGTCGTGAAAGCAAATCTTGACCATCCATTCTCAACAGCATCAGTGACAAGGGAAGGATGATCAGCCCAACTAAAAAAAGGCTTCCCTGATGATATCCCACGTCGAAAAACATAATAATTTGCTTTCTTGCCTCCATCTCCATCGACATGATGAAGACTTGCTTGATGAAGTCTGGCTATTCCAATCTGCAAATTCTCAGCTCTATCCCCATTAACCAGTTCAGAATCTTGACGCCCTTTAGATTGACAACAGAATCGCTTGACAATCAAGACTAATAGAACCACAAGAATTCCAGAACCAGCCACCATCAGAATTACTTGTAACCATCCAATCATGCTGATCTTTAAAACTATAAATCTCCTGATTAACTTTCTAGTCTACTGCTTCTTCTTTGGCTAAATAAAGAAGGGGAAAGGATCAGATAAATATATGTAAAGGCAGGCTTGGACTAGGACTGGTTAAAGAAGGCAGCAACAGAGACCAGAGAGAGAGAAAGAGAGAGAGAGAGAGTTGACAAAGTATTACAAATGCAAAAGTGGCATATTTCTTTGAAAGAAAGAGATGACAATAACTCCTTTCTTTATTGACCCTCCATTCTCCTCAATAAATATAATATGTACAAAACCGACACCCACTGCTTTCATTAAGAAACGCATTAGTTGGCTAATATCTTATTGAATATTTTCAAAGGAGAGAGAGGGGCACGCAGGCATTGAATAAACCCAGGGCTGTCCGTGGGTCGGTTCGGTTCGGTTCTGAAGATACCCGAACCGACCCAAAACTTTCGGGTATTTAATAAATGGACCCGTCGGGTCCAAATATAATTATGGAACCGTTCGGGTTCGGGTCGGTTCGGGTCGGGTCGGTTCGGTTCGGTTCCGTTCGGTTCCGTACTATAATCAAATTTTTTAAGGGTTAATTTCACAAATGGTCACTGAAGTTACGTCAAAATAACAAAACGGTCACTGAAATTCCAAAATTGCACTAACGGTCACTGAAGTATCACCCAGTTTCAAGAATGGTCACTGAAGGACCAAATGAGTTGAAGCGTGAAAGATGAGGACCTGCATCGCAAATTTGACAAAAGCCTTCCTCCTCAATTTTTTCCGGCGATTTTGCAACCAAATTCTGGCGAGCTCCGACCACCTAAGCCGCTGGAAATTAGAACCGGTCGAAAGCACTCCTCTTCCTCTTCAATTAGCATCCAACCTCTCCCAATTTCATCAAGTTATGTAATCGGAATCGATGCTCAAAAGTTCACTGCCGGAAAATCTAAAAATGGCCAATAACTCGAGCTCAGGGCGAAATTGGCGAAGACCCATACCTGGGCAAGCTGCGCCAGGTGAAAAGGATTAAATTCCCGGTGGTCGCGACCCATGTCTTGGTCGGACGGCGCCGGAATCTGGGTTTTTAGCAGACCCAGTCGCGACTCATTTGGTCCTTCAGTGACCATTCTTGAAACCGGGTGATACTTCAGTGACCGTTAGTGCAATTTTGGAACTTCAGTGACCGTTTGTGAAATTAACCCAATTTTTTAATATTTACAGCAACACTACATAAATACAATTAATGACATTTCATTCGTAACTTTTACAAATTAACGTAACCCAATTCAAAAATATATAAATAACTAGCCGTCCAATAAGATTAATTCAGTGTATACAAATACCAAAAAGTAGATATTAATATTATAGCAAAACTACATAAAGTATATTCATTTGCTTCAAATTAAAATGGGCTAGTGGGTTTTAAAAATGATTTGGGCTTTAAAATTAAAATTATGAAATAATTTGATTTATTTAATTAATTTGCTAATTTGTATAAAAAAATAAAATAATTTAATTAATTCAATATAAAAAATAAAAAAATTATTTAGTTTCGATTCTTATTCGGTTCTTCGGTTCTTGGTCTAGACCCGAGACCCGACCCAAAACCCATCGGTTCTCGATTCGGGTACCCGTTCGGGTATTTAATTTTTGAAGAACCGCTCGGTTCGGTTCAGTTCGGTTCGGGTTCGGTTCGGTCCGGTTCGGTTCGGGACTTTTGGACACCCCTACCCTTCTAGAGGACGTACAAAACTTTGTAAAGGATTTATGGCCGTTCGGTAAAATTTATGTTTCTTGCAGAAGAATTTTATGAACAAGATATCAGCTTCCTTTAAAAAAAATTCTTCTAGCCACACGAAACACTTATCAAAGCATGTTAAAAAACAATTTCTTAATCTCAAAAATAACTTTTGACTTTTCAAAAATCTCGCAAAACTGGCAGTACTCAATGATTCCTATGTTTTATTTTTTTGGTCTTAGTCTTTCATAAGATTTTGTTTGGACAACGTGAGAAACATTAACAAAAGTCGAAGGGGGCTGCTAGAAAGAGGAAGACAGGGTTAAAAGGAAACAAAGAAGAAACATGCTTTTATTAAAAGGAGAGATGACAGTTTTTTGTCGACGGCAGTTAAATGTATTATGATAATCAACTCAAAGAGTGGGGAATGAGGACCAATTTATATAATGGTTTTGCTTCACGAATTATGATTTCTCGTTTTCTAGGCTGCCTATGGATTTCCATTGGTTTTTCCCATATATGTGTAGAAAGCACAAAGTAGAACTTGTATTTATTATTTTTTTAAACCCCGATTTGACTAGAGTATGATACAAAAAAAAAATAAAAAATCCAACAACATTTTGATTTGATCTTTGAGGAAAAGAGTAATGTTATTTATGTCATATTAATTAATATCACTTCATCGTCACCTACTTTGTCGATAGCATCATTGCGAGGAAAAGAAAATGTAAGGGATACATAGTATTTATTTTTTCGTTCCCAACAACATCGTGTACTATAGGTAAAATATTGTGTAAGATTCTTTTATCGTAAAACGATACTGGTAAAAAATACTGATTATGTGTCAAGAAAATATGTACATGGAATTGGCTTCTTTGCCACAGTCCATTCAAGGATTCGTGTGTATACGCGAGGATCATGGAACTTGAAATTCTATCAAATGATCAAATCCTATATGTTGATTAGATTGCAAACACACTCGGAGCTTGTTTGGCGTGACTTTTAAAATGTTAAAAGGAGCTTTTGAAATTTAAAGACTATTTTTGGATCCGTTTAACTAATTTTATGAAGTACTTCTTTCTTACATAAATTTGGACCAATGTGACTTCCTCTAAAAGCGCTTCTAGAATAGGAAGTGTTTTTAAAAATTAATTTTCAAATAAAAATGAAGATAACTTTCTTTAAAAATTATTCTATAGGAAACAAAAGACAAGTCAAACGAGTCATTAATACTTACATGACAAGAGATGACAGCATTATATAGTACCCTAATTAAAGCTTGTTTGACACAAATATATTTTCTAGTGAAAAAATATTTTTTAATTAATGTGTGAATAAAAAATAGATAAAAGTTCTGAGTCCAATGAAATATGTGGATACAATGAACAATGGCACCAATCGATCTACTTTCTTCGTCTTACATAGATTTGTACTCATTTATTTTGGGCAAATATGAAAAATATTGCCATGGTTATGTGGAAATTATGTATCGTCTCCTCCGTCAACGAAGCTACTCAATAGACTCAATGAATTATCATAAATTGAGCTCCTAATCCTAAATCTAGACCTAATCAACTCTTGACTTGCTGAGTTATGTAATTTGTTTTGGCCTCCTCCACTAGGGGGGCCTTAACCCCACTCTTGGTTTGATGAGTTAATTAAAAACGCTTAAATACTAATAAAATAATTTGACAAAGTAGGCCCTAAGATCAACAAGTCTAGAAGTTTATTTCATTCAATAGTCACTGTTGAAACTATGTCGAAATACGAGTTTAACCTTTCACTACATCTTCGTCCTTAAGTCTCACTTTCACTAATGAAATACTCTTCTCCTGAATCAACACAAATATAAGAATTTAGCCTACTTTTTTAACTAGTAAACTAAAAAGATATGCGTTTGCATATTGTGAACAAGTTGATGTTACTAGCTTAAAGCCTCATTCATAACTTGCTATTTACTTTGAAGAAAGCTTTCAAATTGTCCTTTATGACTGAATAAAATTACTTTGCACTATATAGCATCCAACCCGCGATTCGACATTTGTCCCTATCACTAAATTTTAGTAGTGCAGAGATTATAGTTGGATCGGTTGTCTCAACATACATCTCGATCTTGAACAAATGAAGAATACGGGATATTGATGCTCAATTATTCTATTGGCAAAGTAGGTGGTGGTCAATCCTTTTTTAAAAATAATATTTATTTCTCGCGTGTTGGTACTTATACCTTGACTTTTCACCCTTTAGTCCTTGACCTATTTCCTCAAGTAGTAGTTCTAACCTATGTCTTCCAAGCTTAGCAGGGGCGGATACAAGGGGGGGCTTAGCTGGGCTATAGCCCCCCCTCAATGCCCAAAAGAAAATTTTTTTTAAGGTTTTTTTTTTTTTCTTAAAACAGTTTTTCATGTGTAAAATTTTTTTTTTTCGCGTATTAGACCGGTTTGAAATTTTGTAACCCAGTCTTAGATCCAATCCTGGATCCGCCCCTAAAGCTTAGGTAAGCCATTCTCCTTTGCTCAGGAATGGCTTGGCCTCCACTTCATACAAATTTGAGATACGTTAAATGTTCCAACTTGTTGCTAAAGATATAGTTATCTCTATTAAGCATCTCCTTGTGTTATAAATATCTTTTTATACTCCATCCTTTCAAGTTTGCCCGCTAGGGGATGAGGCATAGCTCTATTGGAGCTTCTCTAGGAATATGTTCTCGATGGGTCTTTGTGGTTGGATTCTCATGAGATTTTTTGTGGGATCTTGTTCTTCATTGATACGTGAAACTGATTGTTATAATTTTGTCATGCTAACGCCTTCAACTTTTTCTAATGGAATAATTATGAGATTATAATTTGTTCTGACTCTGGATTTTACTATCTTTTATATTGTTGGCATGTCTTCTTATCCAAGTGGTTGACGTGTTTGCTACGTTGATTGGACATCTAAAGTCATAATATGATATTTCAATTGAAAAAAAAAATGAAAAAACAGAAGTTTATGGTGAAACTACAATTGATGCTAAAACATTTGGAGATAAATTTATTTGAGGGACTAGGTAAATATGAAGGACAAAAACATAGCATCTGTCCTCCCCCATTGTCTCCTCGAAAAAAAAAATCCATTGTAAATGATTGAGGGTAGGGGCACATTGACACAATAATAATCTAGGACGTAAGGAACCCTTCTGATAAGGAAACGAAATATATATTGTATTGAATATGCTTAAATACTACAATAAATTAAATTTTAGTTTCAAAGATGGCGCTAGGGGACTGCAGGATGGTTGGGCAAGAGAGATGGGAGCCATGCTTCAGCTGACGACCATGGGTTTGGAATAGATGTTAAATATAACCCTCCTAATTCTATGAAAGGTCTTAAAATTTGACTTTGATGTAGAGGGAAATTGACATGATTTTTATGTGAACTGAAATTCGTGAGCAGGACAATGTTACCGTGGCTGTTCCATTTAAAAAATACGAAGTTTGAGTTAAAAAATAAAAAAGTTGAGAACAATTCAAGAACACAGAGTTAAATGTTTGATTGGCCATTGAACTTTGATACATGTCACGGTTTACCCACTATCCTTTAAAACTTACCCCACTGGCCATTCAACTTTACTCCGTTCAACTCCATTGGCCACCGGATGAAAAACGTTAGTGAACTTGCCCACGTGGCTAACGGCAATGTGACATGGCACGTTAAATTCTTAACAAGGCACCAACTAAGCAATGTCAAACTCAACTTTACCCTCAAATGGCAAATATAACACGCCTTTCCCTCATCTCTATTAATTCCTTTTCCTCCTGTCCTCCTCTCTTTGTTGCAATTGAAAGGAAATCCCCAAAACTGAAGGGTGAACCCTAGGAGATCCTGGCTATTTTCATCCCGCAAATTCGACCCGCATCTACCTTTGCCAGAACCAACCGAAGAAGACGCAACTACGTGAGCTATTTGGGTAAGTTTTCAACAATAGATTTGACCTTAATCACTTTCTCTAATTCTCATTTCATCTGATAGTCGTCGATACAATGTATTTAGTTTATATTGATGTAAATGGCTTGGCAAAATTGTTACTGAATCAGTATATAACATGATGTATGTGCTTTTTGAAGAGGTTTTTTTTGAAATAATGCATTTTTGTGTTTATTCCAGGTTAATGTTTACAAGTGAATTATTGTCGAGAAGAATTAATGTTTACAAGAGATTGTTGGTTTTTTTATTGGAATGATGCTTCGTCATTGAGGGCAAAACCGATGCAATTTCAAGGAGAAGATTTGTCGTCCATGTTGAAGACATTTGCTAAAATAACTGAAGAAAAGAACGTGGAGACATCCTCGAACATAACTATGTGCAAGGGTTTAAAGGATCTACACCTTTGTAATTTTCATATTTGTGTAATCGGCACTAGCTTTGGTTTAAATTGCGTTTGGTGTATGTTGTTGGCTATATTGAACATCAGAGTACATTATTCATTTCGATGTCAATTGAAGTATTTATTTATATATGTTGGTATTCATCCTTATATAATGCCATGGTGGGTTGTGGTTGATACAAGTTCACATCTTCGGCCCTGCACACCAAAACAAAAAATGTTTTCAAGTATATTTAGTTGCTACTTAATCAAATTTGGTATCTGGTTTATCATTTTGACAGGCAAAATTTCAGTTCTAAAAATGATATATGGTTCAATTACATCCCTTCTACCTACAGTCACAAAAGCTAAGTTTCTTTTAAAACTAGGACAAATTTCATATCTGGTAAATATTGATGAACTTTCGAGGTTCCAGAAATCCTGGAAAATATGCATGAAGGAGAAAATAACTAAGAAATGAACTTTGATATAAAGGAGAAAGTGCACTGCTTTGTATAACTAAGAAATCAAAAGGGCAATTACAATTTCGGGCTGATATTGAGTACAATATATCATCATCTGCACTTTATCAACTACAACCAAGCTTAACCATCAAGGCAATAACATGAATTCAAAATAAATTTACATTGCACTGCACTGCATGTCAAAACTCAAAAAAGTGTTAAAAATGCCCAGCTTCATGTTGTTGTCATCTTTGCCGCTCAAAATTTTTTTACAAATTACTACCATTATCTTTACCCCGAACGAGTGTAGTTCTTGGAGTTAAATGTTTGCTGCTCCTCTTTTTCGTGCCCTTGCCCCTTTTAGATTCGAACAGTCGGCCGCGTCCATTTCTTGAAAGTTTACTTCCACAATTGGCACATTTTCCTCTACAGAATGACCAGCTCCATGTTGATCACGAATAGGCATCATCACTGCTGGACCGGGTGCAATACGATCCCTTTCTGCTACGTGTGCGACCATTGGTGTAGGCATAAAATGGAAAGAACTCTGTTGTGTGATGTTACTTGCCGAAGATGCACCCTTCCCTCCAGTGCCAACCAACTTACCCTAACATTGTATTGACATGTTTAACGGTATTAAATGGACGTTTTGGTCAAAATAAATTCCAGCAACTAATCAGGATAAACTTTTGCAGAATTCCAACATTAAATGTTTAACGTACTCGTTTATTCGCATGTGTGTTGCATTGTGTTTCAACAGGTTCCAAGCCGCCTTTAAACCAATCCTGTTGACAGGAAAAAGTAGTCAGATATTGTTATTTTTTTTCTAAATTCATCAGCCATTGTAATGGTACTCACATCCGTTGGAGCATCTTGCCTAGAATGGTATCGCTTATTGTGGCCACGTAGTCTACATTCTGTACAAGTCATTTTCAATCGTCCTTTTTTTCTCATATATGTTTTATCCTGTGAATGCATTATCACATCTTCATCTGCCCCCTTCCGCCTATTTTTTTGCCTCTTTCCTTTTTGCGGAACAACCTACGCCGGGGGAATGATAGCAACCATGTCCAACTCCGGCCACAATTTCATCCTGTTAATTGGGTTGAGGATGTAATTGTAGCACCTCAAATATGTTTCAACTGAATAGCAATTGTCAACATAATCTTATGGATCATTCCTACAATCTCTTATCACTGAAACTGCATGCATACATGGTATGCCTGTAAGCTCCCACTCTCTACACGCACAACTCCTTTCTTGTAGATCAACGACATATGTGCCGGAGCTACATTCTACTTGCCATTTCGGCCCGCCAGAGAAGTGCAATGTGCATTCACGTGAGCGCTCAGCATTCCTGTGAAGCTTTTTTCTAATTTTTGGACACAACCTACCATTGTACCTCATCATCGCATCTCGACGCTTTCTAATTCTTATTATGAAGATCAGTTGAATTGAAGTGAGCATTGTCAGAATCATCTTCTCCCTATCACTCCTCAAGGTCTTGTTGAACATTTCGCATATGTTATTCAATAATATATCGCTCTTTGCATGAAGAGAGAAATGTGATCTACTCCATTCTTGTGGAGGCCTCTCCATTAGCCATTTATATGCGTCCTCACTGATGTTATGAATTTGCTGCATCCAATGTTTATAGTCAGGGATAGTGGTTGACTTTGCAGCACTCCAAAGATAATTTTTTAAAGTCTTTCCCTTGAAACCCGCATTAAAAAAATTTGTGCACATGTGTCGCACACAGAATCTATGCTCGGCCTCAGGAAATAACTCATTTGTCACATTTTGCAGACCTTTTTGCCTATCCGTCATCAAGGTCCATCCTCTTCCATTTCCAATCTCAATATCCTCTACAAGATAGTTCAAAAACTATCGCCAAGTTGGTGTGTTTTCCTTTTAAGCAACGGCATAAGCCACATGGTAAATACAATCGTTACCGTCTAAGCCAACGGCACTCAACAAAATTCCTCCAAAACAACCCCGTAAATGACAACCATCAACACCAACCACTCTTCTACAACCATTTGTAAAGCCCATCTTATAACCGTTGAAGCATATATACATCCCCTGAAACACTTGCTGCTGCAAAGCTATGATGACAGTGGAACCAACATTTGTCCGGAGTACCTTGGCTGCATGAGACCTCAATCGTTCGAACTGGTCTTGTATAGTCCCAACTAATACTTCTTTAGCATACCTTTTCATCTTCCATGCAACGTTTCTGCTTATGTTTGTGCGTAGGTCCTTCTTAACTGTCGCTAAAATTAGCTCTGTTTCCAGTCAGGGTCCGTTTTGAACTGCTCAAGGTAACGATGTGTCAGGAACTTGTAGTTGCAGTGTCTATTATATTGGTCACGGCTGCATGTATGGTCCGATATGTATGATTTCACCAGCAATGTGTTAGTGTCATCAACTGAGGAAGCCCATATCCTCCATTTACACCCAAGTTTACAAACACCTTGTACTCATCTCTCCTCGTTCGTCGTAAACTTCACATTATAGCCGTTCAATGCACCATACGTTCTAACCGCCTCTCTGAACTCTACTGCTGAGCTAAAAACTTGCCCTACCTGAAACTGTGGGTTATTCATATCGGTCTCGGCAGAAAACTGAGGAAATCGAAACCTACCCTCGTCGTCTGATGAGCACTGTCACGCGTTTTCTATAACGTGAATTTATGCCGCAAGTGTACGGTGTCAAGTTTTGTAATATAGTATGAAAGTTAGGATGTCGAACCCACAGGGATTGTAATTTAATTCCACTAAGTACTATAATTATGCAACTTCTATTTTATCTAGACAATTGATGAATGATTGGTTGATTGTTTTAAACTAAAGTAATGAAATTGGTTGAGACAAAATTGAGGAATATAAATTATCAAAATGACGAAGCCTAGGGAATGATTTCACCAACTTTCAATTATGATTCAATGATATCAAATTATCCAATTAATTTTCCAATATTTAAAAGCAAGAATCCAATTGTATTTCTCTCTCCTCTCTCGAGTGCCGGCTAGAAATTAATCCTACAATTCAATCCCAATATCTCTATTCCGAATTAAAACCTAGAATTTATCAAAGTCCCGATTCTTTTGTGAAGTAAGGTTCATAGATTTTACACTTTCTCTCGAAACCCATAAAACCTACGTTACGTCAATCCTATGATCACGCCTAAATTCCCCTCTCTCGAGTGCCGAAATTGACTAGCATCTATTCATTCAATTATTGATCAGGTAATTGAAAGCATTAAATTCATGACACAATTAAATACACGTGGGAAATCCAAAAGAAGTAATTATAAATTCATCAAATCATAATCTCAAGTGGCTACATCAAGCCCTAGCTAAATTATTTAGTTCATGAAGAAATTCATAAAATCTAAACAATCTACAATGAAAAACATAAAGGAGGAGGTAAGAAAAACTCTTTTTGGAGTGTTGATCCAAGTCCCCTTTGATGTTTCCACCCTTTCTTCACTTGATTTCTTCAAATCCTTCTTCTTATTGTCCTTGAAGATTTAGCCGTTTTGTATCTTTTTCCTCCTTCTCCCCCTCTAAAATTAGGTCTTTATGGTGGTATTTATAGTGTCCACGAGTTGCAAGACGGAATAGGGTTGGACCGGGCCGAAAATCTTTTAAAATTGTCAAGTTTCTTCCTTCTCGGGTCGGGGCGCCTGGGTGCCGCGTATTCTGCTCATTTTCAGCATTGTGGCGCCCGGTTCGCTGAAATTCAGTTTACGCTTCGTTCAGTATTTTTAACATAACTCTTTCTCCTGATATCCGATTGAGATAATTCAAGTTGTGTTGGAAAGTTAACTCAAAGGCCTACAACTTTTCTTCAGACATCATTCTCCAATTCAATCGTTTACTATGTCAAAAATGAGTCTCAATATGTGACTAAAAATCTGGAGCAAAACTTTTCGGTTGTAAATTGATTTGTGATCATATTTTGACTAAATTTGATCCCTTTGACATCTTTCCTCATCCAATTGGTTCTGATCACTCTCAAATCTTCATCGTGAGGCTCGGTATAACTTTTCAATATTTGTACTTTAGTCCCCGAACTTTAGATCTCTTACAATTTAGCCATTTCCTTTCCAACTTTTGTTTATTTTCTTCAATCTCATCAACCTATATCACAACATCAAAATACACATAAAAACACTCTAAAACTCTCTCAAGAATGACAAAATAACGAATTAAGTGACATAAATATCATGAGTGTAGAACACTCATCAAACACTATGACAATAACTCCTCCGACGGATATTCCAAGTCATCTATTTCCGTATCGTTGCCCTCATCCCGTTCATCTTGAACTTGATCGTGGCCATCCAACCCCATTTCGATACCGTCAGTCACATTTCGGTCATACAATGTGTCATCTTCATCCTCCAAATCGTTCTCAGAATCAACAAAATCAGAATCATCCTTAGACACTGTTACAACATTACACCACAAGCAATTAGAAAATTCTAATTACACATTTATGCAAAAAAAATATTATGAACACAGGAGGATGCAAAGGCTTATATCATGCAGTCAGATTGCAGGACAGTTCACAGGACCTGAAATGGAGTTTAAGGTAAGAATGAAATGAATGATTGCTAACTTAAAGCAAGTGATATTTACACACACAGAGATATGAAGAAGATATGTACAGATTCTTCACAATAATTGATGCTTTTGTTTAGAGATGTGAAAATTGTTAATTGTTATGGGATTTTTGCAAGAGTTAATCAAATCGGTCGAAGACATTTTGAATATGAATTAAAATTTGGATTTTTTTACGGATGCTAAAAAAAATTGATCTCTAAATAATACACACAGACTCGCACACACGCATATACGTATGCATTTGTATGTATAAACAGAGCAGGGAGGATATGATATTGCCAAAGAAGAATTCTGGGTGTGATGTCATTTCTAATCAATCTTTTGACTCCAAAAAAATTATTTTATGTATAGTAAGTGAACTTTGAAATGCAACAATTATCATTCGTCTTCTCTTTGTCTTGATTCATGAAAATAATGTAAAATATTGACTTTGAATTACCTTCAAGTGGTCCCTCCATGTGCACGCCTTCCTCGATTACACGCTTCAACTGATTCGTGGGGGGGCCTCCGAGTGTGGGGTAGTACCAATTGGGGGTTAGGGTTTCAGATGGGTTGCTCTCAACAACAGGTTCCAAGTCGTGTTTTCTGGGGTTGGGAATTAATAGAGATGAGGGAAATGCATGTTATATTTGCCATTTGAGGGTAAAGTCGTGTTTGGCATTGCTTAGTTGGTGCCTTGTTAAGAATTTAACGTGCCATGTCACCTTGCCGTTGGCCACGTGGGAAAGTTCACTGACGTTTTTCATCCGATGGCCAATGAAGTTGGACGGAGTAAAGTTGAATAGCCAGTGGGATAAGTGTTAAAGGGACAGTGGGTAAACCGTGACATAACACACATGTGACAACCCGTATATACTCCATGGTATACAGACTGTATGCAGTACCGTTCATTGGATAACAGGTTGAAGATAAAAAGCCCAATAAGATGAGAAGAAAATAAAATGGAAGTGCATTACCCTTAATGAAACGATGATCCTTAATTCTATCTTCAACTCCACTGAACCACTCCCTCTCAAAATTTTCCCTTCTCCACCGAAGCTTAAAATCCATTCTCTGCGACCTCCTTTCGTACCCAATCCCATAATTTTATTCTCATCAAAATCTTCGTTGTACAATGTCAAACGTTGTCAGTGGACCCCTATCAAGGCATGTATGGCGGACAGGGAAATTGACATGGTGAAAACTAAGGAAGGGGTTTATACTGCAAAGCCCAAGAAAGTGGTGGTGCTATGGGATTTGGACAACAAGCCGCCGCGCGGCCCGCCGTACGAGGCTGCCCTGGCCCTCAAAGGGGTGGCCCAGAAATTTGGTGAAGTTATTGATATCTCAGCCTATGCAAATCAACACGCCTTTATCCACCTCCCCCAGTGGGTCCTTGAGGAACGCCGGGAACGCCGCCAGATGGATTTTCTGGAGCGGAAGGGGTTGTCTACGCCTACTGAACCGTATATTTGCTCGGTGTGCGGGAGGAAATGCAAGACCAATTTGGATTTGAAGAAGCATTTTCGACAATTACACGAAAGGGAGAGGCAAAAGAAATTGAACAGAATGAGGAGTTTGAAGGGTAAGAAACGGCAGCGTTATAAGGAGAGATTTATAGATGGGAATGAGAAGTACAATGAGACAGCACGGCGTTTGTTGACCCCAAAGGTCGGTTATGGTCTGGCCCAAGAGCTGAAGCGCGCTGGGGTGTATGTCAAGACGGTGCAGGATAAGCCCCAGGCTGCGGATTGGGCTTTAAAGAGGCAAATGATGCATTCCATGAGTAGGGGTGTTGATTGGATGGTATTGGTGTCGGATGACTCGGATTTCACAGAGATGTTGAGGAAGGCGAGAGAAGCGAATTTGGGGACGGTGGTTGTGGGAGATCAGGATAGATCATTAGGGAGGCATGCTGATATATGGGTGCCATGGATTAAGGTGGAGAATGGGGAAATTAAGGAGAGTGATTTGGAATTGAAGAGCAAAATATGGAGGGAGTTTGATGGGAGGAGTGGAAGCTTTTCAGTTAGCGAGTTTAATGGAGGATTAACAGAGGAGAATTTGGATGAGCTTGTCGGGAGAATGAAGTTGGATGATGTGAGGATTTCATCCTTTTCAGAAGTCGAGGAGGGATATGAGGAAGATGAAGACTGGATAGGAGCAAGATTGGAAAAGCGGGATAATGGGAATTCCATTGTTGATGATGATGGGGAGGAGGGGGATTATTTATTGGATAGCGAAGATGAAGAATTGGAAGAAGCAGGTGATGCATACTTTTGATGCTGTTAGGATTTTGCACCTGAATTTTTTAAAGATTTGTGGAAAGACTCTCTCATTGAATATATGATTGGTTTTATGGCTTTTCTCAGTAGTTAAGGTGTCATTAACAGAAGTATGATGACTGCTGTCCCAGTGTTGGAAGTCTAGAACTCAGTCTTTGAAAAGCACTCGTGTAATTGCCACCTATCTCTGTTTTGACATCTAGCTCTGTGAAGGTTGAAATTGTCCATAGTCTCCTTCATGAATGTTATACATCTTCCAGCACACCTGTTTGTGGTTTGCTTCCTCAACTCTTTTTTTTTTATTTGTTACTACTTTTAGTTTATATGGCTTAAAATATTTCGATTCCGGAAGATAATACATGACCTAAAACTTTATGTTCCCCATGTCTAATATTGTTAGCTTATGTATCTGACATGCTTAATCTGCTTCTTTAAATATTATGCTCATGCATTGTCAATATGTGGATCGACGTTTGAAAAGTGCCCAATGCTTATACCTCGAGACACACCTTATGTGAGACTTCTATTAGGAGCTCAAAGCTTTAGCCTTAGAGAAGCTGATGCGTGCACTTCTTGGTCTTGCACTTTTTGGGCTGTTCTTTTATCATTCTCAGGTTTTTGGCTGATTTTTCATAGCTCAGAACGTATTACAGGTTTCTTTGGGTCATTTGTGTAACACAACCTACCGTAAAATCTAAAATATAAAAAAATAGAGATCGTAGAAGAGACAAGTGAAGTTCATGTGTTTGACTTAGCCTTCTACTTCTACAGCTGGGGTGTGATCCACCCCTCCAAAGTGAAGTTGCAATTTTTATAGTGTACTTGTGATAGATAACTTCACACTCTTTTTCTCTTCCTATTATGCTTTTCTTGCTGTTATCCTATGTTTTCTTTTCTTCTCTTTCAAATTAAAGCATGCATGACATTAAATAGCTGCTCTCTTGTTTCAATTGTTTACATTTTTAGTTTGAGTTCAACTAGTGTCTTGTCATTGGATTACTACTTTGTTGATTTACTATTTGTTATATTGTCAATCCATTTTATGTTTCAAGTAGCATATTAGACTTTTAATTTGAATGGAATTTTTTATTAGGGATTTTTCAGATAATTTATGGTTTATTACGAGTATAATTTATATTTTTTTTATTTCTTTTTGTTGAGGCTCATGTCTCGCCTCACTGAGACAAATTTTTTAATACCCAGTTTAGCTTTTTTAAACATTGGATGGAACATACTTTTCTATCTGTTATAAAAACGGCTACATTTAAGTCCTGTAATCCCTATAACAATTTGCTACTATTGAGTTTATTTCGTCCTAGTGGGTAAAATTTGTGAAGTTGAATGTCTTATTCCTAACTTTTTGCTTCCTCCATCCCATATATATGCCGTAGGGCGATTTTTGTTAAAGTGGGCTTTCTTGGAGGGTTTTCTATGTTTATAGAGAAAAGAACTATAAAAGAGTAAAATTTGCAATATGTACTTCTATTTCAGAAAGTGATTTTTTACGGAAAACTACAAATTTTATTTGATGGACGGAGGTTTTTCCTTTACTGCTAGTCTTCTTTTCAGTGAAAAACAATGTAATATTCATTGACATGAAGTTGTTCTTTGAGGTTGTTTGCAATAAAGATTCAAATATGAAAAATTAAAAAAAAAATGTATAATTTTTATTCTTCCCCTGTTGTTTGTTGCTTGTAACTGACCAGATGGTTCATTGAACTCACGTTATTCCTTCTCTCTGGTTATGTCATTGCCAGTCAAGTATAAGCCCTTGGCCTAAGAAATGCTTGCAAAAAACTTGTGACATTCAATGCTGGATTTGGGGATGCCTTTTAGCATGAGATGGGAGAAAACAAGATCCAATAGCAATTTCTCTGGCAGAATAAAATGGAATGAGATGCATTACTCTAAGCTTTAGGGGGAAAGTAAGTGAAGAAACAGTACTTGTGTGAAATCGAGCGTGCTTAAAGAAGTTGTTACTCTAGCTCTAGTTAGATAAAGATTTATGATATATAGATTTTCAGGAGTTTATGGAGATCAACATTTTTTATTTTTAAATGAACCAGAAAGTTATATGACTTCTAATTGACTTGACATTCATCTAATTCAGTTTAAGAATATACATGTTACAGAAGGAATCTAGCTGCAGTCTGCAGATAGTAGTGAATATGATATGGAGACTATTGACAATGGCAGGGAGAAGAGTTTCCCTGTTTTAGAATTTAACATGCTTTCTTCGGTAGAGACATCATATGTAATGACTGGAGAATAAATTGATACTGGTTTCCCAGTTTAAATATTAGTCTAATTTGTTTTCAGAGCTAAGAAGAGCTCTACCATTTTCCGGTGCTTTCTTAGGTGGCAAGCCTTTTCTAGAATGCTCATATTTGTTTTTGAAAGTCCATGTTTCTTCCTAAGCTCTGTCCTTTATCCTAGGGAATCAGCAGCACATCAGAAGCACTTGTACTTCTCACTGTTGCCTAATCCAAGGAAATGCGCGTGGGGCCCCACTCTTCTTTGAGATAGGTGTGACTGGGTTCCTTTGGTGTTTTTGCCCTTTCTTGAAACACACAAACAATCCCATATGCAAGGGCTTTGCTTCTCAATCAATACCAGTACTAAATTATTAGAAATCATTTAGCCTCTGTTTGTCTACCATTATTTAAAAAAATTGTTTGCTACAGTAATATTTTCTACCACACATTCACCCAGTAAAATATTCTATACACAAACCAATAAAGTTACTTTACTTTTCAACCACACATTCTTCAAAAAATACTATTCATTACTTTATTTTTCTCCCAATAATGGGAGACAAACACACCTTTAGTCTGCTAAACTATTGCCATGGTTTCTATATTTTATTTTCATCATTTGAGAAGTTGTGAGGATACAAAAGCGTCATCCATTCTCTTTGTGCTCATGGGAAAGCACCAACCTTTCTATATTCTATTACATATCAGATACTGAAAACAATTTTATTAGATATTATAGGGCTACCCACATATTACAGTTGTTGTAACAGGAGGTTATTTCATTGATACTAATGACATTACATAGGAATATGTATACAACTGTTAATCTATTCTTGGAATTATTATTCTTCTAGGCATGTTCTACTAAATCTTTCCAGGTTTCATTATAGGGTCAGTAGCAGTCTACACATCTATTGGATATGTACAAGTTGGTTCCATACCTATATAAGGGATACTAATTTTTCCATTTTCTAGCTCTCCTTTAATAAAATGTAAGTCAATCCCAGTGTGTTTAGTTCAATTATGGTGAACAGGATCGTATGTAATGATTCTAGCAGATATTTTCTCACAATATGGCTTCTAACTTTATTCCCACATTTGAGAGCTTTCTCCACAGCACTTCATATAATCCTTGAGCCATTGATTAAAATTTTGGTTCGTTTGCCCACTTGAATTATGTGTTGCTCCACTCGATAAGATTAGCCAGCAACGAATGTGCATTAGAAGTATAAGCTGGCACTTCCTCTTTCACCCTTTCTAAGTAAGATGCTCTTTCATGGTGTTGACTTTAGATGCGTAAGGATTCAGTGGGCAACTTCCCTATGTTTTTTTTTTTTTTTGTTGCATGAATGGTTTAGTACTTTTAAGGCATATTGGTCTTTTTTTAATATGCCACTTCTAGAGAGTATAAGATAGCAGTGCTATTGACTATATTTAAACTTCATCAGACATTTTAAATGTGCAACACTAGGCCCTTGGGGATCATGACTTTCTTTTCTAACTTTTTGCCAAGACTGTGGGAACTTCCATGTACTTTTCTTCCTTCAGTTCTCCATGTATTCCTACTTTACATCAAATAGGTCCAATGACTAACTAGATGAAGGGAAAGAGATATTTGTTCACAAGTTTCTTGATAGTCTATCAAAGAGTTTTGAGCACTCTCATAACCAATGTATAAAAAGATGCAATTGGTTACAGAGGCGTAAGCTTCGAAGCATTCGAAGGCTTAAGCCTCACCATAAACCAAAAAAACTCAAAAAATTGTTAAATGTAAAATAAGTGCAAAATAAATAAATAAATAACCTTTCAAAATTCATAATATAACAATTTAAAGTGTGTAAACAAACAAACAAGAAATCTATCCTAGAACGGAAAAAAAAAAAAAACTATTACTTTAGTTGGTCAAGCCCCTATTTTCAAAGTGGCTCAATTAGAGTTTTTAATATTTTGTGGCCCATACCTAAAGCTAAGTAAATAAATCTAGATAATTAAGTAGCTCGTGCGTCACAATCCTTGAGGCAGTGCTGTAAGGTGAGTGCTTCACTCAGCTAAGGCATACACCTTCAAAAATTGAATAAAAATTAATGTCTTAAGGCGTTTGCCTTAAAAAAATCTTGTGAGTTGTTTATAAATAGATAGAAATGGATGGTGGATAAGTAAGTAGTATTTGTAGGTTTCTCAAAATGTTTGAATAAAAGTGGCTTCATTGTTTATAAATAGTATATAAACATGAGCCAAAAATAGGCTTACCCTGAGCTTGACTTAATCGGTTATAATTGATTATAGTTTTGGATCCTATAGAATGTGTAGTTAAAAAGTGAGTTGTAATTGTAGGTAGTAAAAGATATAGATAAAAATTATGTTTGACCAGCTTAAATTATAACATAAGCTTTCTCAAACATGTACTTAATTTTTTTTATAAAGATCATTGGACTTTATATTTTTGCTATAAATATCCATTTAGAACTAAGGTTATTCTTGGGCAAATCGACTCTCCCCCTAGTTTCGTTTAAATGTTTATATATTTAACAGTTTTCTCTAACGGTTTTAGGAATCTATATAGGTGTACAATTGAGATATAGAAGTACTAATGGTAGACATTGGTCTATGATCAGACAAAATTGAATTTGAATATTGAGTGCGTGTTCTTTTTCCTTTTCCAAGAACAGAACAAAGCTGTAAATGTAGTTCAATTGAATCGATGAAGTAGAACTGGTATTACGTGATTCCGATTCCAATGATTGAGCATGTGTTCGGCCAATTATAGGGTTTTCCAGCCTTCTAGATGTTAAGTCATTAATTGGAGATGCACAACTTTGAATATTTGAATCTTTAAATGGGAGATATAATGATTGAGGAGACACATGTTATTAGGCTCATATGTTAGAACAAAAGTTTCAATAAGGAGGGATTTATGTACTTGAGTCTCAATTAGAGTGTAAAGAGCTATTTAGTTAAGACATATTGAGCATCAATATATTCACTTGAGTTCTCTTCTTTAGAGTAGGTATATGACAAATACACTTGATTTGTAATTAAATTGGCATCCTTAGTAGCATAAAATATCCTTGTTTGATAATGAATATATTTGAACCGTTGTTGGTGTTGGTGAGTAACCCTGAAGCACACGAGTTCTATAATCAAGTTTCATTTATTTTGGATGTGAATATGGAAGGAAATTCAAACAAACACTTTAGGAGGAATATTTCTAAAGCGTTTAAATGAAAATTCAAGTGTTCCAATGGATGTGAATATGGAAGGAAATTCAAACAAACACTTTAAGAGGAATATTTCTAAAGCGTTTAAATGAAAATTCAAGTGCTCCAATGGAGTTTGAAACCCAAAACCTGAAGAGGTTAGCCGATTATTAGAAAAGTGACTTTCAAAACAATTTTATCCAATACGATTTAGGTTCTTCCATTTGAAATGTAATTTTCCTTTCTAGGACCCCAATTTGTGAGTATCAATACATGATTGTTGAATCATTCCCTATGTTTCATGGACATGATACTATACGGATACATTGATACGTGATTTATAAAAAGTTACGACATGAACACATTGATTAAAACTCTTCATTTATATAGAATAACTTGTTGAAATATTTTAATAAGAGCACCTATTTGTTATATTATAACAACTTTGAGTTAAAATTATATATTCCTACTTCCAAAGAAAGAAAATGACTATAGTAGAGTGTCCAAGGAGACACGACAGGAAATGTGTTGGGCATGGATACGCCACTCTAGTTGAAGTGTCCCGCAACATGGATACTTCCATCTTTTGGTTATGCGAAATTTATTGATTGTTGCACTATTTAGTCAGTAATCTGATCCAACAATTTCAATTCGTCATAGAACAGGTGTAAACAAATCCAGAACCATGGCAACCAGTTGGAAGCAATAGAAAATCTGGAAATCGAAGTATATCAAAGTCTTTAATGGGCTAAACAAAATATTAGCTTTATAGTTAGATCCCATAACAAAGGGGTGGAGGTGGTTAGGTAAGTAAAGGAAATTGCATGCAATATATTGAACCTTGATTCTCATATTTCACATGGAATTATTTTATGCATTATGGTTCGCCTCTTCTTTTCATAACTTTGTACAGTGGTTTACTTTTATGTCAAATATTCATTTTTTCGAAGATAATGAAATGTCTGTGTTAATTGACTCCAATAGACAAAATGTAGCTTGACAAAGTTTAGTAGGTTCTCACTAATAGACCCTTTTTTTTTAATAAAGCAAAATCAAAATAATTCCTACAAAGGCAAGACTTGGGCCATAAATTGAAGCCCAATCAAACACCAAACCTCCAAACGCATTCAACGCAAAGTGAGGCGACTGGCGGCAGAAGCGCGACTGCAAACTAGGATAGCAGTGGTCTGTGGTGCTGGGTTGTTGACGAATTTTAGACCACCGGCGGCTGACTCGAACAACGTGGAAACGCGGAGGCCGAATTGATCCAGGCTGATTCGCATTGCTGGGGAGTTCCGGCCCCCCCTTTTTTGATCTTGGGATGTTGGTGACAGAATTTAATGGGTGTTGATTGTAACGTAACAGGCGGCGGTAGAGGCGGTGGAGTGAATTTTGGGAGGATGATTTTGGTTCGTGTTTGGGTGAAAATATCGGTAGTTACTGTTACTGCTATTGGGCGTGGGCTAACGGTTCGTGTTGTTGCAGATATGTGTTGATGTTGGCAGCTGGAATTTAGGCGAGAAAGAGAACTGAAGGTGGTTTAGCAGTGTTTGGGATGCAAATTGACGATAAAATTCAGGTTTAGCTCTGATACCAATTTGATGCAGAATCAAAGAGAGAAAAGCAAGAAGAAGGAGAAGATAAGAAGCCAAGAAGAAAGAGGGGAGGAGAAAACGTGGCTAAGCCAATTCACTATTAATTATTCATCCCACTGAAATCAACTACCATGAAAATCTAATAAATAGCAGAAAATAACCTAATTTTAAGGGCTTGGGCCAACCCGCTTAAACAAGCCCAACAATACGAAACACACATAATAAAGTCCAATAACGATAAAATAAATCTCGATGATGTCCGCATCACCCTATGATGTTGATAACTAAGTGGTCTATTTCTTCAGGGTTAATTATACTTTCTGTTTGTATCACAGGGCGACGGCTCCGAATTGGATAGAGTACAAAGGCTTGATAGATATGGGTGTAGATTACTTTCTTTACGATTCAAATTGGTTGCGGTTTTTCTGAACATATTTTTAGGATATCATTTGTATTCACTTAACTGCTATGAATTTTGTTATTCTAAAGCAGGTTTATAGTGTTGGATAAGTGTTCCTATTTTCATGTCTATGCCTTCATAGGAGTACTTGGTCTACATAACATGCATTTGAGATATGGAAGTTGAATATTAATTGGCATATCTTGAATAATTAAGATACTTCTCCTTCACGTTAGTTAATAAAATTAATTGAACAAAGAATTAAAGGCATTAAAATGAACTCAAATCGGTTCATAGGTGGTGCAGAAAATGTGCTTAATAAATTCATTTTACTGATCTATTTGAACATTTGGAAGGGTGATCTGGATAGAGCTAAGATGTTAAATTTCTTCTTATCCCTGGAAAAGAATGGTACTAGATGATCGTAATTGCATCTGCGTAGTTGTAAACTTGCACAGTTGCTTTGATGGTTACTTGAGAGGAAATCCAGATGTATCCATAGGGGGAGGCTGCCTTCGAGACTGTGAAGGTCAGTTTATATTTGCTTTTTATGGTCTTCATGGATTTGGCATTAATCTAAAGTGAAAGCTGTTTGATATATTACGATATGCATAACTACTGGAACGTCTGGATTGTACTTGATTATGTGAATGCATATTTAGTGGGTTCGTTATAGAGCGATCACGTATATAGGGAAGCTAGTTATGCAGCTGATTTATTTTGCTGATGATGAATATCTCTTGACCTTTTAGTATTACACGTGACAATGGACAAAGTTTTATTTTATTTTGTTCATCTTCAATCATGTGTAGTATGAAGATCGGGTGATGTCGAGGACAACATCAAAGGTATTCTCAAACTACATAGTTTGTCATACCCATTTATTCATATGTAAAAATTCTTCCGAATCTTTTGGCGTTTGAGATTCTTTATTAACAAGGTTGTACCTTCTCCAGATAATGTAATTTTTAATTTATTTTACTTTTGGAAATTGAAATGGATGCAGAACTTCCAACTTACTCTTCCTCCTCCTATGTAGAGTGCCAAATGTTATTATTCTATATTGCAGAATTTTATCATTAGCATAAATGAAAACAAGTGGAATTTAATGACTATAAAAATTAGCATTGTACTATTCTGCAATGTATAATTTTATCATTTATTTAGCCCCCGTTTGGCCATTACTATTTGGTATTATAATTTTTGGAATAGATTTTTTTTTTTTTAAAAAGAATGGGTGGTTGAAAGAGAAGAAAAAATTTTCGATTTACGTGTAATATTATTTTATTGGAGAATATGTGGTTGAAAGAAAAAAAAGAAAAATGTATCATAATTTTAATGGGAGCCAAACGAATGCTTAAGTCCGCTTGGAAGGACTTCTGCTTTTGCTTTCGTAAAGAAGCTATTTTATGTTAGCTTTTTTCTTATAGGTTTTTTAACCTAACAAATAACTTTTTAGAAAATTATTTTAACATGTTGAAAAGTAATTTTTGAGTTTGATTGCATCTTTCCTATCAACTATTACTTTTGGAAAACGAAAGGAGTGTATATTATCCAATGTGAAATTTCAATGGTTGAAGGCTCAAAATTAACGCCCACTCTAAATTTTAATTCGCCGACTATTTGAGCAAGAGTTCATTGTGTTTACGAAGTGGTAAAAAGCAAAGCCAAATCCTAAAATGTGTTCTTGAATGTCTTGGATCCTGCATGAACAAGGTGAAAATTGGTCCCAAAACTGAAAATGTTATGATTTCGAACTCCGAAAGTTTGGCGCCCCCCCTTAAAATTTCGAAAATTGTACAAACCTTTTTCAGTGTCAAATATGATAAATCAGTTGCAAAGGGCGATTTGAGGTGCACATTTGATTTGACCATCCATTCAAGAAATTCTGAAACGAGTTCCACCACTTTGCCTTTGGCGCGAAACAACTTTAAAATGGAACCCCCATAGCCTCTAAAACTTTAGTATCTGGACTCTTCGCGTATTTCTATTAAATCCTCCGAACTTTTATATATAGAGCACTTGATTATCGACTGAGAAATTCTACTAAAGTAATAATTAAAAACAGATGTGTTGCGTTTTTCTTATTGCAAGTGTACGATATCATAACAAGTAATATAGTAGATCTTTACGTTTGGATTATCGTTTCCGCAAGAAATATACTTTAGATTCAATCAAATTTTTCGAACTTCGATTTGATGAAAGCAAACAAAAAATTGTATGCTGTTATGAATTTTTTTTTTTAAACATTTGAAATTAATTGAAATGCTCACAAAAATTGATTGAGAATTCAAATAATGGACAGATATTAGGGTCAGACAATTTAACCAACTAACCACCTTTAAGTCTTAATTCAAGATTCAAGAGTCTAATGTAATGTTCGGGTTTTCATGAATCAGACCATAAAATTGAAGAATGTTACTGGTCATGTAAATCCAATATGCCCTTATTTGAAAGTTTTTCACTCCAAAATTTGGATATACTATACTCGAGCGAGCATGTGTTGTTATAGGCGTCAAGAACATTGAAACTGGCAAGTCTTCTTCATTTATTTCAACTCGCTCATATTGTTGATCCAGTGGTGCCGCTGCTTTCTCGGCAACTTGTCCAATTGGCTGTATAGGAATATGAATATTTTGATTGTCAACCATTTGATGTTTTTGTTTTTGTTCTTTGCTTCTTCGTCTGAGAGTACGTTCTATCTTCAAAATCAAACGGTTCAAGATCATTACTTTGAGTACGGAGCATACAATGAACCCCTTTTATCCATTAATAAAAGAAAAGAAACAAATCAACTAACAGTTAAAAATAAAATAAATTAAGACCAAAAGTAAATAGTCCATCGCAAGTGTACGATATTATAACAAGTAATATAATGGACATTTGAGTTCGAATTATCGTTTTTACGAGGATTATACTTCAGAATTTAATCATATTTTTCTAACCATATTTGATGAAGACGAAGACAAACAAAGAATTGTATGCTATGAATTTTTTGTTTGAACACTTGAAATTAATTAAAATGCACATAAAAATTGATTGAGAATTCAAATGATGGATGGATATTCGGGTAAAAAATTTTCGCATTTTGATCACCTTTAAATCTCAATTCAAGATTCAAGAGTCAATGTAGTGTTCGATCGAATTTTTTTTTTTTTTTTTGGGTATTCAATTGACCCCTCTAAGAATTCATATAATGATCGCAATATTGAGTATATGTATATCTACACGTTATACTAATAAATCATATTTTATTACATGGTTTAAATCTCAAACTCATCTCTCAATTCGTAAAAAATTCACAAAATTATCAAATTAGTGATTAAGTAATTTAACGCATTAAACTCATAGCAAAATCAACATATGTACGATAAAATAACAAAAATCTTGAATAGAAAAAATAAAGAATCTCAAGTAGATTACATTGTTCGTCATAATATAAAATTTAGCTACTCATAACGATGGAAGAAGAAAAATAATAAGTTACTGAATATATTACCGAATTTTGAATAAAGGTGTAGGAAAAAAAATTAATCTTGCACCAAGATCTTCTTCATTTTCCAATCAATGCTTCAAAACTTGATTTTCTTGATTTTTTTCTTCCATGAATTTCGCTTTTCGATATCTAGTTGTATTCTCTTTCTCTCAACGTGTGTGACCCCCTAAAAGTGCCTCATTTATTATTTATACTCCCATACAGGTTTTTTCCAAATTTGGAGTTTTTTTAGGCTTTTTGCGAACCAAAACATTGTAACTCTAAACCAGGCGGTGCAGCACCTAGACGCTGCGTCTCTACTACTTCTGGGCAATTGCAGCGCCTCGGCGCTTGGATCCTAGCACCTAGGCGTTGAGTTTTTTAATTGGAATTTCCATTTTCAAATATGGCGTCTAGGCGCTGACTTTCCTTTTTATTTTCCTTAATTTTTCGGCTTGTTTCTTCATTTTAGCATCATTTTTCAGCACCTCACCAACCTATAAAACAACACTAACAAACACAACAAAAGCGCTCTATTCTCATAAGATTTAGCCAACAATCAAGTTAAAATTGTATAAAATTCGTGAGTAAAAACACGTTCTTCAAGATGTTTGTTGCAAGTGATGCATGTATTTTCATGACAATTTTTACTCTTAAGGGTGTATTTGATTGTAACCATGGAACTTATATGGAAAGAAAGAATGTGTTTGATTGGCTTAATTTTTAATATAGAAAATGTTGTAGTTTTTATCTTTTATTGATGTGTAGATAAAGTTAAGTTTTTGAAAAATGTGAACTGTATGGAAAATGTTTTACCACCCTTCCCCAAAAAAATGTTTTTCCTTATTTTTGAAGAAAACATGATTATGTAACCAACTTTTGAAAAGAATTTTAATGAAAAAATGACACTCAAACACTCTAAAAATTGGAAATTGAATTTAAAAAAATGATTTTTTTCATAAAAAATAAAACTAATCAAACACATATTTTAAATTGAAAAACTTAAAAAAAGAGAAAATAATAGCCACTTTTTCACCAATATGAGTGGCTCCATCTGTAAGGCATCCTAAGACCTCCCTGTGTTAGCAGCCACTCAAACAAGAATAAAATATTGGGATCCATATTCGACCAAAAATAAAGTTCACGCGATCTAATTTCAAATTTTACGAGTCTAGACATATAATAAGAAGTTTCTTATTTTTATTATATTCTAATTTTTCTAAAATCATTAGTAATTATTTTGATAATATTATTACTTTAATTCTTTTAACAGGACTATTAATAATACTAATTAAATCATTAAAAATTTGGACAAAAAAAAAAAAAAGAAAGAAAAAGAAAAAGGTGTGCTCCTTCTGGTTCCTAGCCTTGCATTATGTGGTAAACAATTTCCACGTTTTTCCCTTATGCAAGGCTTTTTCCTTATCCCTCTCGCCCAGGCCTCACGTTTATAACACTGATTTTTGTGAACGTCCGTAAATAATGACTTCGAGAGAACCAATACATTCTACAGATTTTCATCTAAGTGGCATGCAAGTTGAGATATTTCTAATTTAAGTGCCATCGATTTCTAACGATAAAACTTTCACGTCTAAAATTGGTCGCCGATAGGTTCTATCCATATTCCAATAATGTTGTAAATGTGTCTTTTATTTTCTTAGAATAAAAAAACTACATCTATATTTGCATAGAAAAAATAAATTTTGTTGAGTTGTGACGTGCAACAAATCTTTTAAATCTAGACGGAGTTTTAGACAATGTCTTTTTTGTTTTTCTCAATGATAATATCAGCTTGACAAAGTTTCTGTCCGATTGCATAGGAGTTGAATTTTTTAAAATGTTGTCTATTTTACTTTAGCGACATCCATTCAAATAATCGTAGATGCTCTAATTTATCAAAATTATTGTGGTCTCTTGTTGATTTTGGCTCAATTGAAATATGTTGTCCTGAACTTGTTGTCTTATTATCTATCTCCCTAATGCATATTTGACAACTTGACCCACCGCAAACGGGAGTATATCAATACAACTTTTGACATCCACCATATTCTCTATTGGCGTCTTTCCATTTGCTAAATAGGGATGATGTATCGAGGAATAAAGAAACATATTGAAAATGGTATACTAACCTATTTTAGCCACCTCCTACAATTTATCAATCATGGAGTTTGGTCTTCACTTGGTAGAACCAAAGATAGACTTGGAATGAAAAGGCAATTGTGAGTGGGAATGGAAAAGGTAAGAGACAAATGGAGTTTAAGAAGAGGACATGAGTTTGTGCAAACACCACATAAAAAAAAAAAAAAAGGAACAAAATGAAAAAGTCTTGCAGTATTAATAGTAGTAAGATATTTCATTTCAATGCTATCAATTCACCAAATAAATCCCTTTTTCCCTCCACATTCACATCTGCACCCACTTTTCCTTACATGATATGACATATTTCTCACAATGCGATCATGTTATCATCCCACCGCATATTCTCCTTCTTTCTTTCGAAGGATAGGAAAAAGGGGGAGGAAAAGAAAAAGAAAAAGAAAAAAGGGATTTCCACTGTAAAAACATAAAGTCATGAACTTATCAAGACAATGATGACTACCAGACTTCACTTTATAATTAACAAAGGGAGAGGAAAAAGAATTCACTTTATTTGGCACATAAATTCACCCATCTTTTTATCATCAACAACTTCCAATGTAAAAAGGCTTCTAAGCAAAATGAAAACTAGGGTAGTGGTCAAGTGTGTGTACAAATAGGAGAAAAGTAGTTGAATATGACATATTATTTTTGTCCAATAAATAAATAAATAAATTCTAATAAGACATCTTCTCATAATGACAACTAAACTGCTAGTTAACGCTAAGCACCGCTGCGACTGTATAATATTATTATTATGATAATTGACGTGTTCGTCCGAGAAAACGTCAAAATCCCAGCACCAGTGTGACTGAATAATATTATTATGATAATTGACGTGCTCGTCCGAGAAAACGACAAAATCCCAGCACCGGTGTGACTAAATCATATTATTATTATGATAATTGATGTGCTCGTCCGAGAAAACGACAAAATTCCGGCTTAATTAGTGCAACTAAATTTGAGGGGAAGCATGTGAATATGGTTTTAAAAGTCAGGAATAGCAGATTCAAAGATAAAGAAAATTTCCTAAATGAAGTTGGTCATCTATGTACATCAATTTTCTTCACATATTTGTTACAAGTCAATTATTCAAAATGTGGAAACATGTCTTATAATTGAAATCATCAAATTTATTTATTTTTTTGTCTTTTTCTTTTAGTAGGGTACTAAAGTATATCTGGTTTTATGTAGAATATTCTACTTTGAAATCAGATGACAACGAGTTTAGATTATTTCAAAATAATTGAATGGAGAGGTCCTTGTCAAATCTTCAGCTAAGAAATTCACATAAAGAGAATGCTGGTCGATTCACGTTTAATTATTCATCAATTACATTTAATTATTCATCAATTAACAAACTAACGTGTAAAAATTTATTGTAATATTCAATCTTGTCTAGGATTGCCGATTGTGCAAAGGTTAGTAAAGTTACAGACTGCATACGCGTTCTATAGTTTCCGCGTTTGTTTAGGAGAGATTTTTCAAGTAAAAAATGATACTATAGAAAATATATAGATGAAAATAAGAAAAGTTGTGAATTTTATAGAATATATATAAATTGAAAATAATTTTGGAGAGAAACAATTTTTGAAAATTTTCTTCCAAACAAAGCATCTAAAGAATTAAAAAACTTTGAATATATTAAAGAAAAAATGAATAGGAAATAAAATAAAAACATTGTTAAATTTCGTTATTCTTACTCCTTCGCATTTGTTGACAATTTAGTCCTTGTTTGAGCTCTATTCTACGAAAACTTATTTTTTTCTTAAATTTATTTTCAATTACACGTTTTTCAATAAAATAATTTTACATAAATATCCAAGATATTTTCTTACTTTTAAACCATATATTCTCTAAAAATCAATATTACACAACCTATTCTCTTTTTTTTTTAAAAAAAAGAGCGGCTCAAACCGGGGCTTAGGGCATCTTCAACCCAACCCCTTTGCACCAAATTGTACCAATTTTTGGTTCAGTCGATCTCTAACCCATTGCACCACTTTGCACCAAAATAGTTAAGTACCTCTTTGCCCTTCTTTTCTACTTAGCTCCAAATTTTTGTTAAGGGTATTTGTGTCTATTTTTGTTACACATCAATTATTATTATTATTATTATTACACAAACAAACTATTATATATATCAGAAGTGAAAGGATGAAAATACACAGTTTTGTAGTTTAACACGTAGTGAATGAGTGGTGAATGAAAGGGTGGTCCATTGACACGTGCGAATGATGAGAATTTCTTTGGGCTAATGATGGATTCCCACCGTTTCTTCCACTGTGTGGGCTCCCTCGCACACTTCCACAAAACTTTATGTTTGACCGACATTTAACCTGTCAACTCAACATTTTTGCTATCATTTTTTATGATTTCACTCATTTTAAATGCCACGTGTGACCAGCTAATTAACATTAATGACATTGAAAATTGCATATTATGTCCTTATCCTTTCGTCCAATGTAAATTTTACAACCCACCTCAATTTGCCCGTCCTCACTACGCCACATTGCCACTGCCACCCCGTTCATCCTTCACATATAGGTGGTCGTTTTACTTCTATCTATTCACCAAGTCTAAAGTAACACTTGAGTTTTTACAACCCACCTCTCGATTTGTCCGACCTTGATATGCCATATGCTGCCACATTTTCATTCTCCACATTTAGGTGATTGTTTGTTTTTATCTATTCACGAATTATCACTTTTAAGTGGTTTTCTACCGTTTAACTAGTTTCAAAATGGTTGGTTTGAATTCGAGATGAAATATCAGAACTTTAACTAAATCGAGTGATTTTTTTGCTTATGGTCCTATAGGTTTTCTCTCACAACTAGTTACTTTCTACCGTACTATATTTTTCTTTGCACGTTTTCCCCCGGTTCTCCAACTACCTATTTTTCCAAGCACCTTTTCCATTTTTCTACCTCCGACTAATGGCATTTTGGATAGGGGGGAAAAAATCTTTTCAGTTTTTTAACTATAGAATGTGTTTGATTGAAAATTTTCCATGGAAAATGGTTTTTTCACTCCAATTTCAACTTTTAGAATGTTTGATTGCATTTTTTTCCATGGATAATATTTTCCATCTTTTGAAAATATGCTTAGTTTTTCTTGTTTTGAGGAAAATGTTTTCTTTTCTAGTAAATATTTTTCATGTCAATCAAACACAACCTAATTGAAATTAGAGGTATAATCATTTTAAAATATAAATTTACCATTTTCGAGCTCCTTCGATGATAACTAAAAGCGAGAAAATGTACGCCCCTTACTCTATTATGATCTAAAAGTAAGGTTGGTTGGTATTGAAAATATCCCATAAAAAAGAAAATATTTTTCTTATTTTGAGGGAAAAAAAATATTTCCCCCCAAAGAAATTGTTTTCCTTAAAAATAGGGAAAATTAGACATATTTTTAAAAAATAGCAATAAAACACTCCAAAATAGGAATTTGAGTGAAAAACTGACATATTTCCACGGGAATAATACAATTAAACACAAACTTAAGGCCCATTTGATATGGTTTAATATCCACGAAACTTGGAAGTGAATTCCATCTTCTACCAAAAGTCATGTTTGATTGTGAAATTTTTCTTGGCAATTCATTTTCCACAAAATGCCTCACAAGGTTTCAATTTCATGGTTTTGAGGAAAATCATTTCCCACCAATTTGGTGGGATTTGGTTTTGCAATGGAAACAAATTATATCATTTTAATAGATAATCTTTATGTAAAATAAAGCCAAACGAATATCAAAAGATTTAAAATTTCAATATTTTTCACGTGAAAAATTATACTAATCAAACACAATTAATTGACGATTCTCAGGAAAACAATTCTAGGCAATTCGATTCCCTGAAATTCATTTTCTTTCTATCAAAATTTCACCGTTGCAATCAAACGGATCATAAGTGTTATAAACTTTAAAATTAGAAATATTGAGAAAAAATAGTTGAAAATTCAATTATGCTCATGCAATGGTTGGAAAACCCTTCTATAATATTTCCATGCTATTGAGGCCAATTAAGGAGACAATAATTCAATCTAGAAAACACGGTTTGTTTATTTATGGAACACAACTTTTCTTGATTATCTTCTAATCTTCATAACCAATTATGATTTTCTTTTCTACTTTTCTTTTCCTCTTATTCTATTAGCTGTGTTTGATTGTACGTACCGCACAAATTTTTCTTCAATAATTTCGCCACCCACAACCCACACCGTGCTGGCATGTCGATTTTGACATGAAACTATGAAGCATTTTCACCGTTCTTAAAAGCCGATTTTATGGTGACTTTAAAAAAAAAAAAAAAAAAGCAAGCTACTACACGACGTTGAACAACTTCTTTTAAAAACTTTCAGATAAGATAATTAAACATTATATATTTTCAAAGTACTAAAATAACATTTGAGCGCCATATTAAATAACCTCGTAGAAATGACTTTAGTTATTTGAAGTGATTATATATATTTGATTAATTAAATTGAACAAATTAATTAAAATTAAAGAATAAAATAAATAAATATCTTTGTTATTGGATGTTTTTGCAAAACTTAAATATAATTTAATTTAATCAAATATACTTTTATCCACACATTTTATGGATCCGTATATTATTAAACAATTTTTATCTACATATTCTGTGGAACTTATTACTTAAACTGTAAACGAGCATGTAATATTATCATGCATCGATCTACTTTTCTTTTATATTACTAATTTTTCTCTTAAAACTTCCTATTCTACTATGTAGTTTAAACCACTATTGTAATTTTCATATAATAATTGTCTTGTATAAGTCCTAGAAGGTTCTTCACTCTTCAACAATACTATTGAGTCCTTGTTTGTTTTGAATAAAAAATAAATATTAGTTGTGGAGTGAAACGCGTGGTTTAGTTGTGGCAATCGAGCCGAACGGCTTGTCGGCTCGGCTCGTACTGTAGCCGCCCACGAGTCGCTCGGGCTCGTCAAAAAACGAGCCCGAGCACGAGCCGAGCTGGCCGGCTCGGTAGGCTCGGCTCGTTTTTCTTTTTTTTTTTAATTTTTTTTTTTTTAAGAATGATAGTTAAAAAAAATTCAAAAAAAACGAGCCGAGCTGAGCCGCTCGCTACAGTACGAGCTCGTGGGCCGAGCCGAGCTCGCCGTAACGAGCCACAAGCTCGAGCTCGTGGGTAACGAGCCGAGCCAGCTCAGCTCCGCTCGTTTGCCACCGCTAGTGTGGTTAAAAAATTGACAAAAATTGTGGATCTCGTAAAATGTATAATTGAAAACGGTTTGAGAAAAATAAAAATGGGGTGGGATACCTAAATGCAAAATGAGTTGCATAAACTTCGTTCTTGGAAGTGCCACTTATTGTGGTTATAATTCTTACTTTAATAATTAATTATTTTTCATAAAATAATCTTTTTCTTTTTCCAAAAGTAAAACTGGCAAAGACATTCTTTCAAAATGAGTAGGTACAGAATCATGAACTCTATTGAATAGGCAAAGACGGATCTGTGAATGAAACACATTTCAGCGTGTTTTATTGGTGATTGATGGGCGTTTGGTGCGTTCACGTTCCTTGTATTCAAACCTAAAAATATCCTTTTGAGTTGTAATATTTTGTCAATAATATGGGATTTTGTTTTGTCCTCATAGAATGATTATTCTGGCCTTAAATTAGGAATTTAGTATTGATAGATGAAACTTTAGCGGCGATGTGACAAATTTTTTTATATAAATTCTAGCGGATTTTAGTAAAAATTATAAATCTCGTAAAATATGTGAGTAAAACTGAACCTTAAATTTTCAAACAAACACTTAGTTCATGTTTGATGAGAATTAAAATCAAAATTTTCGTACGTTTTTTTATAAAAATTGATGAAATATATGATTAAAAAGATGTGGAACCCATAAAATGTGTGATTAAAATTAATTATTGATTTCGACTTATATTAAAATCTGAATTTTAATTTATACCAAACAGAAACTTAGCCCTTGTTTGAGTCAGATTATTTTTCATTCTCATTTTTCTACTCATTTTCAACCACACATTATTCAATAAAATAATATTTTCTATTACATTAATAACTTTTCATTCTTTTTCAATCACATATTCTTCATCACATAAAAAAAAAAGAAAAAAAAGGGGATTTTCTTCAATAAAATAATATTTTCTTGTCAGATGAGACCACCTAACCCAGGTTAACCAAACTCACAATGTATAAAAAACAAACCGCTCCTAAATGTCAATATTCCTCTACAAAAGTCTTTTATGGTTATTCAAGACTTAACGATATATTTTAGTATTCAGTGACAAAGCAAAGAAGTAAGTTCAGTGGGGACACAAATTAACTAGAGGAAAATTTTGGGAAAAAAAAAAAAAATACACAATAACATTAAAATTATAAAAAAAAAAAATTTACGATTATTCTCTACGAGTTTTCCTACTTCGAAATGTTGTATAATAAAATCATTTTCTACTTTATTAAATACATTGTTTTCTATAGAGTATCAATCTATCATTCATCTATCGATCTCGAATTTTGTAATGCGGCCAATTCCGCAATTGAAATATTTAAGAATTTCTCCATAACTTCAAACTTTACTAGTAGATATAACTAATCGAGTTCTATTGAATAATAATGCTCAAATTCTAGTTAAACAAGTTTTACAATTAACCATGTCCACATCAAATTCAAAACCAAATCAAATAGGCATAATGACTTCTAACAATAAACCCACTCAAATTAAAGCAAATCAATTAAAAATAAACATCAATCACAATTAAAAAAAAAAAAAAGTAGTAATATAATCTAAAAGGCTAAAATAAATGGATTAAGAAAGGGAAAGCTATAAATAAATCACACTTAAAAAAATCATCGATCCATCGATTGTGCAAGCTGTATTTACAATGTAGATATAATAATTCTTATTTTAACTTAATATGAGGCGTTTCGATGATCACCAAGAATGATTATACCGTATATACGTTAAATCACCATTAGAAACCGCAGTCGATCAATATATATCTATCATTATATACAATTTTTTTTTGTAGGGGTAAGTATCATGTTTTTTTATTGCTTTGCAATGTATATTGTATGGATTTATCACAACTCTTTTTACACGTTGGAAATAAATTAAATTTACATAACATATAACTTTTCTAATAGTCAAAAGTATAAGAATATTTCAATAATTTACAATTGTCATATCAGTGAAAATTTTTGTGGTACACATCTTAGGACAATTGCTTTACAGAACAGAAGCCTGACTCTTGTCTAACCATGTCAATATCAAGTCATATGAATCAGATCAAGGGTGTGTTTGATGGATATTACTGAGAAAATAATGTATTTTAAATAGTGATATGATGTGAAATATATGGTTAAAAAGTAAGAAAAATTTATTGATGTGATTGAAAATATTATTTTATTGAAAAATGTGTGGTTGAAAATTAGTTATGAAATAATGTATTTTAAAAGAATATGTGTCAAACAGGGGTTAACCAATTAATTGATAATTAATAAAAGAAAAGAAAAGAGAATGTTAACTATTGATCTTCTATAGCAATTTGGGAGAAAAATGTATATATTTACACCATTAGATGATACTATATAAAGGAAAGGGTAATACAATTCATTATCAATAGAGATGACCACCAATCTATTGTCTATTACACTCTCACGAAGTTTATCAACACCACCCAGTTGAGCTCCTATTTGACAACTATTATTTGAATATTTTTTTATACATACTAATTTTCATTCACACATTCATATGATAAAATATTTCGCATGTAATTTCATAATTTTTCCTTACTTTTTAACTACATATTTTCCTAAAAATTACTATTCAATTATTTAGACTGAATAATGGCCATGAAACAAGGGCTGAATTTACTCACACGAACTTGTATTGACTTCTTCACATGATAAATATATAAATAGTAGATACTGCTAAAATCCAAGGATCATTCTTGTGGTACATCAGGGTGTCCAAAATGGACACCCGGCGCGCTCCCATTGGTGGGGCTGCCTGTGGGACCGGCTCCCCCACCAATAGAAGCGCGACGGGTGCCCATTATGGACACCTTGATGTACATGATGATGTACATCAAGAATTATCCAAAATCCAAAAGCGATAAATTCTAAAGTAGGGTTGGACAAAAATTTCAATTCGAATCGAACTGATCTCAAATCGAGCGATTTAAGTTAAATACTCGAATGTGTATCTGAATCGAGAATCGACGAATTTGGTTTGGTTCTCAATTCTAGACTACTGAATCTTCTTAATTTTTTATCTTAAATAAATTAAATTATTTTTTTTTTCTAAATAAATTTGCTAATTAATTAATTTAACTTAAATTCAATATATGATTTTTCATATTTCTAATTTAAAGCACAAGCTCAACTTAATCAAATTAACTTAATTTTTACTCAAATATCTTATTTTATCGTAGTGCTGTTCTGGAGAAATCAAATTGGAAGCTCAACTGTGCTTCTTTTCATTATTGTGAGCTCGCCATCTTTCTTTTTCTGTAATTTTAACACCCAAATTTATGAAAAATTCAACAAAGAGTGTCGCAAAAAATATCACGGAATTGAACTGCGTTATTTTGTAAGAGTTAAAATTGAACACGTCATTAGTTGAATTAATGTAATGTTTTGTAAATATGAAAAAAATGTAATTATTGTACGGAATTCGAGAACCAAACCGAACGGTTCCATAATTAAATTGGACCCGACGGTTCCACTTGTTAAATATTCGAAAATTCGAGTTCGATTTGATTTTTTTTAGAACTGAATCGAATCGGACTATGTCCAACCCTATTTTAAAGCACACATTTGAATGCCAAAGATCGAGTACCGAAGCACATGGATAATTGTAGTTTTTCGAACCAGTCTCAAATGAATGAGAAATTAAGATCGGAACTTCGACATTTGACACATGGAATTGTTGGCGATCGTTTTAGCCGAAGATAGAACATTGTTGTTCTCTATTATATTTTTTAGGTGTGTATTTGAACTGTGTTCTTAACAAATTGTACTTTATTTCTTCCATACATACTTCAGTCTTGAAAAACATAGAATAACGACAAAGTATCCGAATATTGTACCGAAAAGGTAATGACCACCACCATCACCTCAATCCTTTCTTTTCTGTTTTTCTTCTCTATACAGCCAAAATTACTATAAGTGACAGATAATTGGTGTTTACTGTTAGCATATGAACTACTAGTGTATATCCAATAATTATATTCAAACATGGATGTCAAGCACTTACGTCTCGAATCATGCAAGATTTTGTGAAACAAAAATGGGATCAAAAGCAAGTTTGTGGTTTTATACTATTTGGGAAATTGGAGCAAACTGTTCCAAAAAGAGATATATATTAAGTTGAAATGGATGCATAGTATTTTTCCTAATTTTCTACAGAAAAAGACGGCATATCTTATAAAGTAAAGAGCTTGCATTTTCAAGTATTGGGATTGGAGGAATCTTTTTTACATTCTCCTCCTCTATTCACTTTACATTGATAAAAGTTGGAGTAAAGAGGCCACCGAAGAGCAATACCTCCTTATCATGAAAGCGAGAAATTATAACCAAAGTCCGATTAGACTACCCACCACACGCTTGCATACTCATTTTTACCACCGCTCAATTTTAACTTTTTCAAAATGACCCTCTTCTATTCTTTTGACGTCTAGAACATGGAAATGAACTAAATCGAGAAAAAAATTAAAGAAGAGAAACACACGATATGGGCCATTATCATACGTACTTTTGAAAATATTAATATACAAAGGTTTGAGTGTATTTTTTTGCTTTTAAAAGAGAGGATTACTTTAGGAAGTTTGAAAAAAAAAATAGAGGGGGAGATATTTTGCATTTTTTTTTTGTCCTAGATTTGCACATTATATCATTCTATCTAGAGAGAGAAGCAACTTTTCAATTCTCTTTTTAAACATGGAAATCTCAAGTCAACCTCACCTCATCATTTGGTCTTGGTTAATATTGGACACCACCTGATCATTTCCCACTTTTTCTTTATCCCTTGGCATTCTTCTATATAACCACCATTCTTATTAGGAATCAAATGTCATCCATGGGAATTGAAGGCAGCATGAAGGTTCATCAGTTTGCACGTGGATTCTGGGATCAACATATGCACGAGCCACCATCTCTCACTCTTGGATGTAAGCGCTTTCGCCCTCTTGCTCCCAAGCAACTCATCACCACCAGCACCACCACTACCTCGGAGAGTACCGTCCCCATCTTCGACCTCAAGAGCTTCATTAGACCCGAAAGTGGTCCCATCAAGATTGGGTCCTCGGATTATCACAAGAAAGAATCCGCTCAGGTAATTACATGAATAATGCATGTAAGTCTTGGGTTACTTCTCCATGCAAACGTTATTGCTCGGAAGGCATGTGTAGTACGCAGTACAAGTTCGATCAATTTAACCTTTCTATGATTGTATATGTAGGTAGAGACACATCCTGGAGGGACGAGGTGGAATCCAACCCAAGAACAGATAGGGATTCTTGAAATGCTGTATAGAGGAGGAATGAGAACTCCAAACGCGCAGCAAATCGAGCAAATCACTGCTCAGTTAGGGAAGTATGGCAAGATAGAAGGGAAAAACGTGTTTTACTGGTTCCAGAACCACAAAGCTAGAGAGAGACAGAAGCAAAAGCGCAATAGTCTAGGTCTTAATAGCCATAGTCCAAGAACACCACCTTCTTCCATACTTAACACTCCTTTATTATTATCTGACACTAAGGTAATTTAATTTCTTGTCTGGTTAACTCTTCTTTTCATGAAAAAATGTTCGATGAACTAATAAGAACGAAATTTCCCGTAGGGGGACGTTGTGAAGGACGAAGACAGTCCATACAAGAGAAAGTGCAGCACATGGACATTTGAAGGCCTAGAAGAGGAAAAGGGATACTGTACAGAAGACGAAGATAGGACCCTGAAACTCTTCCCTTTGCACCCGGAAGGCAGATGAATAACGTAATTCCAGAAAAAGTTCGACTCTCTCTCGTGTACCACTTCGATTTCTTGACTTGTTTTTCTTTCTTGGATTGAAGAAAGAAAAAAAAAACAAGTTAAATTTGTATTGATCTCTTTTCACTGTGCTGATTTCTGATCTGTGTTCCATTTCTAACATGAACCTAAAGTCGTCTATCGTTTGAAAAATGTCGATTCTTGTATCGAAACTTCTTGTTGTCTTCCATAATTAATTTCATGCAACAGTTTAAATTAAGAAATAAACAAATTTTTTTTCAAGACTTTGATAAAGTAACATATCAATCAGGAGACGTTATATTAGAGCTAGTGGTTTGTGGGGGACAAAAGTCCTTTGCAGATAAAACATCTAGAAATAAATTATTTAAGAATTTGAAGCTGTAATAAGACATATTGAAGCATCTCAAGCGAATCCTGTTTAAAGCAGCAAAACTTGGTGTAATTTTTGAAAAATTATTATCCATCCAAGAACACAAATTCAAGATCATTCTCAATCTGACATCATGTTTATGTAGTAGTTTTATTTAAAAGGTAGAGAAGAAAAAAAGGTAGACAAGAAAGGTGTTTGGTGGAGATTGAAATTAGGGGTTTGTTTGTTTTTTATTTTCAAATTCTACAGTAAATCAATTTTCATTTTCAACTGCACATTCTTCAATAAAATAATATTTTCCATCACATCAATAATTTTTTCTTCTTTTTCAACAACATATTTCCCGTTATATCACTATTCAAAAATCAGTTCTTCCCCCAAAAATCCCTATCAAACAAGCACTAGATTTTTAGTAGATTGTGATAGAAGTTTTTGACATGTGTGGTTAAAAAGTTGTGGGACCCATGAAAGATGTGGTTAATATTGATTGTTTGACTTAAATTAAAATCAGATTTTAATCCAAAACAAATAGGCACTAAATATTCTCGGCTAAAATCGTGGTTATCATTTAGTATCCGGATTAAAATTTCCTTACATTTTGAGGAACCTTTCAAATCAAATTCGATTGAAGAATAATGCTATGTAACACCTTAGTGTTTAGCATGAGTTTAGGTGACAGTGACATTACTGATTCATTGTGAAATAAATCAAATGACATCTTAATTTTATTGAACAATATACTTGAGGTGATAGATAACTCTTAATTAATTAGCGAAACCTGTCAATGATTTTCAGTTAATATCTGAATTCTTAAAATGGAGATTGCTATTTCCTTTCAATATTTTGGTATTTTGAGGAACATTTCAGCAAAGTTAATTCAACTAGTGAACAACTAAATCATCCATTCTTGACTATTTGTTAAGAGATTTCATTTTTTGGGTCAAGGACTAAGCTTCAAGTATCAGTTACCAAAATACCATTATAAAATTGTACTAGCAAACCATGTAACTTTATTATTATCTCAATAAACTGGACATGCTATTGGATTTGTAATCCAGTTAGCAAATCCTAGTATGATTGGGTTTCAGCCCAAATTCATTTTGTTTGACTTAGCACATGATTTTAGTACTTTTAAACAACTTTGTTTGATGTGAAGATGGGTATAAATGAAGCTCTCAATTTGTTAGTAATTCATCACAAACTTAATTATCTCACACATTTAATAGCCCATCAATTTGATTAAGTATTCATATATTAACACTACCACATTTTGGAAAGAGCAGATGCTTTTTTGGTGGAATCCTAGCTATACAAAAAGTGATTAATACAAGTCCAGATCGACCTCTTTCCAAGAACAAAAGATGGGTGCCTCCATGTGCGAGCTCCCTTGAGCTTAATGTTGAGGCAACAATCCATGAAGGAATAAAGTTCAATGGGGAAGGTGGAGCGATGTAGGGATTGTTATGGGAAAGTGATTGGGGCGTTTACAAAATTTTCAAGGTATTCGGTTTATCATTTTACAGAGGAATGTTATTCAATCTGGTAGGGAGGAATTGAAATTTGCAAAGAAAGGTGGTATGAATATCTTTATGTTTTGAGTCCAACTATTGTAATGCAATGATGCCAATCAATAACCCAGTTATCTTTGCACAACAGAGAGCACTTATGCCCTTGTTTGTTTTCCATTTTGTCCATATTATAATGAGTTTTTGGACCGTTGGAAGCCTGCAAATTATTGAAAATGTGAGATGCCAGTCCAAAAGGCCGGTGGGGTCACCAACATTTAAATTTCTTCTAAAAATGAGAAATAAAATGACAAACAAACATATGTGAGTTGATGGTGTTGCACATACTTTAACCTCTAACGTCCTTTTGCATTTTCAAGATAGTTGTTGGTTAGTGTTCATGAAATTTCGCAAGTGTACGGATCGTGACAAGTAATAAAGTGGATTTATCAAGTCTGAATATCGTCCCACATAGACTAGTATTTACCATAAAGTTTTAAACTAATTTAGTTTCAATTTAAATTAAAATGGTAACTAATGATCAAATCAAATTTTGTTTTCTACGTGAAATTCTAATAAATAAAATAACGAACTATTAATTAAAATAATAAACTCAAATTAAAATTGGAGATAAAATTATGTGATTGGATAGTTAGGATTTTCGATTTCACTTAGAGTATTTATCATACATTTAATTCCAATTTATTCAACTATTTTTCATACGTGCCAACGATCGAATTAATCTGTTATATTTAGTGATCTCTCTCAAACAACACTAATCATATTCATATGTCCGGACTTACTATATTTCTATGTAAATTCTTGCACATATGAACACATTTATTTATAGGAATTCAATAAAGATCGCATAACTTCTAATTATCTCTTGATCTCTCAAAATGTATATATTAATTATTGCACGAACTAAAATTATACATCACCTCTCGGTCTCAGTATTATCCATAAATCAATTAATTGTTGCGCAAACAAATAATAGTATTAAACACACAATAATTAATTGACAAGTATTAAAATGACATGAAAATCTTGAAATTAAATATATAATAAAAACCTTAAACTACATCATCAATCCTAACAATAAAAATATTTAGCCACTCATAATATTGAATTTAAACACATAAAAGTGGAAAGACATCAACAAAAATTGACGAAACGTGATTAATTCCAGTTGAAATTGCTTCCTTTGATTTTGCCGCCCACCTTGCATGAAAATATAATATTAATTTATGCAATTCTTCTCCTCTTTCTGCCCCCAAAGTGCCAGCTTTTTCCTCCAATTTGTGCTTGACATTTTGTGTGTATATATATTACTCAATTAACAAAAAAGCTTCCTTCGTTCTCCTTTTATTTTATTTCATCATTTGGCTGCCACTTTCCTTTTCTTTCTGTTTCGCGTGGAAATCGCTAACAATTAAAAGATGAATCAGACGATTGTGTAAGAAACAATAACATCTTGAGACAAAGTCCCAACGAGGGGTGTTTTATTGATGAAGATTACAATATGGACGAAACAAAATGCCTCAAAGGGGCGCAAGCACACAAATTCTAGAAGAAAATAATTGAACGTTAACTAAGAATTAAAATTACATAATTATCTGTTTGAGAGTTGGTTTGATCTCTTTTGTCTTGTAAATTCTTCTTTCTCTTTTATACTCATTTGACCGTTTCTCTTGTAAAACCGTTTGAAAACTTCTGGAAACTGCCCATCGTCTTGTCACTACCCACCTTCTCTATCGTGGATGACTTGTCATGAAACTACCGTTTTCAACCGTTGCCATTACCAAATCTCTTTACTTCTTGCAATCGAGATTCTTGGATCGTGAAATGTAATGATATTACCCATTAACTGCTTTAATAACCGTTGATTCGAAAAATAACAAAAACACTATATTCGCCCAGATTTTTAGCGTCACACAGGCTTGAGCGATGACAGGCTCCCCCAGATCTTGGGCGTCTCATAGGCTTTCTTAACTAGGCTTTATTCTTTGGACCATTTAATTGGGGCTCATTTTTATATGTCGACAATTACCCCTCAATATGGCAAAATTAATATCAAGTATTAATCTTATACCATATTCTTCATTTGTATTTTCTAGCAAAAATCCCAAAAAGGGCGGATAATCTCAATCACTATTTTCGTTTGGCGGTAACCCTCTACATCTTCAAAAGTGTAATATCACGTAACTCCTATAAACCAAAGAACACACCACTTCATCGCAAGCTTATTTTTCCCTATAGAGATCAATGTTCATCTTCTTGCTTCCCGCTACGTTTCTCACAAACTCTCACGAAGACTATACTTTGTAGCAAATGGCGACTTCACAGAGCCCTTCTGACAACTCTCTTAGCTTCGAAGACTTCCAATACCTCCTCACCAAGCCGTATATAAATATGGTTTCCCTTTCACCATCCGACCCTGACCTCCATGAATTCTACCTAGGCCTGTCATTTAATGATGCTGAATTGGTTGGGCAAGCGGTAGTGGGCCAACTATTCCCTTGTACACAAGATCCTCATTTTTTGAACTCTCTACCATTAAAGCCAATCTGCGAGAAAGGTATTCGCACTTGACCCAAAACTGATACTACTTTTCGTATATGGCATGCACGTATGGTAAATCATGGCCCTACTCGGATTTATTAGAAATTGCCCTCTGTCTCTAATCTATGATGCCGTATTTTTCCCTATTGCATTAAGTTTTTGGTCTTCTGAGTATACTACATTTATTTTCCCGCTTGGCCCAATGTCTATTACTCTGAGAGACGTTAGAGCCCTAGTAAACCTTCCACCTTTGGGCGACACTATTTCTCCAGCCATTTTGGTTACTGGCGCTGCCCCAAAATTTGAGAAAAGACTTACTGATTCTTACTTGGGCATGCAGAGCTTTATAATAAATCCGGTGCTGAACCTACTCACGTTGAGCGTGTCGCTTTCTTCCAAGTTTGGCTTTGTAAATACATTCTTTGCGTGCCCAGCCTTAAACATTTCATGAGTTATTTGCTCATAGCGCATGAATTAGCGCGTGGTAAGTCTTTAAATCTCTGTTCATTATTCTTAGCTGCCTTTTATAGATTCATGACTTCCCTTCAACACCAATTAAGGAATGGTGCATCTCCTACTAGCAGGGGGCCTCTTTGGCTCGCTCAATTGTGGTTGAGAGCATACTTTCCACAACTTGGTGCTCCATCCACTCCTCCTCGATCTGCTAGCTGTTATGGGCTAGCCATCAACCAATTGAGCCATGTAAATATATCCAATATGGGTCCAATATTTGGTTGGGAGGGAATTATCTCATGACATCTTAACTGGAACAAATGCCAAGGCCGGGGTTGAGATATATGCTCTCCAGTTTTTTGCTTGTCGGCTTGGCTTTGGCCAAACGTGAATCCTTGCTTTTCCAAAAGCCCGACATACCATTTCTATACTATAAATAAAATAGAGGCACAAGCCATTGATGCCCATAATATTCTTTTGACAAACGGTTTCTCATTAGCCTCTTTCAACCCCACTTCTGCCATTCATCCTCTTTTTGAACAACTTTGGCCGTCTGTGAAGCGTAACCTATTCACAACTGATGTTACCCGTGCCTTGTACCTGCTAGAACGGCTAAAGACTTCTTCCACTTCTCCTCTTCTTGCCATTCCTGTGTCTATCAAGAATTCCACTTCACATTCGAAATCTCCATATGCTCGCGTTAAACATCCACTCTTCCATTTAGTTTCCCCTAGCTCAAGCTGGCACAGCCAGGGTACTTCCAGCCGCAAAAGGCTAGCCTCGACTTCGCCAATTTTGCATGATGATGATACCCCTCTCATCGTCAGGAGAAAGATATTTGAGTTTGTTTATTTATGAGAAAATCTTCCATATGTTAATGTTTTACCTGAATTTTCTAGAAAAGCTCAACTTCTCCCTCGAAGGCTCTGGATTTACCGGCCTCTGTTTCACCATCTTCCACCAAAGCTACTTCGTCTAAGTCATCTAGTGAAGGGGCTTTGACTAAGGAGAAGGTCATAGTCCCAGAGTCTTTGGTTGCGTAGCCAACCGGAGAACTTCCATCTTCCCAGGAAACTGACCCCCCATGCCTTGAATCAGCAGGTAATACATGTTTTGTGGTCTTTTCCTCTGTATGTGTTATTGGCCTTTAACTCATCATCACTTGATTATGGTAGAGACCTCCATAGAGCTGCCCGTTGTGGAAGAGTCTACTCGCTCTGACAAAGGAAGATCTCCACTAGTTGTTGGCTCTACCAGTGATGTGCCCTAATTTTCCAAGGCTAATGATGAGGTAGCCTTTGTTTTATCTTTCATCTTTATTTCGTTCACTGTAATAAAGATGCCAAATACTTGCATTTTTCTTTACATGATGCTGATGCTATTTTTGCGCTCAATTCAGGATTTGTTTACCTCATGTGAACAAGTAAGGGCAAGTGTAGCTTCTCGTTCATCTTCGACCAGTCATCTTTCTGTTTTATCTGCTGCTTTCTCAGAGGAAAACATGAACATTCTCAAGCAATCAGTGCTTGAATATGTTTCTTTTATGGATATGAATATCAACAAGGCCAGTGCTTACAACCAAAGAGAAAAGTTTGATCTTCTAGGTGCCAAAATGGCTCAAGCACTTTGTAATACCCCAGACCAAGAAAGTTTAAGAGATTTGATAGGTACTACTCATACCAATAAGGTGCACCTTCTTTTCCGGAAGTCCATCGTTGGAAACTCCACAGTTAAGCGTGCTTGGCTTGGAGCAATTCTATGATGGGTGACCCCCTGGGAAGTTTTTTCGGGGAGTGTGCGAGTGAGGACAAAGTATGCTGAAAAGACCCATGTTGGTACAGTGAGGATAGTACGTCGTCGATCTAACGGACAGGACAGCCCGTTAAGTGGGACCCGGGTCGTTACAAATGGTATCAGAGCCGTTTGCCAGTCGGAAATCGGGAACTAAGTGCTATGCGGGACAAAGTGCTACGCCATAGGACGGGAGCCACCTCTTGAACTCGTAGGAGCCACCTCTAGAATCCCAACGCCTGGCAACAGATCCTCAGATGGATCAAGCACGACGAGGACGTCGCGAGTCTAACGGGGGGTGATTGTAATACCCCAGACCAAGAAAGTTTAAGAGATTTGATAGGTACTACTCATACCAATAAGGTGCACCTTCTTTTCCGGAAGTCCATCGTTGGAAACTCCACAGTTAAGCGTGCTTGGCTTAGAGCAATTCTATGATGGGTGACCCCCTGTGAAGTTTTTTCGGGGAGTGTGCGAGTGAGGACAAAGTATGCCGAAAAGACCCATGTTGGTACAGTGAGGATAGTACGTCGTCGATCTAACGGCCAGGACAGCCCGTTAAGTGAGACCCGGGTCGTTACACACTTGAGCTTCCTTCGCTTAAAATTTCATTTGACTTTAAGCTGACGTTGAAAATTATCCACTCGAAGATAAGCTCTTTACTAGCCAAGAATGTCGAGTTAAAGGCCAACAAGACTCAGTATCTCAATGCTGCAACTGAAAAGGAGTCTTTCCTTCAAGAGATTGGGAAGACCAAGAGCAATTTATATGAAATCTCCTCTGAAGTTATAGTCGAAGATTCTTTGATGATGAGCCAGCTGTACAGATGAAAGTATTTCAACCAAGAATGGACGACTGTAAGGCTAGATTAGCTGCTAAGAAGTGTACTGTTTCCCAGGAGGTTGAACGAGGTAAGTCCTTGTTGGAACACTACTCTAAGCTGGACGTCGACGAGGGATTTATGACCGAACTATCTACCACTTCTGATGAGCAGCATGACGAGTGGGAGAAGCTTAGAGAACAAATGTGTTTTCTTCGGGGCAGGCTGTAAATATATCTTGAACTTTCTTGTAGGACGATTTCGTCTCACATTGGTTCTTTTTATTTCATGATGACAGCCACTATTGGCTATAGTGTAATGACAGTTAAATTCATTAATGGAATGACCATTTTAATTAACTTGTGTGATGGCCTTTTGCATAAATTTCTAAAATTGCATGATCAACACCCCTCAAACATTTAATTACCAACCTCGTGCTATATTCATTCACACTTCTCCTTGTGAAACGGAATTAAACCTTTGGTATTCCAGCCTTTCTCTCCATGACTTGTACCTTCAACTTCGGTTACTGTGTGGCGATTCACATTTCGTCCCTTCGCCTTCAAGCTTCTATAAAATCGTGTATTTGTTACACATTCACCATCTTCATCCTTTTTCTTCACAAAATTACTTTATCGTTATCATCGACCCTCAAATGATTAATTTTCCATTTTCAACATAAATGAATCACTTAATCTTTTCCTAATTTCTCCATCCGTCTTGATATTTTCTTTGGTATGGGAGATATATGAAATATTCTTTGGTTAATAAAGGTCTTCTCAGTACCCATTTTCTTGTCGTGATACAATTGCTTGTTGAGAGTGCTTCTCAGACTATTTGCCTACCATTGTAGCAATGCATTTAGGAAGGCGACTAAAGCCAATTCACCATTTTCCTTGTAGTTGATAGAAGAACCATAATAGCCTGCTTCTAACTGCGGCTTATTTGTGTTTTGCACCTCTTGGTTTGTAAAGAATATTTGATAATAAAAGATTTTATTTGAACGTACTTCGTTCTTATTTTATTTGGTTATAATCGCCCAACAAGGCTGTTTACTTATGCATCTATTTGTTCAGTTTTCTATATGGAAGGAACATATTTCTTCAAAAATTTACCATTAATAAACATCATACGCTTCGTACCGTCTAGATCTTCTAAATGGTAGGCTCCATTATGCAATATGTTTTTCACTTTATATGATCATTCCTAATTGGATGACCATTTACCATACTTTGGATCTTTGCCATTCAGAGTATTATTTTCCAAACCAACTCGCCCAAACTAAAAGATTTGGCTATAACTTTTTTGTTATATAATTTAGCAATTTTTCGTTTTTGAACCTACAATTTATCAAGGAATATCAAGGACGTCCAACTTTAACTCGTCCAATTACAATAAATTTTGGGCTAGTGATTCATCATACTCGCTATCGCCTGAGTCATTTTGTAAACCTACTCTTATCAACTACACGTTGATTTCCATAGGCAACATAACATCTTGTCCATAAGTAAGTTAAAAATTAGTTATTTTGGTATTTGAACGTGGTGACGTCCTGTAAGTCCATAAGGCTTTATTTAAGCATTCATGCCAATTTCTGGCATTTTCATTTATCATTTTCCTTATGATATTTTTTAGAATCTTATTAGAAGATTCTGTTTGTCCATTAGATTAGGCGTAAAAAGGTGTGGAGTTTACTAACTTAACTTCAAACTCGCTTAAGAATTCCTTCACTTGATCTCCATTCAAAGAAGTTCCGTGATCCACCATTAAAATTTGTGGAATCTCAAATCTATAAATAATGTGGTCACGGATAAAATCTATAACACTTTTTTGAGAGATCTCTTTTAAAGGTATTGCTTCTACCATTTAGTGAAAAAATCTGTCGCAACTATTATAAATGTATGTTGTTTGGACGACGGGGGATAAATCTTCCCTATCAAGTCTATCGCCCAACCTTTAAACGGCCAAGGTTGAATAATGGGCGTCATTTCTCTTGCTGATACTCTTTGTATCGGACCATGTTTTTGGCATGCTAAACAACAACTCTTTGCATACTAAACGCACGATTCTCCCATTTTGGGCCAAAAGTATCTATTCCTAACAATCAACCATCTCATCCTTTGGTCAACTTGATGGGCTCCACATATTCTTTCATGTACTTCAGCCGTGATCGTATGGCCTCTTGCAAACTCACAAATTTTAATAATACACCATCTGAGCGTTTCTTGAATAGCTCATCATCTATCAATATGTAATTAAATGATCGTAACCTCATCTTCCTATTTCTCTCTTTGTCAGGTTCTTTCAAGAATCTTTTTATTTCTGCCCTTAAATCTATTGCATCTCCATTTTGTATGCAATAAATCTCAATCCTTCTTACCCTCCGTTGCACTACGGGCAATATTATTTCATTTTCACAAGTGGATCCCAAATTTAGTACCTTTGAATACCCGAAGCCATTTGGGCTAATTCATTTACTAGATCGTTATACATCTTATTAACGTATTGAAGCTCCACTTGGTCAAACTCTTCCAATAATTCCTGGGTGATTTCATATTGACTTATAACAGAATCACTTTGGCATTTAAAATCACTAATCAATTGGTAAATTACTAATTGGGAATCGCCCCTAATAATTATATTCTTTATTCCCATTTCCATTAACAGCTCTAAGCCTACGATCAATGCTTCGTATTCGGCTTGATTATTAGTACACATTCTATCCAAAGTGAAAGTAAATTTATAACAAATCCTTAGGGGATTTATTAAAACTATCTATACCCATGCACCTCTAGAAGTTTTTGATCCATCAAAGCATAAAACCCAAGGGTTTAATTCGAACGAATCAATTTCCAATTCAATTTCTTTAGGCATGTCAAGACATAGATGATCAGCCAAAAAGTTAGCCAATGCCTGATTTTTTACTGCCATTTGGGGGAATATATTGTATTTCAAATTTCGCTAACGCCAAAATTCAAAGACCTATCATTTGGTATAAAATAGGGTGAGAAAACATATATTTAACTAAATTTACTTTAGAAACCAAGTAAACAGTCACAAGCCGTAAATAAACTCTTAGTTTTGTACATATGAAATACAAAGCAAGACACAACTTTTCAATAGCAGAGTAATTGCATTCATATTTTGTTAACCGTCTACTCAAATAATAAATCGTCATTTCTTCACCAAATTGGTCTTCTTGTGCGACCATTCTGGCTATCGATTCTTGCTATAAAAAGCCTTTTGATGTTCTTCTTTCCAGACGAATTCGTCTTGATTTTTCAGTTTTAAAAGAGACGAAAAAGTTTTCGTTCGCCCTGCACAATTAGAAATAAAGCGTCTCAAAAATTTACTTGGCCTATAAACATTTGCAATTCTTTCTTATTACCAGGCAGTTTGGCTTCTAAAATGACATTTTGCCTTATTTTTATCAAATTCAATTCCTCTTTCATGCACTAAAAAATAAGAAAATTCCCTACATTAACATCGAATACACATTTCAAAGGATTCAATTTTAATTTGTACTGCCTCATTCGCTCAAATGAACGTTTTAATTGTTCAAAATGGTCCTCTTCTTTAATGAATTTAACCACTATGTCATCTACATATACTTCAACAAATTTACCTATCATGTCATGAAAAATTAGGTTCATTGCCCTTTGAAAGGTTACCTTTGCATTTTTCAGGCTAAAATGCATAACTACCCATTCAAAACATCATAAATCCTCAGGGCATCTAAATGCAGCTTTATGTACATCTTCTTCAGCTATGTAAATTTGGTTATATCCCGAATATCCGTTCATAAAATAATACATTACGTGTCCGATAGTTGAATCTACTAAAGAATCCACAGTAGACATTTGACATTCATCTTTGGGCGTTGCTAAATTTAAATTTCTAAAATCTATGTACACCCTTTTATTACCATTTTTTTTTAACACTGGCACGATATTAGATAATCACTCAACATATTGGCTGTCTTAATAAAACCGCTTTTAATAATCGCTTTATTTCTTTCTTTACCTCAAACAATACATTAGGGGCAAAACGCCTAGGGGATTGTTTTTGAGGTTTAAAATTTGGCTTAGTTGGTAACCTATGTTCTACTAAATTCATATCTAAAGCAGGCATATGCTCTGGCTTTGCAATCCTCATTACTTTATCGTCTAGATTCTTGGTTGGCACTTCCTCTTCCAAGAAATCCACTTTGTTGACTTTTCGACCAATATTTCGCTTCAATTCGAACACTGCTACTTTGTTTTTCAACATCTTTAATGTCGTTTCTTCTCTTATCTTCTCTTAACGTTCCTTATTGAAAGCTATTAATTTGATTTTGAAGGCCTGAATATCGGCCATGTTTTCTTGTTGCTGATAACTCTTTAGAGTTCATTTATTATCTTTTTGCCAATTACTGGCTCTTTGAGGACCACTATGTTTGGCCTCATTTGATGGAACATTTTAATAAGTGCATCTACTAAAAATGGTTCTTTACTTTGTGCGACAATTTGAGTCTCTTCTCCATCTTGGACTACCATGATAGGTCCATAATTTTCCTCGTACACAAACCTTTTTACTGAGTTTGCTTATATGACAAAGGGTCCATGATCTGCTTGCACCACTTCTATTTCCCATTTGTCATTCCAGAAAACTAAGCATTGGTAGAGCAATGAAGGTATGCAACGACTCCCGTGAATCCAATCCCTTCCTAGTAGCACATTGTAACTAGTAGGACCATCTATCACAAAGAAGACTGTAGTCCTAGTAGTTGTTCTCACAGTTATGTCCATCGGCATCACCCCTTTAGCCGAAGTTACTCCTCCATTGAAACTTGTGAGAATGAATTCTGTTGGGATCATATCATTTTTTGTCTTTGCAAAATTTCCTCACCATTCTAGACGTGATATTATTTATAGCTGCTCCATTGTCGATGAGCACTTTTGCCACTGGTATGCCATTGACTAAAGCCTTCACGTACAATGGCCTCAAGTGCTTGGTTACTTCATCGTTGGTCTCTTGAAGATGACTTTTTCAGCTGCATTTATTTCCAATTCATGTTTATCTTCTGTTGAATTATCTCTTGGTGAAAAGTCAACATGCAATATTTCGCACCGAGTTTCTACTTCTTGGATTTTTCCATTTCTTTCTTCTAATGCTTCTTCTTCTTCAGTTATCCAACCTATAGGGGGAGGCAATATTCTTGGAGGTGATCCATACTTCTCAGAGTGAGGTACTCTCACCTTTTTCTTGGGCATCTGTCATGCCATCGTCCTCTTCTTCAGCATATACCTCTTAAGATGTTTCGCATTCTTCACATTTCAGCACACATGCTTCCTCCTCGTTATCTTCCATTTTCTCATCTTCATTTTCTTTATTTTTTGAATTCATTGGCTAGTAAATAATTATTAGCCATAACAGGAGGTAATGTACTGAACTGAATAGTGAGGGGTTGCTCTGGATCTTCTCCATCTTTCTTCCCACACTCGAATTTTGATCTCTCAGAAGAATTTTCTGGTAACTCTTCCATTGATTCGCCCATGTCGGCCTCTTTATTATCTTCAAGAACATTTTTGTTAGCCACCTTAAGCAACTTAGGTATCTTAGGATGTGGCAATCCCTGTTGTTGCCTAATCATTCATCCATAATTTCGTTGAAAACGTCTTTGTTGGGTTTTGGTCATCTCGTTGAAGGGTACAACCCTTCCTGCATTATACTAGAATGAATGTCATACATTTGGTTGGCAAGATTGCGGCCTGAATGTTCTCCCATTGTTTATCAGCCTAAACTGTCGTTCAAAAGGCAGTCCCTTATAGAATGACATACCCTGTCCTCCAACAGACTAGATATTTGGGACAATATCTGGATGATGGTGATGTCACCACATTCCTAGTCTTTCTATGTTTGCATTCACTTCTCCCTTGCATCTCGCACACATGATGCTTCCGTCCTCTCTAAGCTCCTTCCCTTTGATATATTCAAAAATACTGGGATGTGCCCTAGAATCTTCTTCTCTGTCATCTACAACCAACTTGAATCTTGACAACTTATTTTTGAAATCAGTCGTCACCATGTTCACCCCAAGTGGCTGTGGAAAATGATTTTCATCCACTGTCATTTTCTTCTTAGCTTCGAACGTGATTCACCCTGACTCGATGGCATCTTGTAACACATGACGAAAAACCAAGCAATTATTAGTCATATGTGACCATGCATTGTGCCATTTACAATATTTTTTACCCTTAATTTGTTTAGGGTCTGGCAATTTGTGCTGTCGCTCAACTTTATCTACTTATCCTTATATAATTTATCGAATATAAGGTCAGCATTGGTCACATCAAATAAGAACATCCCAGCCTTTCTGTTTTCGTTTTTTACAGGCTCATCCTTACCCGATGTTCTAAATTTGGTCATTATAGGGCAAACATATGCATCTTCCTCAATCAATTTGGCAAGACATACTTCTGTCTGATCATAATATTCGTCATTCATAGCATAAACATCGAAGTTTGGGTCTCTATAATAAGTCCCTTTGCTAGAGTTTTTCATCTGTTCTTCTTCTCTTATCAATCGTTCATATCTAATCACATTCACACTCAATTGAAAAAGGTCAGGAAATTTTCTTTCTCGGAATTTCTTTTTTTAAGTCAAAACTCAAACAATTTTGAGCGATTTCTACAAATTCTTTTTGAGCAGAGGTACAAAACATTTGCTCCTAACTACTTTAAATCTCTGAAGGAAACTTTCTGTCCAATCCTTTGGTATTTGACGTAAATTCGCCAAGTCGGCCAAAGTAACTTCAGACTCAATTTTATAAAACTGAGCGTTGAACAATTATTCTAGTTGTTGCCATTTTTGGACTGAATTCGCTGACAAGTTAATGAACCATGAGGAGGCTACTCCTGTTAACGAATTAGGGAATAGTCTTATTTTGTGATAATCAGTTACTTCACCACATTGTAGTGTGAGTCTCCTTATATGTTCCAGAGTAGAGACCTCTCCCAAACCGATAAATAATGAAAACTCTCCCTCTATGCCACGGATATGCTTGATCTATCCAATCAGGATATGACTTTGTGTAAGTAGGTCTAATAAAATGACGCATCCCAAAAATCATTTGATCCTGCGCTATCTCCGTAATTTGAGTCCTCAACATAACGTTAGGCTACCCCAGGTTTGATATTCCATTTCCACTATTCAAATTTTCCATTCCACCACCCCCTTGATTTGAAGTAGACGGTCCAAAAAGTGGCTCTATTACTTGATTCAAACTTAGGACTGAAGAATTATGTCCCACAATTGTCCTGTCTTGGAAACTTGGCATAACTGGTTGACAAATTTGTCATACTGACTTATTCATGATTTCAGTTAAAGTGTTTAATTGTTTGGCCATATTGTCATAATGTACATTTCCATTTTGAGTAAATCTTTTCATGTTATGAACATTCTGTAAATTTACCCGTTCAACAACATCGTGCGTGAGTTCCCAAAGCAATGCATGCATGGTCCGAGGACTCAACTTCGTCATTGGCTCGTAATGACTTTGACTTTATCCTTCTGTTCGTGAAGCACTTTGCTGTTCTTCATATCATTCGATTACAGACTGGACTATTCGTTGGCTTTCTGGCTCATTGTCAGAGTTTTTATGAGGCATATTTACTTTCACTTTTCGTATCTTCAAACACCAAGTGTCCTACTGGGTGTACCAAATTGTTTCGCGTGGAAATCGCTAACAATTAAAAAATGGATCAAACGATTGTATAAGGAACAACAACCTCTCGAGACAAAGTCCCAATGATGGTTTTTATTGATGAAGATTACAATATGGACCAAACAAAATGCCTCCAAGGGGCGCAAGCATATGAATTCTAGAAGAAAATAATTGAAAGTTAACTGAGAAATGAAATTACATAATTCTCTGTTTGAGAGTTGGTTTGATCTTTTTTGTCTTGTAGATTATTTTTTCTCTTTTATACTCCTTTGACAGTTTCTCTTGTAAAATCATTTGAAAACCCCTGGAAACTGCCCATCGTCCTGTAACTACCCA